>VZTB01004138.1:204350-352658 GCA_013397245.1 Thryothorus ludovicianus
TTTTTTAGATGATGCCACAATGCAGGCATAGCAAATATTCAGCTTTGGGAAAGATTCCTGTAATATTTTTAGCTTCTGACTCTTCTCTCTGCACTTATAAATATCCTTGATAAAGTACTAGAATAACTAGTTATTTACTGGACCCCATGCAGTGCCAAATCTATCTTTCTCTGTTTACATTTCCTTATCTAATTTTGTATTTCCTACTGTAGGCCACCGATTGCAGGAGTTGCATGTTGTGAGATACAGATACAATGCATTCCCTCGAGGGACAGAGTACAAAAGTAAGTTGCTTACTTTTTTTTACTCCATTTGTGAACTATTCTGTTTTGTAAATAGTTGCTATTGTAGCAGTTCACTCTTTCCCTTTGTAGCCGTGCCTGATGTTTACTGAAGCTGAAATGCAAACACAGTATTCATACCTCTTCCTAAAGTCTTCATGCATTCATCTAAGTATCCTAGCACTGAGTTGGACAAGAATATCAGGCTGTGTTTCAAAGTGTTTTTAATGCTGATTTTTCAGTGTGCTTCCAAAAAAGCAAACTATCCTTTACTCATGTTAATGCAAGAGGAAACAGAGGCAACAGAGAAGCTGCCATAGCAGATGGCTCACCAGTGTTTGTGACTTAAATGCAATATCTTATACACTGTAGGTAAATCATTCATAGTTGTGCTTGGCCAGTTGTGCAACATCTTATCTGAAGGGGAAAAATTACCTTCTGACTCCCACAGAGTATAATTTTCTGCCCTGATGCATGGGAAACCTCTGCTGCATTTTGCTTAAAGAAATATTTTTTTTTCTTCCAATCTTCTACTTTACTAAATTGGAATTAGGTATTTTCTGGATTGCCCAGCAGTTCAAGGGTGCACTTTTACCTGGCCTTGATTCTGGCACTTTCAGCACATTCTGTGTAATTGCAGTGCTTTACCTTGTTTATGAAAATGTTGTTTGCTTTTATCTACCAAGGGTGGCATCCAGGAAGGCTACATTTTTGCTTTAAACACCAAAAAGACTTAGAAATGCTAAAGATGAGAGTACGCTTTATTGTAAGCACGACAGTAGCAAGTTAAAAAACTTTTTCATCTTTATCCCTCAATAGTGGCATGCTGCTCCAGCTACAGGAAAGGCTGTACAGGGGTAGGGAGCCGTGATGTTCCAGCTGTGCTCCTGTAACTCGGATATTTGCAGCTGAGATAACTAGTCCTCTCAGCCACTCCGTGCTGCAGGAAAAACAGTCAAGCTAGCTGCTGTCTAGGCACCATGACTGACTGCTATGGATTGATCACATAACATTTTTTTTTAGCAGCATTATTCACATGAATTACTAACTTCAGCCATGAAGCCATGCAGCGGATTGCAGAAGTCGGTTATCTCACATAATAAATTAGGTTTAGTAAACCAAGCCTTAAAATAACTTCTCATTTGAAACTCAGCCTTAGGTTTTCAGGTCATATTTTTTTACAAATTAACCTGAAAAAACTTCTGGCATGAGTAATGTTGAGAATGATGTACATTTCCCTTGCCATGGGCTAAATCTTCCATCCTGCCAACTGTGCCTGTGAGGGATGTGTATGCAGATATAAAGCAGAAATGCCTTGCACCCACAGCTCTGGCCTGGTATCTGTGTGCACTGCAAAGGCTGGGTGCAGGGAGAGGGGGCACATGGAGCATCCCAGGGTTTTTCTCTCTTCATCTCCCCTCAGCTGGGTCAAGGGTACAGATACAAACACTTCATCCTCAACATCTTTGAAGAGATGCAAATCTGGAGTGTAACTAAGCTTTTTTTTTTTTTTTTTTTCTTTCAGCTGATGGGTTTGCTCTGAATGCATCAGTCCAGAGACATCTGTAGAGGAGAATGAAGGCAGGGACTTGGGCACACCTGAAGCTGCTCTCTTCAAGGGGCCTTTGAGTCCACAGAGCCAGAACAGCAAATTCATGGTAGGTCCTGGATTACAGAGCCTTGTTTTACAAATGAAACAAACACAGAGCATTTTAGATAGTGTTAGACACATAGTGACATTATAAAGCTCTCCATCTGCAGTCTAGTTAACATACTTAGTGTCATACCATTATATTTCTTGTTAAGAATATTAAAAGCCTGGAGGACTCAGCATCTGCTTCCTCACATGGGAAAGCACTCAGAAGAAAAATGGCAAAATATTTTGTCTAGTATGAGGCAAAACTCCTTAATTCTAACATCAAAGGACAGGTACCCCCTTCAATGAGAGTTGTTCATTTTGTTGTACTGCTTGTGCAGGTTATATTGGCTCAGGCTACCAATAAAGTAATCTCTTTGGGTTTTGGTTTGCATTTTATTAAGACCTGAATCCACACCACTAACTTACCTTATCCACACCAGCAAGGACAACTGCCATCATAATTGTACTGGTTGATAAAGCATATGGGACTTGGAGCAGTAATTAAGGAAAAACTGTTTGAGATGATGTCCCATTAAACACAGCCACTGTTGATAAAATTGCTTATGCAGGATCTGATTTCGTTGGCTTCAGAAATGTTTCTAGAAATGTCTCTTTCTAACCTAAAATTAGGACCGGAATGATAATATCGTGATTTTCCTGTTATATAATAGTGACATGACAGTGTGACAGAAAGTGACATAGACACATAAAGAAAGCTCATTTTTTTCCCAATCCACCAGAATGTGTTATGTCAACCTAAAAAAATGTATTTTAACTAAATTTCTGGAAAAAAATATCCTTGGAAAGAAATGTCAGGATATAGACATGAGGGAAAGACACAAGAAGGGACTAGAAACTGTTTAAGTAAAGGAGAATAATGAAAAGAAAAAGCATTGTGAACCTATAGAGGATTAATATATGCATGTATATACATGTGGGTGGATTTTCATAGCAGAAATTGGTTTATTTTTCCTGTACTTTAGTTAAGGAAAATGCATGTGACATTTGTAAGCACAAAATAAAAAAAGTAAAGGAAACAAGTATTTCAGAAAATTCAAGATCTAAAAGAGAGCAAGGAAACTGGTAAAATTTAACAAATTTAGCTGAACGGTCAGGATAATGGTTCAGTGTTGACAAATGTAACATAAGAAGGAATAATTTAAGCCATCCAAATACATCATTATTGTCACTCAAGAGGAGACCTGTGCCTTCTACTGGATGGTTCAGTGAAAGTCTCTGCTCTGTATAGAGTAAGGGTCAAAGAAGCAAGCAAACTGTTAGGATACAAAAGGATTGGGAGAGAAATAATGCCCAAAATCTTATAATGTCATTAAATAAATCAGTGGTATGCCCTGACCTGGAGTACTATATTCAGTTGTGGTTATCCTGCCTTCAAGAAAATGTATCATAAATAGATGAAGTATAGAGATGAGCAGTGTAATTGATTAGAAGCATGAAAAGCCCTTCATTTCAAGACAAATTAAAAAGTTTAATTTTTTTTTTAAATGAGAGTGAAGATGAGCTCTATGGGCCACTAATAATAATGGGTACAGAGTGTGTAGAAGAGGTTATTTATTTAATAAGACGACAAGTTAAGAAGAAGTGCAATGAAGTTAGAAATTATTGCAATACATAATTTTTCTCTGGAACTCAGTGCAACTTGATGGCAAAGACTTCAACTGAATGCAGACTTCAGCTAGATATGTATTCAAATAAATACACCACCTATGCTGTAGTCCAGAAGATTTAAAAGTTTTTTTGAGTTACAGACTACCCTAAGGGTGAACATTAGCCAAATTATAAAGAGAGTTAAGAAGAAACCTTTCCTATGGGCAGGTTATTTCATAAATGCTTACTGCAGGGTTTCTGACAACTCTCCCTGAAACATATCTGGTACAGGCCACTGTCAGAAAACATATCTGAGAAGATGGACCACTGCTCTGATCCAGTGTGTCAATTCCTATGTTGAATCAATGATACAGAGATGAAAGGTTCAATATCCTATTATCAGTCCCTTGAACCATCAAATTCTCCTCCTCTTCCCCATTCAGCTATTGATTAAATTAAATGCAGCAAGGTAAGTAGGGACAGGAAAGAAATTCCTTATCTTAGCAGAGCCCTTTGTCTAAAGCTTTAGTCTGCTTTATAAGGAGATGGTAACCCCAAACTACTGGACAGTCTGTAGATGTTTTCACAGCAGCCTTTTCACACAAGTATCCCACTATTTGGTTATTATTTTTAAGGCCATTTAAATTTTTATTATTTTTAGATATATAAGTATGCATTTTCTGCTCATTACATGCTGCAGTTCTGGAGCAAAAAAGAGGTACAAAGAGACTGAAGGACAAACCCCCACCATTCATCTGTATACATGTGCCATGCTGACTGCTGTATGTTTTGGAAAGATCCTGTGTAGATTCACCAATCTAAGGAAATAATGAGCTTAAAGCAGTGGAACCTCTGAAAGCAGTTGGCAGTTAGATAATGATGGATATGCTACAGAATCCAGAGATCCTGGTGGTGGAGGATGAATGATGCATATAATGAAAAGGAGGCTGAAGCCGATCACCTTCCCTGTTAGTATAAACACGTAAAATGCAATTCACTCTGATGGTGGTGGTGGTGCATTGCATAATAAATTATGTGTCTGGATCATAAAGGCAATATTTTATGATAGAAAAGTTTAATAGAAAATGTATGTAAATGAGTGTAACTTGCCAAATGATGCTTTTTGACTCGAGTGTAAGAGGGGAAAATAATTTCTTCTCCAGCACATTTGCAAGTTGAGCTGAAAATTGTCTGTGAGTTCCACTTTCTAATTTCACTCACATTTTCAGACATAGAGGGATAATAGATTAGTTAAGAGTTGTGTTTTATTGCTGTAAAACTGCTCAACATTGTGCAAAATTTTTGAAAGTGCTATGAGTGAAAGTTAGTGGCGAGGAAAACATGGTGGAAATTGCTGATTAATAGAGGAGCAGGACCCAGACAAATCCCCTTCCAAAATTTCCAGGGCTTTGCATGGGCTTAAAATTACCCTGGGGGGCTATAAATGAAGATTGTCCTAGCAGAGAAGATCTAATAAGCAGCGAGCTCCAGTAGGGGGAAAAAAACCCCAGCCAGATAAATAAAATGCTGGACAGTAAGACACTGGTGAGAGACAGGAATGCTCTTGTGTTTCCCACAATCTGCAGAGGTGTTCTGGGAGAGCTGCAGCCAGGCTTTAACAACACTCTCAGGCATGTGATGGGATCCTTAGGGATCCTCTGCAGGACCAGGAGCAGGACTTTGATAATCCTTGTTGGGTCTCTTTCAGCTCATGGTTGGACTCTTCTTAAGGACCTCCTCCTCTTAAGATGGATATGAGAGCTTTGAGACTTGTCATTCAGAAGGGAATGTCATTACTTATCTAGTTTTAATGACTGATAAAAAAGGGAGCGGGATATTTAGGTGAGAGTACAGGGTTGGGTTAGTTTTTTTTCTCTATGGTATTGGCTACACTTTGAGTGAATTAATAGAGTTTGGAGTTTTTTAATAATTTGAGTGAAATATACTTTATTTTATAATTTTATGTACTAAAAAGATACATATATATATATCTATGAGCAAAACAAAAACATTTTGATTTACTATAGGAAAGTAAAATTCAATAAAATTTTCTAAAATAAATTCTAAGTAAAATTTATACATCAAAGACAGCTGAAATACTGATTAAGAGCACCAAGCTGACATTTTGAAACATAGCAGCCTAAATCATTGTTTTGTTTTGACATTTTGATGCAAAAAGTAGATATTTTTGTGTGACATTTCCAAAGCAAGTTGGGATTTTTTTGGTAACTGTCCTGCAGAAATGTTTTATGATTCAACAAGCAAATGTCAAACTTTTAGAATTCCCATGTAACATGAATTCCATTGGCTGATCAGCTTTTGTTCATGCTCTTTGAAGAACAGTTGAGCCTATCAACATAATAGAAATCTGTATTTCCACACAAGAAGTTTCAGTTCAAATTTGAATTCCAGCAGTCTCACATAATTATCCTTTTTGGCAAATTCTGTAGAGGAACAATGGGTGTAATATTTTGTCACTTTGAGATTTTTTTTTTAAGTAACAGCAAATCAGAGGCAAAAAACATAAAAATCATATTTCAGGAGGAATTTAGGAAAATGTTTCATTAGCTGAAACTGGAAGTGATTATCTTTATTGAGTCAAACACTATACTGCCTTCACCCAGACACAAGGTAAATAAATCATCACAAAAGGATTTTATCTTTTTTCTCAGCAAAGCATCATTCATTTCTGCCTAGTGGGTAGGTGTCCCAGATGTGGAAGATGTATAAGGCTCTCTTGGCTGATGCCAGTCCTGTTGCTAAATGCCAAAGCTGAAACACTGGTTTTCCAGAACTGAACATAGGTCATATTAAACAGATATAAACAACAGAAAAGCACCACATTTTTGCAGAAAGGATAAGTTGCCCATTTGTAAATCTTCCTAGGCAGAATTGGGTAATAAAGCAATCTATACCTTTAAGGATGTGAACAGAGCATAAAATGTTGTTTAATAATGGGATCTCCCAGTCAGAATTTGATTCTAGTAATAACAAGGACCTATGCGAAACTGGACCCTGAATCCTCAGCCATTAGCTATTGCTGACCTGAGAAGGAATTTGACTGTCTAAACTGAATCACTCTGACACAGATTTCTGTGTTTCATTCATTTCTCCTGTTCAGTCACCTAAATTCACATAAATGACTGGAAAAATAATAAAAAGAAAATCTTAGTATGAATGTTTATTTGTCAAAGAGAAGCAAAAAAACCCTCAGTTTTTCCAGTTTTATTTTCAGATATTCTCACCAGAGTTTGAATTTTTTTTTAAATCTAGATCCACAATGCATTTATTATAAAAAAAATTACAAGAACAAACATGAGACAATAACAACTCTACTGGAAATCCCCTAGTAACATAAAAAGCAGTACAGCTGTGCTCTGCTGAAATGGTTAATAAGAAAAGGAAAAGAAGGAAATTAGACCCTTTATTCTAGAGAGCATGCATTTATGCAAAGAGGATGTTTAGCTGGGGGTGAAGAGATGAGGACTTGGCCAGTTATGAACTTGTAGAATAATCATGGGAAAAATGATGAAGTGTTCATAGTGGTATAGTAATGACATACATAAAGCAAATGTGTTATGATTAGATCAAATTGCAAAGAGAAATGAGTAAATGTTGAGAACAATGTCGTGTTCAATGTGTAAACAACACATCTCTCTCCTTAGCTGGGGTTGTTATAAGCAAGCAAGAGTTAAAAATACAAGAGCAATTTTTAGAGGCAACCTCATGACTGGCAATCAGTGCTAATAAGATTCTTTTCCTCTTGCAAGATTCACAGAAAGCCCTCAATCCATGCCGAGCACATTCAAAGGCAAGGGACTAAGCGCTCCCCTTACAGGTTCATTATCATTCGCAGGTTATCCCAAGCCAAGTGAATCAGGAAAGCAAATGAATTAGTGAGAATTAAGGAGCCTCTGTGGTCTGAACCCTCTCCAAATCTCAGCTAAGATGAAAGGTAGACGCTGATGTCTTGTGTCCCAGGGTTTTCGGAATTGGAGCCCCAGTGCCGAGCCGCTTCCTCCAGAGCCTTGCAGAAATGTGCAGGCAGTTAATGTTGCCTAACGTCTCCTGACCGTGGGTTCAGCCATGTGGGAAAAGTTTTACGAGGCTGCAAAAACCAAACCCCCTTTCACTCACAATTAATTACAGAGAGTTGTTATAGCACCTCGCTGTCAGTGAGTCCAGTGAAAGCACACATTCCTCTCATCTTGCTCAGTAACAATCAAAGATACTCAGGTAATGTCTTAGTGCATAATAATATCAAATGGGGTAGTTAAAAGACAGCTCTAAAGCACATTGAACCACTAACAGTACTGTTTCATTGGAATACCTGAATGATAGGATTTGTACATGACAAGAATTCATGACATGAATTGGGATCTCCAGTGTTTACCTTCCCTATTTTCATCTGTCTGAAATGATGCAGCACCTGACAATCTTTTAATCACATACTTGTTTTTAGTTGTTGTGATACAGTGATCTTCTGAGGGAAGCTGTGGCCTTAAAGTACAATGGGTTGGAAAGATTTGAAAGGAAAGCAGTTTGTTTTCATTAAATACTTGTTACTGCTAATTATATATGATCATTATAAATAATACAGTTTAATTAAAGAAGCACGTAACCTAGAAAAAAATATTTATTTTCTAAAGGATAGAAGTATATTTGCAAGAAGCACTTGCAAGTAGGGGGTGGAAATACCAAGTGAAAAATGTGCAGATGTATTTGTTTGTGTGTGAGTGTGTGTGTGTGTTTGCACATAGGTACATACAGTGTTGATTTGGGGAGACTAGATGTTTGGCAGAAAAAAATAAATCCATTCAAAATAATTTTTCCAATTCTGATAATGAAATTATATATAAAGGGTTATATTGCATCATATCAGATGATATCTTTATGTGTGTTTCAAATTATTTAACATAAATAATTATCTACAATAAAGTGACATTTGTCAAATGACATTAACCAGTGTTTTCACAGCCTAGGTTTGTATCAATGTTCTCATCAGATATATTTCTCTGCTATGGTTTTTAATGCCAGCTGTTTCATAAATGTGAAGAGTTCAGTATGAAATTACATGTTTGTCATAATAAATGTTTGGGTTTAATTTTTTTTTTTTTCTTTGCAAATGATACTTTTTCAAGGTTAGTTTCAAGGAAATTAATAGAAAAATGACAACTAATAACTCTGCACATAACTGAAGTCTTGAATTCATGTACCATAATTGTTCCTTTAAACAATCATGTTGGAAAATTTTCTAGTTTTTACTTCCCCTCTTCATATAATTCCTGACTCATGACCTCCTATCTACCAGTCAGGCTTGATGTGCATGACTGTATCTCATTTATAATAATCATGATCTTTACAGAGAGATCGATTAAAATATTATGGTTCTTTTAAAATCAGAATGCATATCAAACGAAGCCTCACTTATAAAACAGAGAAAAAGCCCAGGCTCTTGCAGTCTCCCCAGTGTGAATAAGATGTTTTAAAAATCTCTTAATATTCAGAGACAGTTAATCATTAAAGAGGCAAATATGTTAATATGGCTTTATCACGATTGAAAATGCTGTTAGTGGTTCTATGGATTACACTGTTCTATATACCCTACATTTAATGCCGTTAACAAAATCAGTCCCTGTCCTGAAATTTTTGGGTTTTCTCAGAAATCATCTCCTCTAAAATAATAAGTAGTTTAAATAAAAAGCTAATATAATTTAAAGAATTGTTTTCTTTTTGGTATGCACTCTTGTTTGTACAAAAAGTATTTCAGAAACTACGGAATATTTTAATCCCTTCCCTTTTTTTTCTACATAAAATTGTTGAATGGAAAAAACCCCCAACATTATTTAAACTGAGGTTGAAAATATCTAGAGGCTTCAATTGTGGACAATTTCTTTTCCTTGTAGTTGTAATTAAATCATTGTTTTGGGGGGGGTTGTAGGGGGAAGGAGGAGGACAGTGTTAGTAATCCCGGCCACTATATTGCTTGCAAAGAAAATGCTCCAAGACTTAAAGGAAAGATAAAGGTGAACTGCAGGATAGTGTTAAAATTCAACAAATCTCATTCTTCATTCCTTAACACTGTAATGCTGTTCATTTCCTAGCATATTTTTTATTTTCACCAAGCTTTGTGCATTTATGCATGGAATTTGTACATTTTTCTGGTTTTTAAATTAGATGAAAGAAACATTTCAATGGATATAATTCTACCCACTCTCTTCCTAACCGCTGTATCATGAGATTTTATTAATTGCATTTTTTAATACTGCTCTTGTCACTTTTTTCTAGATTAGCCTATGTATTGCTTTTAGTAAATTCTATTTATGTTATCCAAAGAATTAAAGATAGCAGATGCAGGTAAAATCCTTTTGAAAAAGGCTTGAGCACAGGACAGAAGAAAAAAAACCCTCAAACCAAAACAAAAAACAATTAGAACAATCTCCCAGCTAGAAAGAAGCGAAGCACACACAATACCCTCAAGTGCGTGTGTGTGTGTGTGTGTGTGTGGGAAGGGCTTCATAATACCAATATTATTTAAAATGGTGTGGATCTGCGGCAGCCTGCAGCAACAGCAGCTCCAGCCAGCGCTGCGCCAGCGAGGCAGCGGGCCCTGCCCTTGTGCTGGCCACAAATGACCAGTGAAATCCCAGAGGCACTCTTGAATTTCTGCATTCTCATTTCATCAGCTGCAAAATATCTGTCACTCACGTCCCACACTGGGCAAAGTGACACCTGCCAGTCTCAAGAACAAGGACAAATTAATGTTCCTCCACCAACTGCGTCTCAGAAACGAGTGGCGAGCGGCAGCGCGAGCAATCAACAGCTCGAGTACATTGTTAAAGTTTGCAGTGCATTGCTGGGGGTTCCTTCCAGACAAGGTAATTTGCAGCAGCTGTTGTTGGTTTGTGCTGTTATTGAACATGTGTTCTGCTGATTTCCCTCCTAATGAATCTTTTGCAAATATTTGCAAAATACGTGTAAAATTGCATTGCTGAGGTTTCATGAAGCTGCAAAACGAGGTGGCTCATTTTAAACAATGCTTGGGAGAGACAGTGCAGCAGCTGCCAGACAAACGTGTAAGCCAGGCACTCACCTTATCCACTCCATCTTCCTAGAAATCACTCAGAAATATTTTGGATAATAGATACCAAATCTTCAAAAAACCCAAAACAACAAAAAACATTTCTGATGTCTGTCATCATGTCACATCGTGTTATGCGATATTATATCTGCTTGTGATGAGATGCAACGTGACAGGATGTAATGCAATGTAACATATAAAAAAATGTAAATAATCCACTTTTGGGGATTAGATATCTGCTGTCAATTCCTATAGCAGGAGCCTGAACTGAATTTATTGAGGCGGATGGGAGCTCAGCGAACACCAAACTGTGCAGTGGTGTTTGCAAAGCAGCACACATCACAGTTCACTGCCTCTCCCAATTACTTTTGGATAGTTTGGCTCTTATATGACTGTATTACAATATTAAATAGAAGTTCTTGTGGTGAGCAGTCTTGTGACTCGATAATTTTGTTAATTATCACTGCCTACAGCAATCACTCCAATGATGACTCGCCATGAGTAGCTGTTTGCACATTTTAAAAAATGCTTGTTGGAAATAGCTGTAGTGCTTTTCACAGTAAAACACGCAGTGTGAACAGAAAATCCTGTAGCACTTAGGACATAACTGGGGGGGAAAAACAGTGCTTTGGGCCAAATAGGAGACTGCTCAGGACAGCATAACCTCCTGAGGTCTCCCTGAGGCTGGAGACCTTCCTTCCTTTGTTGGCACAGCTGTATTTCTCTGTAAATTACTGATCAAAAAGCACCTGCATTTTAGGATTGGCTCTGCACCCTTGTTTTGCAGTGGAAGTTCACCAGAGCTTTCTGCCAGTTCTGGAGGAGTGGGCTTGGGCACACAGCAGGGCTCTGAGCAGGCTGTGCCCATGGGTGCCTGAGGAGCCAGAGGGCTGTGTCAAGGAGAGAGGGCATTTGAAATGTTGGAGAATGGAGCCTGAATGCTCTGGGGTATTCTGTAACAGTGGGGAGGTGGCATTTGAAGGATTGCATAGGTTACTGATGATTTGGGGAAATGATAAGATCTAGATTTGCCTTCACATAGCCATGGTTAGGGAAAAGGGCTTATCACCAGCAGTGGGAGGAATGCAGAGGGGAACACCTCAGTCCCCTGACCTTCTCCCAGCACAGCCCAGGTCCCTCTTTGCCTCTGCCCCTGCCTTCCTGCTGACTCTTTGTGGCAGCTGATTCCAGCCCAACATTCATCTATTTGTGTGTCCAGTGCCTAGGTAAAAAAATCCAAGCCATTGTTTTTCACCAGTAATTTACTGCTAATGGATGTTTTAGAACACGCTTTTAATTTTCTTTCAACAGAAGACAAAATGCCATGTTGTCTGAAGCTTGGACTGCACCACAGGCACTCTGCAAAAATACCTTCTTACAGCTACAAGGGCTTCACCCCCACTATGTTTAACTGTGTTGGGAGCTCGAGCACAGGTGAGTGGGCAGAATTTTAAGAACTATGTTTATTCAATGTTCTCTAATAAGGGTTAGATAATACGATATTTACAAAGCCCCATTGTCTGTACCCTCGAAGGTTGCCCACCTTGGTAGCATCGATGCCATTGAACGGGTGTTAGCAGCAGTGAGGGGTGGCTGTAAATTTTGCCTCATGTAGACAAGGCTTACAAGGTAAGCAGGCAGACCCCCAGCTGCAACTGCGTGCCTGGGAATGGAACCTTTTATTTGCTGTCATAGTGATGACTTTTAATTGTCCCAATAAACAAGCTTTTAAAAAGCTTCTAAAATGTTCTCTAATAACACACTTTGGTCTTTAGCCATAGAAATGCAGAAATAATTAGAAGTGCCATTGTGTACAGTGCCTTCTGGACTGGGCTGAAGGTGAAGGAGAAAGTATCATACTATCCTTGTCAGCTGCAAGGGTAATTACTGCTGGCTGAAATTACTCAACATTTGTTTATAAGCTCCCCAGAGCATGCTGTAAATAGATTGTCTGTTATAGTCCAATCACATTAAAACGCTGCTCCTTGCAAACTGCTACCTCCTGTTTTCTGTAAGCTAGACAGAGAAAGCCTGCTGCTCACTTACTGAGCACCAAGCACTGAAGAGCTATGTTTAATGTGATTGTTTTCATTAGCTCTTCCCTGTCTGATATTACATTTATAATTTGAAGACTGGCGTGTTGCATTGCTTTCATTTACTGTAGTAAGAGTGAATAGCTCTATTTCTGGAAGCTGTATGCAACAGTTGATAGGAATTTTAGAATAGCAAAAGCATGGGAATATCTACAGACAACTCGTTCTCCTCTTGGGCAATGGTGTTTTTCTCTTTGCGTTCTAAATGCTCCTGCACCAGTTCCAGCAGTGGTCATGTTGTCTAAATTGTCCTTTAAAGGATGAGGAGTATTTTCATAAAAGGTTAGAAAGAATGTATTTTCCTTAGCACTGAATTTCACACTACAGCATTGTCCTGTCCATTATGACCTGAGTTGTATGAAATAGTGATGCAGGCGCAGCCTGTCTGTTTGATTTGCTCTCAGCATGATTTACCACATCATATCACAGCAGCTCAGGTATTTCCAATAAATATGGGGACAAATTCATCGCTGACATATGCAGAGAGACTTCCAGTGCTATCGAGAGAGTTGCATTTGCTCCCACCAAGGTGAATCTGGCCACTAAACTGAAGATTTAGGGGAAACAAATAAAATTTTGCAAAAACCCCCTAAATCCCCAAACAAAACAACCCAACACATAAAAATAAAATCCAAACACCTTCCATCTCCATATTTTACAAAAAAAAAAAAAAAAAGCAGTAGATACCAATACTGGGTATCAGAGGCAGAAATTTGTAACCCCTGTTTCATGAGTAATTCATGAGAACACACACAAAGGGTATTTCAACAGCACTCAATTTATTTACCACTGATTATTCCCCAAAATCAGTACTGATTATATATAGAGCAAAGTGTAGACTCGTCATGTCACATTTATTTGAAAAGGTTAGTAACAACATGCTGCCTTGCATATCTTCATAGCTGGAAAAAAAGTCTAGACATTACTGAATTTAACCTGATTTTCTTAAAACACAGGCACTGCACTGGTGTAAATCCTGATGGAAGACATTGCAGCTATGACGACTTACACCAGCACCTGAGCTTCCCTGGAACTAACACAATAAAGCAGCAGTGTTAGTGACCAGTAGAGAATTATTAAAGGAACACAGATAATTGGAAGAAAATAAATGACCTGGGTAGAAGAGCTACTATATAATGAAGTGCAGGTAAATCACTATACTGGACACCTTCCAGCCTCATGTCCTAGGTGCCTTTCTCCCTAATTTTAACATCTGCTTAAAGCTTCTGTTCTCTGCAAACCAGTCAGAAAGGGAAAAGAATTGAAGTTTGGATATTCACATTTGTTTCTAACTGGAATCATTGCCTGTGGAAAACTGTCCTTCTGGGAAAGATGCTGGAGTGCTAGAAATGATGATTCAATTGCCCATTAAGATAATTCCAGGAAGTACTACTTTCTTGAGGCTGTATTTCCAGGAATGGCAATCACGGCATCACTGCTCTGACAGTGCGTTAGGTATCTCCAGAAGTGGACACAGCAGGTGAATATTTCCAGTTACTACAAGGAATACACTACAGGTTAGAGCTCATGGTTATCTTTATTTGCAAAAGCTGACTAGTGCAGCATATTGCAATCCTTTGATGATGAACTATACCAATTGTTTTGCAATAAGCGGAAGCTTCTTTGCAATCCAGGTAACATTTTTTTATGTTCCTATTCCTGCTTTTTCGTGCTATTAGAGAAGCAGTGAATCTTTAAAGAGAAACTTCCTACAGCTAAAAAAGACATTAAGGGGGAAAAAAGCTGGGAGCCATAGTGACAGGTACAACTAAGGCTGTATCCTTCGGTTCCCTGGAAACCAGTCAAACACTATCTCATCTTGCAATGGTTGTGTCTGATCCTCTGCTTCAGACATCTTCCTAATAATGGCAACTACAGAGGTGACTCTCTGCAAATAAGGGCTTACAGCAACTGGACATCCATCATATATCTCCAGAGCAACATTAGACCACCCTAATGGGTACTCCCGTCTTCATTATGATATTAATTCTCTAAATTTCCAAAGTGATTTCATTTGTAAAATGACAAAGGCTGGCTGCTCAGGAGACAAAGTGTTTTCATCCCCCTCCTGCATGCTTACAAAGCCTTGCTCTCTTTAGTCTTTGGGGGAAAAGAAATTTGATAGCATTAGATCTCTTGTGATACACAAGGCTGCCTAACAGCTACACCACCTGCCAGCACCGCATGCCTGCCCATCCAGCCTGAAGATTCTAAAGCAATGGTTGATGAGTANGCTATGCAGGGAGAAAATAGAAGCTGTATAAAATACTCAGTGTGAAAGTGAGGCAGGATTGAGGGTAAGGGTGAGGTCAGAGCCAAGGCTGGAAACTGAATCAATCTGACCAAGGTTGGTTTGGTTAGATTAGGTAAAAGCATGATTTTCTCCCTGGTGTATCAGAGCCTTTGCTGTGGCTACAAATTCACTGACAGCCAACCAAAGCAAGCTTTTCACAAAGAGACAATTCTTTGCACAGCTCCCGATCTCCAAACTCTTGAGGATTAAATAAAATAGAGATGGAATTAAAAGGAAAACCAGTAAACCTGTGACATGACTAAATGTTTTGCCCCAAATAGTAACTAAATAAAGTGCCTGACTGAATAATAGTGAGAAATTAAGAAGTTCTTTTAAGGGCAGTGATGTTTCCTAGCTGGTGAATGAATCTGGAAGCAAAACAAAACAGTATTTGAATGCACTGAAAAGTAAAAGACACCAATCTCAGGAGACTTTATCCTGGTTTAAGAAACTAGACAATCTTTTAATTTGTCTGTTTCTAGATTTCCTCTTGTTTACAATTTTTCCCTCCTTTGCTGTCTGCTGTCAAGCTTGCAGAGGCAGCAGTGTGTGGGGAAACTTGCGCCAAGGAGTC
Organism: Thryothorus ludovicianus; assembly: GCA_013397245.1. Taxonomy (NCBI): domain Eukaryota; kingdom Metazoa; phylum Chordata; class Aves; order Passeriformes; family Certhiidae; genus Thryothorus; species Thryothorus ludovicianus. The sequence continues at coordinate 219,920 of VZTB01004138.1, forward strand.
CAGCTCCTCTTCCCAGAAAAGACTGTCTTCAGCAAGCAGCTGATTTGAGTGCTCCACCTACAATTTCATTCCCTTTGTCCATGCTCCACTGCTGGATTTCTATTGTACCAGCCACTACCACAACCCCTTTAGTGATGAATCTCAGTAATCAGGGCCAGCACTTGGTAGTGGTAGAGCTGCGTGGCCCCCAGTCTTAGGGCATCCTGTATTCCAGGTGTCCTTCAGCTGGGCAGGAAGAGAGCAGAGAGCCTGTTGGGGACTGCAGCCCAAAGCCACATCCCCACATGTCTCATGCACTCATTCCCCAGGCACAGGGGGCAGCTCTTGGGGAGACTGTGCTGGGCAGTGTGACACTCAGAGTCGCATGTGGCTCTGCATCCCAACATTGCCTTTTATCAGGCATTTACTTCAAATGGAAATTTTCATTAAATTTTATAATTGTATAAAAGTGTTTCCATCTCACAAATATGGAAACATCACTGTAAAATCTTGTTTAAAACTAAATTAATTAACAACATTAAAAAAATTGAAGAGGATGACTTTTTTTCTCCCAGAGGAAGCCTTCATGTTTAGTCTAGAGTTAAGCTCCTTTTTCTCCAATTCTCTTTCTTTCTGACCCTATAAATCTTGCATTCTTTGCTGAACAGCCATGCAGCTTCAGCAGGAAGCAGACTGCCCCCCTCTCTTCCTTTCTCTGCCCTCGTTCCCCAAATCTCCAGCAATTGTGGCTTAACTTGGTTGTCAGAGCCGAGGCTGGAGCTGTAGATTTGAACCCCCTCATGCTGAGGAGGTCGCTGAACCGTAGTCAGCTCACCAGTTTCTGGGTGAGTGCTTTAACCACTGCTATAAAAGATGAGCAGCAGCATCACCACCATCCATCTTTAAAAATAAAGAGTAATCCAGTTGTCCAGCCCTTAAGGAACAAAGCGCCTGTGAGTCAGAGGGTTTTACTGAATGTGAATGAGAGTTACATCTTAATGCTTAACTGGAGGCTCTGTGTGCGCAGGTTAGTTCTATGGGAAATATGATTTTGGATTATTAGCCTCTCTTCAACACTCCCTAGCAGATTTGAACATCACTTCAACGCCACATACTTTCTGCTAAAACACCTTGTTTCTGCTAGTAAGGATGTACCACAAAAAGAGTCTGGATCTTCAACTTGGATGCCTAAATTTTCCTCAGAAATCACATCTTTGAATGTATTGTTTTAGACACCAGGGCTGAATTTTAATGCTCTAATGAACTTGCCAGATGATGACTGTGGTGTTTCTGTGTCATCTTTTATAGGCATGGAGGCGCTCAGAAGCTCCAGTTCCACAACTTCATTTTTCTACACTTCTGGTATTCAGCATAAAGTCCTGATGGTCTGAGGTGGGTTGGCAGGTGTTCCTACCAGTTATTTATGTTGTTTTTTTAAATTTTGCATTCCATAGAGTCAAATTCAAACATGCTGTAAGAAACTCTATGTGATTGCTTATCTCAGGGATAAACTTGTCTCCATGTTATATGCTTATGATGTTATTGAAGGCCCTTTGGCCCCCAAATTAAATTATTAATGGAAAATTCTTTGTCATTTGTTTCTCAATGTCACATGAATGTAAAAGTATTTTTCAGTGCTGCTTCATGGAGAAGGCATTCTGCTTTTGCATTTAACTTCACCTTTTCTGAAAGAGGTGCTAAACTATTATTCCTTTCCATCTTTAACTAAATACTGTAGTTCTCTAAGATTAATCCATTGCAGCTGCTAGTAATGAAAGCTCGGCTAACTCCCTGAAGTCCTGCTTTTTAAAAAAAAAAAATCATAGGTTAATATTTAGAGGCTTGTGCCAGTCTCACGTAAGTTAACGAGTATAAATCCACTCTGGCATCATATGGTTTCTGTCTTCCATGGCTGCCTTCCAAAAGCTTGAAACTCCAACCTAAAGCATCACTTCAGTATGGACAACATACCGAACAATTTGTTAGGGGAATGACCATCACATTTCCTAAGCATTTTGGATGCTCTGTGTTAATCTAGTGTAGACTTGGAGCAATCATTGTACTGTATTTAGGCTTCCTGAACTTTACCATGGAAAGAATTATTTTCCCAAGGGTGACTGTAAGAGCTATAGTATTTTGGGTGGGAGATCTGTGCTCAGGAACAAGAGGAGCATTGCTTTGCTGTGATTCTGTGGGTGAAATCCACTGTGAAAGGTGCTCACAGCCTCATTTGCGGTGAGGAAAGCCCAGACCCATAAGGAGTGGTGTGGCATAGGGACTTTGCAGTTAATTGCAGGTGTCCTTTCTGCTTTCATGTTCGGGGACAGCAGTGCTAGGACCACTTGATGTGGTACATGCTGGCATTTATGCATGGAAGGGTTGGATGGATTTTTTATCTTTACAGGGCTGGGGCAAGTGATGTTTGGTCTTTTGCCAGGCTCAGATTCATAAAGACAAAAATGTGGCTGGGAGCCACTTTTATTTGCTCTTTCCACCCAAACAGTACTTTATTGCTGAGCCTCCAGAAGGCACAATACAGCACCTGACCAGTTCTCTGCTCTCAGATGCCTCTCAAGTAGAAAACAAGTTGTTTGCCATTTTCTTACCTTTTCAGATCAAGCTGATACACATACTCAATATACCTATCTTGAGAAGTTTTCTTTATTGATGACTCTCACTTTCTCTGCCAACAATATATTTTCTGCCATACCCTCCCAGGTAAATAGGGTTCACTCTGGGAATAGGAGGAACAGAACCATATGGGAGAGTATAAAAATGAACTGACCTGAACTATGGTTCTGAAAACACTGTAAATTGTTTCCATACCTTGACAAAGTGCTCACACTGCATAGGAACACCTTTGTTGTTGTGATTTGTCCTCTAATTGTCAGACACCTTCCAAGGAACAGCTCTACTCATTTGCTAAATTATGACACAGGGAGATAGTTTGCCAGCTTGATCTGGTCTTTCCTGCATTAACAGTTTTTCGTTGCATCCCTACAGAGTTCCAATACATGAAAAAGCTCAAAGTTAGCTCAACTTTTTTCAATGTTTATACAACATCTGTTTTCGGTGGTATTTGCACCAGTGGTAGTGGAGCAATGCCACAGATTCACTGGACTCTGGAGCATGACTGTACATATATGTTGCTGGTTTGATATAACTGTTTCAGGGATTCGTGGAGTTTTCTGCACCAACTTATGCTTGCCCAGGCAGCTCTGAAGTAACTTTCCACCCCTTCTGTGCACGTATATTTTAAGAAGTCACAAGCCTACTGCATATACAATAGCTGTGTAGTAAAAGTATTATCCATCCATATGATAAGTCTCTTCAGCTCTGCTCTTCCAGAACATTGCCATTCAGGAACAGAGGTACACTCAGAAAAATTCCGTTAGCATATGTAATTTGCCATGAATAATAGTGGTCCCATATTGAAAACAAAGTGTATAGAGTACAAATATATTCCAAGCTTGTTGCTCTTGTGTTTTTATTACCTCTATAGACAATATTTGTTTTTTGCTATTTGGAATGGTAATAACAGGAATTATGTCCCCTTCACTAAGCAAGCTTTTTTAATATAAATAGGATTTGTATATGCTAATTAATAATGCATTGCATCTACACTGACTACTGGATACTACAACCCTTAAAAGGAAAGGATGCACATAGGCTGGTCACTTCAAATCCAAGCTTGTCAGGTATTCTCTGTGCACCAGAGCAATGCTGCCTTTTGAAGAACGTGTCTTCATTATGCAGTTCAAGATGGCCAACACCCAGGCATGATATTCTGCTTTTGACCTTGTAAAAATCATTTGCTGTTCTGAAAGCAGGAACACCTCATGATAAAGCCATATTAGGTGATAATGACATTTTGCCAGATTGTGCTGAGAATTGCTCTGAGAGGGAGGAAGAGGTTTCCATTGATTGTTCATCAATCTTCAGATTGTCTTCAAATGATAAACAGCTCAGTGTTTCAGCCCAGCATATCCATGGTGTGAATGTACCCCAAAACCATGGGGGGGTGGAGGGGAGTGGTGGTGAGGCAGAAAGGGTGAGCCCCAGCCTTGCAGACCCACACACAGCATGATGGGCAGAGGGCAGAGGGTGGCCTTCAGCTTGGTGTCCTGAGGAGCAGTATTATCGTGTTTGGCTTTGCACAGCCATTTGTGCAGGTTTCCAGGGCAGGAAGAGGAGGTTGATAGTGATACTATTTACAATTCATTATGAGAAGATTGCAGAAGATTGTTGAAGACAGGAACCACTGACCTCCCATTTCTCTTTCATCTGTAGGAGTACATTCATAAATGATAGCCCACTTTAAGGACACTGGAGTGGAGAATTATACTGGGCTGCTTCTTCTACAATCTTCTTTACCTTTTGGGTTAGCAACATCACTAATTGGCACTTGACAGCACTTCCAGATACTCCTTGTGAATCTCATAGTGTGACTGATGGTTGATTACATAAAGGGAAGAATCGTCTATTCCATTTTAGTCTGTCAAAAACTAGATGCTGCATAGCATGTACCACATCTGGCAATTGATAGCACCATGTTTGTTAAGGTTATCTGATTGGAAGAGCTGCAAGCAATGAATAAGGCAGCAAAGCTGCATGTGATAACCTCCCCACAGTGAAACTGCATGGCCTGACAGTTAGCTTCATGCTTGCCATTTTAGTATTCTGCATTTTTAAAGTGAAATAGAGAGCTAAAGAAATGCTCCCTATTTTCTGGATGCACTTGCAGAAAAAGACAGCCTTTAATGTGCTTAAGAGATTCTTTTTTTATACTGCTGAATTTTTCAAAACAATTTTTCATATCCTAAAACAGTAGGAATTATTTTGATGCCTGCAAGCATTTGAGGGACTAATTCATTTTGCAGTAGAACAGCTGCAACTTTTCTCTTGATGATCAAAGAAGAGTAATTGAAGTTTCATACTCTTTGTTATTACATTTCTAAACCATAGCTCTTTCTATGTATTTTATAAACCAATCTTTTCAAATGCTTGTTCAATACAGGAGTGTTAGTAACCCTGCTTTTCTCATTTTCTCAAGATACGTAGGCTGGTATATACAAAAAAGAAGTTGCTATCAGCCCTAATGAGTAAAAGCTGTTAGTGTGTGATTAGTAATGTGCACCTTCTTTGGCTCATTTTACACAGTTTCCTCTGGTGTGGAAGTCATGCTAGTTAACAGCATCTTCAACAGAGAGCAAAAAGCTGCACTAGTGCGTGCAGTGGACTGGATAGCTCTGACCTGCCATTGAGTGATGGATGTTCTCACAGCAGCTGGGGAAAACAGCATAACAGAGAGAAATATTAGTGTTGCATTGCATATTTTTGGGCAATATTGGCTTTGAATCGCAAGTGCCCTAACACTTGCAGGCATTTCAGCACCACGTCTCTAGGAGTGCATTACATAAATCTGAATTCTGGGCAGCACAATGCAGACTTGCAAACCCTTCTTCTCTGAACTCTATTATTTATAAGATTAAAACCCCCGAGGTTTCAAATGGCAGGTTTATTGTCAAGTACAATGTACTTTTCATTCGGAATGGACAAAAGCCTTTGAGCTTACCTGAGTCTGCCTGGCTGTCCTCAGTGCTACCACGGGTGTTAGTGGAGGCCAGTTTTTTCTCCAGGCAGGAGAAATCCAAGCATCCCATAGGGCCCTCCACCTGGACCACTGATATGTGGAGGAGAGCTCTTCCTTTGCAAGCACTGGGTGCATGGCCTCTATCCAGAGCTGCCTCAGATTTAGAAGCATGCAGAAAATGTAGAAAACAGATTCCCACTTGGTTCAGATTCTGAATTTCTTCACACTACACCCAAAACCAGATGTTGAATGCCATAGACGTGTTCATTCTTAACAGCCATTCAGTGAATAGAGCATGGGATGGCCACAAGTATTTGCTTTGTGGTTTTCTATTGTTTGATATTCAAAGGATTTAACGATTCTTTAATGTTGTAAATAGAAAAAAAATATAAACGGTGAATTTCAGGCTTTTTTAATCTTGCTGATGCAGATCTCACAACTCCTCATGCAAGTATAGCTCCAGATTCCCTAGCAAAATAAACATTTAGTCCACGGTCAGGTATAATCAGAAGTTAAGGTTTTATAACTTTTTAAATAGAGGAGGCACTAGAGGCTCCTAAGATGGCCATTAACAATCATATTAAGAGGCATTTCATGTGGGGCATTTTAAAGAACCATAGTTGGTCTTCCCATGTGTCAAATGTCTTTCAGATGTGCTGGTGTTAATGAAACATATTCATCAATCTTAAGGGTGGGAGGTTTTCACAGCTGCTTACCATTGCTACATATGCACATAAAAATCTCCTCTCTTCTCAAATCACAGGCAAGGGAAAAAAAAGAAATATTTTTTTAACTAAAAAAAAAGAGATATGTTAGCTTCTTTGACTTGCACTGCTTCAGCAAGTGATCTCAAAAAATTACTGACCACCCTGTTTGCCACATTGGGTGTTTTTATGCCAAGACTTTTAATACTAATGGAGGCACATAAGTAGAGACCAGTAGAAATTTTGTAAGATCTAGCTAACTCTTTGTTAGTTTTTGTAACAAAGATAAGAGCTTTTGGACTTTGGTCATAAGAATGAAATAAGTAAATAATGGTTAATATAAGAAAGGGCATACAGTTCTTGTTTAATGGATTAATAAGAGCAATTAACCTTGTAGTGCATTAACATTTTAGAACTGAAATGTTTGTGAGTTAGTTTTACATGAAGTGTCCATGTAAAGGTCAAAGTCAAACTGTATTTTAAAAGAAATTTTAAGCTGAAAAGTTTGTATTCGCTGACATTGTCTGTCCAGCAACAATAGGAATGGCCTAAATTTAATAGTAGAAAAATAAGTATGGTATGAGATGCATAGTTGATCAACACAATTAGCAAATGCTTATCTAAATTGTACTATTGTGTGGTACTTATAGAAACTTCTTCCAGAATTAGGAGAGGAATTCTAATCTAATTTTTTATTTTATGCTTCCAAGTCACAGGTATTTTAAGTCAGGTGTATGATGAATATGCCAACAGACCACCAGAATCTCTGTGTTACATATCCAGTAGCAGCAATCGTGCTGATTTTAACATTCAAGCACACAACATGTCCTAAGTGAATTTTGGTCTCTTCCATGTGCCTGTTCAGAAGGATAAACTAATTAAAAGGACTGGCTGTGTTTATTGAATAACCAAGACCTTGATATAGCTATGGCTTGCAGATGCTTTGTATAGGCAGAGGGGAAACTATGCATGACCCAGATGGTGAATCAGAGACTGTTGTGAGAATTTGCCCTCAGAAGTTTGGCTTGAAAAAAGAGGTTTTTAGAGGTAATGAGCATTGATGTAATGATTTTTAGAACACTACAGGGAGCAAACCCTGGATGTTCTTTGTTTTTATAGGCAATGGTTTGGGTTGGATTTTTTTCTGAACTCATACTCATGTTTCAGTGTAAGGCTTTCCTCCTCAGACACATGGCAGGACTCTTTAGGACTGCAAATAAATTTTTACATTTTCTTTGCTGTCTTTTCCATCTTCTGGTACATATTTTAATCTGTCTGTTAGGACTTTACCTTTTAAATCTTCAGCTTTTTGTACGTGGTTCCTGATGGCTTGGGCAGTTTCTGTGGACTCTTCACAGCTGAGGAGTCTTTCAGAGGGGGCAATGATGACTTTATGGCTCATTCATCTCCCTTGCCTCCTATGGCTCTATGGGGTCAAGCTCTTGGCTTTAATGGATGTTTCCTCACTGAGGCCCAGGAGCAAAAGGTGCTGGTCCTTACTCTGCTCACAAGTTTCCTTACTCCTCTTCCATATCTGAAGGAGAACCAAGTGACAATTCTGGGATGAGCAGAATGTGCATAAGAGTCTGCTTTTTCCCAAAAATATTTTCAGCTTTCTCTTCATTTACTTGAATTCTCCTGTTTTCTACAGAAACTATAATATCTTGGGAGCAGAAGCTGTGCCTTATTTGTCTACAGTGACAGCATAGAAAGCAAAGAAGGAATTAGGAAGTTTATTTGTTAAGTGGGTGGCTTGCTGACATTTAGTTTCAAGTTCTTTACTCACTGTTTCCCTCTCTTTTCTGCAAGACTAGTCCACAGTTGTCATAAGGCATTTTTTACTATTTTACTATTTAAATTGTTAATTATTTTTCTTTATGCTTATACTTATATGCTCCTACTGAGCACCATGGTTCAGGAGAAAAGTCTCCCTTATTATGTGTCTCAAGCAATCTATGATATCCTTGCCTAGCCCTTGACTGCCAGCACTAAAATTAGAATTTGAGAGCAACCAAGAGAAGACCAAACTGCAGGATTTATGTAGGATAAGGAAAGCACCTGGATACATTATTTACCATTTAATTATATGTAACTGATGTGACAAGAGCCAGTAAGCCAAGAGCTAATGATACTAGAATCTGTAAAAAAGTACAGGAAGGGAGTATTTGAAGGAAATGACACTCTTAAGCAGTGGTCAGAACAGATGAAGAGCTAGTCAAAAGCAAAAAAAAAAAGCACAAGACAGCTCAGCATTCATAACAGCATAGGCTAGTTCATGGGCACACAGGATCACATTTATCACTTAGTTTTTGCTGCGAGTGGCAAACCAAAGTTTTGAGCTGTTTACCTTTATTTAGTGTTGGGTGGGTGTTGGGTATTGCCAATTTTGTAGGCTTCAGAATGAGGATTGGATTTTCCAATTTGGAAGTTGAGCTGATCATTTGCTTCACAGGCTTAGGGCTTTTGATTGCCTTCTCAGAATGATTCCTCAATGTGTTTGATATCATGTCAGACAAGGCATTGAGAGTTTCCAGCTCATTCCTGTTTAGATGCCTCTCTATGCTGTCTTCTTAGCCTCTCCACAGATAGAGCCAGTCTAGAGATGAAAGATTTTGAAGTTTCACTTTTACTTGCTCTATGTTTCCAGATAATTAAACTGCCTTTTAAAATTAAAAGTAACAGTACTACTGTTATAGAAATAAAAGTGTGCTGCACTGGTGGTGTAAAAGAGTGGTCTTGGCTCTTGCACAGCAAATTAGTAATTAGATTCAGATTGTAATATTAATTACAGCACTTGTTACAGGACATCTACAAACAAAGAAGAACCCAAAGTAAACTAGAGAGTACAATTTTTAAACCCAGATGCAATACTAAGAGAGAATTTCAGGTCTCTAGTAGGTTGAGGGGCATGGGGCTAGTGGCTTTCATGCTGGATTTTAGGCAAAAGGGACAATTGAATCCTGTAGCTATAGACAAAAATTAATTTCCTAGTATTATTTTTAGAGGATTCATCTAATTTTCAGCATTGGGACCTGCTTTAAAAGGGGAACAGAAACTCCTGCAGATAGGTACAGCTTTTTCATGTACTTTGCTAGATCCAAAGTATGAGAAGAGGAAAATTACAGATGCCTTTGAAGGGTCTCAGTGGCTGCTCCATAATATCAAGGAAACAGCTTTGGTCCCACTGCCATCAGAATCTCCCAGCCATGGGGTCTGCAGCACTTGTGGTGCACTTGGCACCACGAAGGAGGACATTCTTGGCTCTGAGGTCAGCATTACCTGTGCATTTTGAACAGAAAACTCAGATATTAGAAGATGATTCAGAAATATCAAATGAAGATTACTGCTGTGTTAGATCAAATTTCTAGTTATTCCTTCAATCAGCATTTACTGTATGAATACATCACAGTAAAGATTTCAGAAATAATATCAAGCTGTACCTTTGGAGTAAACGAAGCACCTGTGTTTATCACAAATCAGTTTAGTGAGCTCAATCTGCATAGATACTTGTCAGTCAAACCAATGTCTCTATATTAATTCTCTTTTTCTAATTGGGGAATGGAGGTGAGATGGCATTAATATCACGACTGTTATGTGATTGACATATGTCTATGTTGAGGAAGAAGCATAACACACACCATTTGTAAAGAGAAAACAAATCAGTGAAAAAGTTGAGTCACATGGGGCTCTTCTTGTTCTTTTATAGTTTAAAGAACATCAAGTGTAAAATTTGTAGAAATACCAGTCCTGTTGAAGACCTGATTATGGAAAAAATTTATTCCTTATTTTGGATAAAATTTGTGCACTTCTATACTGGCTTGTTGTTGAATACAAATACATACACTGGTCTGGAATATATAAGGTATGTGCTTTCAGTCATTATTTACTGCTTTTAGCTTCAGCTTTTTATTAAAATTTCCTTACATAAAGAAAGTATCTTCCACAGTAAATTATTATCTGTATATAGATTCACAGAAAATTATGAGGAAACACACATTTAATGCAAAAATTAGATAAAATGTAGAACTTACAAAAAGAAGGTGCATTAAGGAAATGTATCCAGCTTTTTTCTAAGCATTGATGATCCATCTGGAATCTGAGCCTTTTTGAAAATGTCCTGATTCTGTACAAATAACCAACACAAGCCCACTCAAGCCCATTTTTAAACTGGACTTCTATGAATAATACAATAATTACAAAATGAAAGCCATATTTTTATCCAGTCAGCTTCTTAATTTCATTGAATTTTCTCGATTTTTAAAATGTTGCTGTGTCTTTTAATAATGAACCAAACTATTTCATATATGGAAGGGTTCCACAAATTTCACAAATGATATAGATATTGCCATATAAATTTCAAGCCTTTGCTTTAGTAGAAATTAACTGGTAGCAGGAGAAATTGCAGCAGGTTGTCAATGCCTGGTAAGGATAAGAATAGCTTTATAATTACATGTTTTCTTCCATCCAGATAAAGATAGCTTTGAATTATCCATTTTCCAGGGTGCTATATATTTAAAAAGTATAGGAATTAAAACACAAAAACACACTGCCTTTTGAAGCAAATTAGCAGTAAAAATGAAGCAGAAAAACATTTCCCTTTTCCTGACTGGCTTGCAAGTGATGTGGGTTTCTTGAAGTTGTATATGCCCGCAGCAAATGATAAATATATGGGAAAAAGGAAGGGAAAAATGAAAGAGTAAGCTGGCCACATGAAGCAGCTGATGTAAAGATGGAGAGACATAGCCATAGAAACTAGTCACATAAATAGTCATGAAATGAAAAGTTTCAGATTTGTATTGAAGTAAAAAAAAACTACTTAGAGAAAGGCCAACAGGCCAGACTAAATAATCCTCGACTTAACGTCCAATTCTGAATCACATATTAGCTGCAGAGATTTTAATGTAAATATGCCATTACACTGTCATTACAGTGATCAGGCTGCATGGCTCACAGGTCACATCTCAGCCACTGTTAATTTTGCAGGCAAAAGCTTTTTTTCTCTTGAAATGTTAATAACTTTCTATTAGTTAATGTAGCGTGACTAAAATTCAGATTAGATATAATTCATTTTAATATCTGTGACTGGCTATCCCGATCATTTAGCAATGGTTTCCAGCTGAATACAAGATGCTAAATTGGACTCATTTGCATAGCCCTGTTAAAGCAATGCCATTCTCTAAATGTAGGCATCTTCAAATTAATTTAAAAGATTTTTTTTTTTTCTGGTTTGCTACCAGGATAAAATCTTTTGCTGACAACTAATTGAAGTTACTATGAGCCTAAGACACATCCTTTTCCTTGTTTTCTTAGGAACAAATGACTAGTTAAGATCATTAACCAGTTAGGGGGAAAAATCCACAGTGCTTTTGAGTGCTAAGATGGCCTAATTTGGAGCTGCAGACAGACCAACCACCACTATTTGCCAGCACTGAAATAAATACCTTTTCTTTCTCTTGACCATACTTAACTACATTGCTGTATGTCAAAAGTTAACACTAGACTGGCTTTGAAATGATCACCAAATCCATTTGGTTTATTTAAAGATCTGCTACAAAACATATGTTCATTTAAGGTACAGCTGAGCCAAACTCGGCAGCTCTCACTGGTCTCCCTAATGTAAGAGTTCAGCACACTGGAAAATGTGGGTCCTTATTAATCACTGATATTCTTCTCTTAATATGCACATATAACACCATTTAATGGTAATGGGAGATACATTAGCTGCACAAGGTGAGAATGGCCCTCCAACTTATCAAACCCTATCTTTTAACTCATTTCAATAAACACCTGTGTGGGATTTTTCTGGGACAATGGCCTGATGTAATCTTGAAGAAGTAGGGTCCCTACTCTTTTTCTTTTAAATTAAATGCAAATAAACAAACGAGTCTATTACTTACATTGCATTACTCAGTATGAATCACAAATTTGGCATACAATATATATTCCTGCATCCAGCTGCGAGTAATGCCTCTTGAATACTAATTAGACACTCACATATACAAGGACATAAACCAAGTGTCATTTTTTTATTATTTGCATTACCTCAGCACCTAAAAGCTCTCACAGCCAAGGCAGAAGCCCCATCACCCCAGTGTGTGTACAAACACATGAAGTCACACTCTGAGGAGAATCACGACAACTTGAAAACTTTCTCCTCATTTACATACATGTAGCCAAGAACAAGGTCAGAAGCAAATAGAATAATGAAAATGTCATGGACTGACACTGCATCAGCTTACGTAACTGTAAAATTCTACATGCTTCTTGGTGAAGGAATTTAGCAATCTTTAATTTAAAATACTGGAGGAATGTAGAAGAAATAGTTGAGAGTGAAAATAGTAGTTAAATAGTGGTCCTTGGTTGCCACTAAGATCCTAAGATTGTGTAGCTCTGTTGAATTGTCATCTACCAATTTGTCAAAAATCCTTTATCACTCAAAAATAATTACATGTAAAAATAATGAAGTGAATATTTTAGATAACACATTAATTCAACATAGGGCAGAACATTATTTCTCTTGTTTTCCTATTGTTGTTAAAAGCACAATGGCTATTTATTTAAGAATGTATATATAAAAAATGAAAAATTGTAATGTCTCTGTCAGTCTTGGAGCTTGATGGGTATGGGAGAAAAAGGTGCAGTCTCAGTGTGAGGTCCCACCCGAAAACCAGATATATGACAATCGTATAAACAGTAGGGAACTGATATGTAATCCTTTCAAATCTGTTTATTTGCTAATATCTATCTCTTTACCTTTCTCTCAGCAGTGGGCTTTTCGGACAATGTAAATGTGATTTTCTCTATCTCTCATCTTCTCTACTTTCACTTCAAAACTACAGCGTGGTCTGGAATGCTTTGGCTTCTGAAATTTTAAATGACTACCAACACTTTCACTGGGAATCTTCTGATCTCCAGCTTAGTTTTTTCTGTTATCTGGTCATAAAAATTGCACACCAAGCTCATGAAAATAGTTATGTGCAGGAATGTTGGACAGATGCATTTTTGCAAATTAAAATGAATTTGCACCCAGTTTTACATGGGGATGAAACTTTCATGTACAGGATTAATAGACAAAAATATGTAACTTTAATAATTAACCAACCACTTAACCAACCTTGGTTCTGGGGTTTCTTTTTTGCATTTCTCCTGCAAAAGTCAGGCAGGTTTTTATTTGTTTGCTTTTTAGGAAGACCATTTACACTCATGGATAGAATATTAAGAAACATAAATTGGCTTCTGCTGCAGTAAATATTAAGTCTTATGTCAGTGATGACTAATATTGCAACAGTAGAAATTAGAAATCTTAAATGAACATTTAAGTACATTTTGGTATTCATTTCAGTTGCAAGGTAAGGTAAAACTGAGACCAGAATATCTCAAACTTTGAGAAAGTTTAGAACTTTGTGGATAGTCTAGAAGGATTCAAGTGATTATTGGCACTAGACAAGCCCGGCGCCTTTTGAGAATAGTTACTTTTGAATTGGAAATATTGTTTTCAGATGTCTTCCTAACTTAATTCTTCCATAAACCTTGTTTCTATAGTCATAACTTTGAGAAAATAGGGCATTGTAGTGAGCAGAAATGTACAAAATGACTATCAAATCTATGAAAACAGATAAACCAAAAGCAATAATATTCCTTTCTGAACCTGTTGGGCAGCCAGCAATAGCACAGAGGATAACACACCTATTAGCTCTACTCCTCCAACTTGAGGTTTTCCAGGATTGTGCTGGTTCTGGTCCATCTCTCTGTCTCTCCAGAACTGTGGCAGGTAGGATTACTGCTAGGAAAGCCCAGATGAGCCTCATGTTGGATAGGGAGAAGAAGACTACTTCTAAATATTTTAATTGCTTCACTTTGGCTGGGAGTAAAAGGCTTACAAATGGCATTTCTTATCAGCAACCACAGCCTCAAAGCATGTCAATCTGTTTTACCTTGTCAGTGAGCGAAAGGGCTTATGCACAACCCAATTTTACATTGACTAAATCCATTGTTCTGTTCCAATGTTGCCATTTCTATTTTTCTCTGAGGTTACACAATTTCAAAATTATTTTGTATATATTTGATCTTTTCTATTTTTCCTGGACCAGACAGATGATTTGTCAGCAATTCACTAGGAAGAAGGAAGGTAACAGTAACTACTCTCTGGGGTGGGCTGTGATAAGAAGCAAGGGTTGGATTAAATTCTGCAGTGATTGACCCCAGAAAGTTCAGCCTCTTGCTTCAAGACCATTTCTTTTACACAGTCAAAAAGACACCACCCTTTCAAAACAGCGGGAAAATGCAGAGCTTTTTATTGTGTTTGTCTACTCAGGGCAGGTATTTCCACATAGGAAATGCTTTGGGGCACAGGTGTCTTTGTTTTCATAATCAGGAAAGTGAAACAAAACCATTTAAATTAGCCAGTCAGTTAGAACTATCTTTACATAGCTCAAAAAGCTCCAAATATTCAGAGAAAACTATTATAAGTCACTTCACTTAAAAATAACATGTAAGGCAATCATGACTTATCCAGTTTGTGGATATTTTGTTAGTAGGAGAAACTAAATTCAGCAGATAAATTATGCATTACAAATTATTCCCTCAGGATTCAATTCAGAATGATACTACATTTCAGAATTCCAGGCTGTATTTATATCTTTGTTTGGCTGATCATGAGACAGACACATAACAAAGCACTGTGTGTAAGCACGTTTCCTAGAGCTTTGCTGGTCTAAGTCCAATGGTTAGCAGCTATTCTTTCATGTTGTGTTCCTAGCCAACCTGATACAACTTACTTTTCCTCAAAAAGGTGGCTTCTTTCATAATGCATAAGGCATAAAGACTTTCGTGGCTCTCTTCTGGACTCAAGAGGGAGATTATTCCAGCTGCCTATATCTAAAGTCTGTGCTCAAGTGCAGAGGTCAGAAAATTCTCCAGCCAAGAGCTAATACAGCTTGTTGTGCCTTCTAAGATTTCTAGTTTAGGAATACACTCCTTGCAATGTGACTGTGTGGCTATAGAAAGAAATAGACCTTTTCTACCACATTTGAAATATAGCATCCTTTGTCTTGCTCCTAAATTGTAACAGGAATATATAGTTAAGTGCTCAGCTTGTCCTTTTTTCTAGATCTATATCCTGTAGGGCATTGAACTGAAGTTACTTGTGTCTCAGATCAAAGTCATTTCACTTAGAAATTCAGGTTGAGCTTGAAGGCACAGTCTCTTAAGTGAAGGTCAATGGTTTATCCATTATAGCACCCAACCTCAAATTATTTTTGCAATTAGTAATATTTATATCTGTTTTTATAGTGTAAAAGAATAAAGAAAGGATAGTCAGCATTTTCAAGAAATACAAGTTAAAGGTGTCCTATCATTTAAAATGATATATCATGTTAGAAAGGAAACTTAAAAGCTGGCATATGCAATCTAAAATTAAATACAGATTTTGAATTTCAGACTGCGAAGCTAAAAAGATCAAAGGAAACTCTTTACAGTTCTTCAGAATTTGGTATTATACTTCCCAGGAGGTCATTTACTCCCATAATTTAGTCTGACTTATTTTGGCTCCAGTTCCATTAAAAGTATGTAGGAAAGAGAGGGTCTCTTTTTACTTTAATTTTTAACTGCAACCTGTCAGTTAAAGGAGAAAAAAAAAAAAAGAGAGAGAGAAAAAAAAGAGTGTCTGGAAGAGGATGATCTACAGAAGTACTAATAGCTTTCAAATCTTTTGACTTTTTGAGCCTCATATGGCTAGAAACTTATCTGGAAAGATTGTATTTTAACCCTTTTGACTGTTCTTGGACATAATGTGTGCTTTTATTGAAAGGGAACTTATTCACTGCCCTTGAACATATTCTGTCATTTCCACAATAACATCTCCCTTGACAGCAATGCCTTGACTTGTTGGACAAAATAATAGAAGGACCCAAAGTTTAAGGTTCCTAAAGGCAAACATCAAAAGAACACCTTTGTTAAGTCAGACAGGTATCCAGAAGTTTACCTACTGTCTGGAGAAACCCAAAAATGAGCAGGATACCTGCTGGGATGTGAAGGCAGTGCTGATAGGGCTGAACAGACTAAAACAGAGTTTCACTTCACTGCATTTTGAGAGCAAGAAAAGCAAGAGTAGTTTGGAAAAGATTACAAAAATTTGAAATAGCTTTTGCCTTTCAGAAAGGATGTGATACAGTCCTGAGGTCACTATTTATTTTACCTACACCAGTCTCCACAAACAAGACCTCAAAAAATAAGAAATAAGAGACACTTTATCTTCTAAGGACCGCCTGGTGGAAGCAGTAGAGGTGGTAACAAGATTCTCTATGCTGAAATAGGAAGTCATCTTCCCCCTCAGCACCGCCTCTTTTTCTGCTGAGGGATGTAAAGAGGCAGTACAACAGCTGAATTTTCCTTCTGCAGGAGGTTGGCCTTGTCCAGGCTTAAGGCTGGGGAATGAGGCTGTGGGATCCAGACTGTGAAAGGGTTTTCCCTCTGTTTGACTTTCAGGCTTTCCACTGATCCTGAAGAGAGTCCCACCAAAACCACCCAAAAACTGTATGATCTCATTACTTTGTTATACTGTAGGATGTATTTGCAGAAGGATTCATGGAGAAAATTCTCTCTTAGGAGTTGTATTCAATCATGCAATATGTTTGTGAATATCCATATATATATATATATAGTTTTGCTTCTTTTTTTTTGACCACATATTTCATTATTTTGTCATCTTGCACTGCAGCAGCTATTTTATACCTGGTTCAGTGGGATGCATACATTGGCTGGTGACTCTTTTATTCACCTCTTCTCTCCTTGTTGCTTTTCATTTGCCTTCTAAATTGTTACAACTAGATGTTTTTGAGTGGGGTTTTTTTTTCCTATCTCTGTAATGCATTATGGAAAATAAAACTACAAAAAAAAAAAGTAGTCTTGGACCATAAAGAACATGATTGACTAGTCTTGTCTCTGGCACTTGGGAAATCTGGGGCTCTTGCTGTTCCATTAGAGTAGACTAATGACGGTCTAGTGTATACTAATAATTTCCCAGCAAGATACATGCTTGAAAATATCTTCCCCTATGATTAATGCTTCTGAAAAATAGCTGTTTCCTTCTGACAGAACCAAATGGATTAGAAATGTTACAAATGCCTTTTTTTTTTTGTGTGTGTGGTAAAAGAAGTAGTGGCAGCAAAGAGGTTAATTCTCCTCTTTTCATGAAGGTATCTTCTTAGAAGAGAAGTGATTAAAGGAGGGTTTTTTTGGCATAAAAGTGTTTTTCTAATCTTGTTGAAGTGCCTAAAATGTGTTTGAAGAACCAGATAAAAGCATGGACTTCTTATTTAATGAGTTACCCGTTATATGTACCAGTGTTTATTTTGCTTGTCATTGAAACATATTTTCTTAAAATGTTTTTTTCTTCACCATAGTCAATGGGAAATAATGATACAAATTATTCAGTAAGTACAAAATAAGTACAAATTATTTAATAAGTACAAAAGAAAAGCTCTCTCCTGAACTTATACAACTGCACAGACCAAGCCAGAAATGAATTTTCAATTTTAAAAAATTCTGAGTAAAACTTCAGAATATTCTGACAAAGTCAGAAATTGAGTTGCAATTTCTTAGCAAGTTACCTTGACTGAGGGTAACCAGAAAAAATCAGCCTATTCCTGTCAACTGTGCTGCCCAAAATGATTATACTAATATAATGCCAGAAATTTTCCTTTCCTTTCCTTTCCTTTCCTTTCCTTTCCTTTCCTTTCCTTTCCTTTCCTTTCCTTTCCTTTCCTTTCCTTTCCTTTCCTTTCCTTTCCTTTCCTTCTTTCCTTTTTCTTACCCCTCTTTATTTTTTTAATGTGGTGTAAATTATTTTCTTTATTTAGATATCAAATAGTTGAGCTTGGTAGAAAATTATTTACATTAAAAGAGCTACCACTAAATTTAAATCACAGATGATAGGATCCCTCTGCCTTCCACACTAGAAGGAAGAAAAAAACTCACTGTAGTCAAGGAAATGTCTAGCTAAAAAGACTGGCATTGTCCCGTACTGCAAATGTTCTCTGCTGGTATTAGACCATTCAGTGGGAAATTAGGTGCAAACCTAGGTTGTTTATTGAACTAAAGGCATACATGTGCTAAAGACAGCTCTCTGTTCTTACAAAGGTATCGACTGCTTCTATCATCATAGGATTTCCCACTATGCTTTACCACTGGGGAAGGAAGAGATCCAAAGCGGAGAAAGAAAAGCTGTCTGAGCACATGCAGAACTTCCCTGAACAGCAGTGGCTTTTTGTGCTTCTACCATGTATTAGAAAAACTATTATGACTAAAAAAATCATCTAAAGGCAGAGCTGATATAAGCAAAATGAGTCTTACCTGTGACCTCTGCGGACCCAGCTCTCCACTAAGCAGCATCATTCCCTTGAACCCTATGTCTGCAAAGTCCTGTCTACATCAGGGCATCTAAACAGGTTGACCTTCATGGAGCACACAATAGATTCACAGATTAAATACCATGAGGAAACTTCGCTGCACCATGGAATTTGGTGGACTTGAAAATAAATTAGTCAGTGTGGCATGTTAGCAAAAGTTCTAATTGTACATAGTTCCCAGAGAAGTAGTTAGGCCTTACATTAAATCTGTTCCTCTCAGCAATTGAGATTCTTCTCCATATTAAATATTTCTTTTTTACTATTCCTCTGTCCTCTTCATCTAAACCTGTCTGCCCTCTCTTTCCCCAGAAATTGCAAGAATTGGAAGGCGCAGCGGTCCAGCTTCAGTATCCATTGAGATCAAACCTAAAGAAATGGACCCATCTCTATTCAAAATGAATTTCCTTTATACAAAAACCACAAAGGAAACTGAAGCTACATTTCTAAATACTGAAAAGCAAAGAATAAAAGGTGACTTTTCCCTTAAAGTGTTCTATGTCAACGTCATTTAGTGCTTTGGCAAATCCCAGGATATTCTAGGAGGACTAGTTTAGGGTAGCAAGCCATGCATGTACCTTTTCATTAGCCCCTTATTTTCAAACAGAGGCCTGCAGAAATTCCAGTGCTCTGAACCCTCACAGGGGGATGGAGCAAACAGAAAAGATCTTGTTAAAACTGTCCTTCTCCAAAGACTACCTTTTTTTCTTTTTTTTTTTTTTTTACTCCTTTTTTAAGTACTCTTCTGTGGGGAAAGAGAAATTAAGTTTAGCTGAATATGTCCTCACCATGCCAACTTCCAGTATTTTTCTGTGCTGGGCAATGGCACCAGTCAGTTGTGGCATTGCCTCCTATTTGTCTCTGGTAGGGTGCAGGAAAGCTGCTGAAATGCCAGATTAAATGACTTATGTACATGGACAGATTTTGTGAAATCAGACTCTGTGTGCTAAGGCTTCTCTTCTTGTGTAAACCCATGTATTTTATCATTACTGTATAGTTACACAGGAACAGTGCTTACACAAGGCCAGTACTTTGCTCTTGTGTGCTGCTTTAATGTGGAATCTTTTACTTAGCTTAGGAGCACCTGGAATATAACTCTGTCATCCCTAGAAATTCCTCTCTGCTTTCTACTACTGCATTTCTTTTCAAGTGTCTTTGATAATTGACTTTCTTTCCTCTCTTCTCACTTTTTAATTCTTTATTAAATCAGTGCCTATAATGCTTTATTTTCTGCCTTACAAACAGTGCCTGTTTTGTTTTTCTCCTTCTGGATTTTTTCCTTTTAAACTTTTACTTTCCTCTGGATAAACTAATTGATCTTTAGCTTATGGGATTTCTCTTCACACACTGTATCCCCTTCTTTGCTCCTCGAAGTTCTACCAAAAACTGCTTAAATATCTTCTTTAAAAATATTTTTTTGTATTTTGGAACTCCACGTGGATGATTTCATGCAGAAATTACAGGCAAATAATAATGATATTGAGATTACAACATTATGCAAGGAAAGTGACATAATTCCAGCCAATCAATAAGGGTTAATGAAAGATAGATCTCATCAGAATAACTTGGTATCTTTTGATGAAAACCTTAGGATGTTATACATATATAGGGAGAAATTATATTTTTTATGTGCAGTATTCTGATTTGATTTCACCCAACAGTTTATTACAAAATGTGAATATTACAAAATCAATATACAGTACTTATTAAATTGGTTAAACATGGTGTTGGTTTCAAAATGTAGTTGGAAATGCTGGATCATCCACTGAGTACAAGCACTTCTAGTGTGTTCTTAATGTTACTGTATCTGATATCTTTGTTCATGACATGTAAGAAAAGAGTCATAAGTTGTAGAAAACAACTGAGGCCGTGAATAGAGCATATAAACAAGAGACAAAGGAATAATGAAAACTGTGCTTTGGTTGCAATTAAGTTGGGCACAATCAAACTATGCATTTCAATGAATGTAAGACCATATACTGATGAAAAATGTAGTGGAGGGGGCACTTAAATGAGATTGAATTTATCATAGAAAACAATTACACTGAAAAGACTGGCAGTGAAGAATGACTGTGTAAAATTTCAGAGTGACCATGAAGCCAAAAGATCCTACCTTAACCTGGTGAGAGAAAAAAGGACTATAAGTAGGAATCTCTTTTGCTTCTATGGTGAGTAGTAATTTCTCCTGAAATACTGTGTGTTATTCCAGAAACCATGCTTGCAGAGATATAGAGCAATAACAGAGGAGTCTGAGAAGAGACAGGAGGCTGATTAAAGGCCAAATAATCTGCTGTCTGTTGAGAAACCTGGAAAGCATTGCCTGCCAATCTGTCAAACTAAAATTTAAGGGCTGATTAATTTTCAGTCTATAAGCATGTATACAAAAAGAAAAATGTGATAATACATGCCTCTTCATTCCAGTTAATTAAAACCAGAAATATTTAGTGAATCCAAAGGACCTCATAAAGTCATGATTGAAAAAACGTATAAATTTGTCCTGGCGAGGGTTTTTAATCATTGGAACAATTTATGCAAAACAGTTCTAATTTTTCCATCACTGAAAATTTGGACGTTAGAGCTGACTGTTTTCTTCTGAGAGAAAGGAAAGCCTGAGCAAAACTGAATTCAAAAAACTCCTGTGGTATACAGGAGGTCAGACAAGATGTTCAGATGTTCCCTTCTGTTTTCACAGTCTATGAATCTAAGCAGGTACTAGCTCAGAGAATTTATCATCTTGTCTTCTGTGGAATTACTCATATACCTTGAGTTGAACAGGTGTTTAAGTGCTTGGCTGGATCAGGGCCAAGCAGAGCTGGTATGGTGCCATTTCAGTGCCCCTTTTGCAGCTGGGCCAGAGCAGGACTTGAGGCTGGTGTGGTACCAGCGGTCAGGCTGCTCCAACTAATTGGCTTAGAAAATGGTGCAGATTAAATGGTGCAACCAGGACTAATTTTAAAAGGAAGGGAATACTGGACTAAATGTGGAATTCCTAACACATGAAAATTACAGCTGTGTGGCTCAAGTGATGCATAGAGGGGGTTTTTGGAGTCCTATCACAATATTAGTCTGGGATATTGCTATAAATGCATCAGTTTTGCAGGGACATGCTACTCCAAGGTTGGAATTATCTTCAAATAAATGGTATACACAGTAGAAGACTATTCTAGTAACTTAACTGGTACAGCTGCTCTAATGTTACACAGTTGTGTAGGCAAGTTCATAGGGATCTACATTAGTGATTGTGGCTTTATTTTGTTTGTTATTTTTCTCAATCCCTACCCTATATAATAACTAATTTAATGATCTGAATTATATCCAGGTATGTAGAATTATGTCTGGGCAAAGAATGCTTGAGCATTTTCCACAATTGATCTGGTTTTGGTGTAGAGCAGATCAAAACTAAGTTATGAAAGGAAGAACTACATAGAATGGATCTACTGAAAGATGTAATCTTACTTCATCAAGTTATTGTCTTTTTATCTGAAAACTTTTTACTACTTCTGTCCTTATGCTTTCACAATTGCTACTGCCTGAAAAATGCTTTCTTTTTCTCGCATCTCCCCAGATTTCTCCATCTATCTAATTCTGTTTGGACCATATGCTAATACATAAGATCTGGTCCCCAGGTCCTGCAACTTTTCTATTACAACTTACTGATCACTATGTGTCTTATTTGGCAAGACTTCCCCAAAACATTATGCACATACATTTGTACAAAAGATACATCAAAGTGGTATGTTAATACTGTATGAGGAGATTAATATCCTTTCCTCCTGTCATCACTATTTCTATTGACAGCTAATTTCAATATGCTCAGAAGTTACATTTGAAACTTTTATTTTCCCAACTTTCTCAAAATACATTTGGGAATTTCTGATTCTATTCAAAATGCTGATATGAAATGCTTACATGAAATTATGCCAGACCACACCAACACCAATGGTACTGATTGGTGCCTCAGGAAGCCCCCAGGCAACAGGATCGGGTCACATTCTCTGTCTATTCTTTCTCCAGGTGAAATAGGGGATCTAGAAATGTACAGTCCAGACAGTCTCTTAAGTGAGTGAATATCTGGGGAACATTTACACTGTGCTCTTCAATAGATGCCTCATGCAGCCAGCCTCAGCACACAGGGTTTTCTGGGGTAGAGGAAGCTTGTCTGACACACCATGCTCTAACAGTGCTGCCTTTCCACAACTCCACAGTTAAAAACTATTAATTATCAAAAAAAACACACACTGCAACATCCTTGGAGGAGCAGAGGAAGCCAGCTTGTCTCAGGGCAGTCTGGTCCAGCAGCACCTCAGGCATGAGGCTCGGAGCTGAAAGGCCAGAAATAACTCTGCCTCTTTAAAGTGCCCATCTCTTTCAGAGTCATGTCAAGCACAGCTTTACAGGACACAGGGGTCTGTGATTTTAAAATGGGCATACATTGTCATGCATATCCCACTCCAAAGAAGAAAACCATAAAACTTTGGATTTTGTTATTTGTATTTAAAAGCCCTCAAGCATCTTCCTTGATAGGTTTATATGTACTCTGCAATTATGCATGCATACACTAAGCACTAAATGAAAACAAAAGGCATTTAACGTTAATTACTCTAGAAAGTCACCATATTGTGATCACACACAGCACCACTATTGCTGCCCAGCTAGATATCCCACTTCCGTGCAAACAACAGAACCAAATTGAATTACATAAAAAGAAGCTACATACTGACTCCCAGCAGTATGTTTTGACAAAACACTTTGTCTACTTAAATGATTTCAGAAGCTGTAGTCAAAAGCCTTGACTGCAAATAATGGGTTCATAAAACCTATCTTTAAAATTTTACCTGACAGTAATGCTGTGCAAATATCTGCACTTCTAGTTCACCTTCTCCACTTGTTTACATCAGGATTTTAATAGAGTGGCTGTCACAGAACAACAGCTAAAGGCCACTGTTTGATAAGTTACTGTAAAAATAGACTGTTTAAAATGAGAATTTCCTCCTAAATTCAGTCATCACAAAAAGGTGGTGGGTAGGAAAACATTGAAGGGAGACAATTTCTAGGAGGACTGCAATAAAGTCTTTTCAAGTTCAGTGACATTCTAACCTGCAATGACTTTGTAAGAAACTACATTTCCCATCTGTCTTCAGTTTTACTGAGAAATGACAAAAACAAAAGAAGAAGAGGAAAAGTCAGGATAGATAGATAGACAGATAGATCAATTGATCGATCTTTTTTTGGGTTAGCTCACTTGGCATCCTTGCATAAGACTTGAAGAATATATTGACTAGATCTCCTTAACCACCTGAAGAAAGAAATTAAACACCCAGAGTAGTCTCAATGTCTACTTGTAGAGTGAAGAACTAACCAAAGATCTTCTGTTAGACAGTGCCCTACCATTCAGCTGCTGGCTTTCCCCATGTGGAATGTTTCTGCAGAAGGTGACTGGAAGCTGGTGCCTCCAGGCACATCCAAGGCCCCCTTTACAAGGAGCCACCCTCCACAGCAGCACATCTATACTGAGTTGCTCTCAAAACACAGGTTATGAGTTGTGGAGAGGAATGTACTTTAGCCATTCACTTATTTTCTGAGGAGAAAATATGATTTGGAGAGAGGTTTACTTTACTCCAGCAAGAGGAGTGTGTAGCCACAGATGTGCTCTTCTATCATGTGGCAGACATGTACGTTTCTGTTTTCTCAAAAAGGGAGCTGTTCCTTATAATCTCTAGTAGTTGGTTAAATGCACATCTGAATCCTTTCTGAATTCAGTATCATTGAATAAGATTTCTATAGAGCTACTTGTAAAAGAGAATTTCAGAGCCAGAAAGGAGGAGAGAGACATGTAGAATGGCTTAATCTATATGGTTGGAGTTAATCTAATCATATTTCTGCCAAATCGGCTGGAGATCTTCAGTCTTGGTAGATTTTGGCATAGTCCAAAACCTTGAAAATGTAGTAGATAATATTGGTATATTAAATATATACACTATACTTCCTTGCATTACACAAAATCTAGAGATATTTATGACTACTTGGTAGCTATGAAATATAAAGTAGCTATATAGTATGGCAGTCTGCCTTTTTTGATTTTGGTTTGAGTTTCTGGGTTTCCTATTTGTGGGGGTCTTTTTATCATGTCCTGATTTCCTGCTGTGAGACTTTTGAAACAAAACTTCCAGTCTGGATGACCTTGTACATGATACAGCTCAAGGAATAGAAACAATATTAGAGCTGTGGTCTGTGAGAGCAGATATGAAACTGCTAAAGCCCATTCTGCCAACCTCTGCCTGTGTTTACCCGTACTTCTCTGACTCCTGTGCAGCATTATGTAAGAATTCCTTCTGAACTCATTCAGGGCTCATTTTATGAATCATTCATATTCATCCATTGATCAAAATACTTCTTCCAGATGAGAGTTGGGCTTACCCTCAGGTCTAATACAGCAAATGTCCCGTATGACTCTCCAGAGCTTCAGCGTTAACAGCCGTAACAGCAGGACTTCACTGCAAGTCTCTGGAGCTCCCACTGAACCAGAGCTTTAATGAGCACATAGAAATCTAAGAGAGAGCATAACACCTCCTAAACAGAAAAAATGTTGACCTAGAGCCTGCACTGGTGGGACTACAGAGGAAGAAAATGAAATACTTTCAATTCTGCTAAATTGTTTGGAAAAATTGTTATTATTATTTCATGAAGACTGAATTTTATTATATTAAGGGACTTCAACATGCAGAGGGGCTTATGAAGTAGATTTAGTGTGACTGATGTCACTAAAATTAGGTAAATATGCATTGTTAACTTGAACAAGTCTGTATATGACACTGCAAAGGCTTTAAATTTTTATTTAAACCCAAACCAATAATAATAGCTTCATAGCTCAGTGTTTTTTCCTTCACTACTTATATATTTTGTGAACCTATGCAGTTGATGCAGGGGATTGGACCCACACCCAGGGCTTTGGGCAGTACTGACCTTGCAATGCACAAAGCACAGAAGTGGTTTGAGTATCTGTGAAACTCCCCAAAGCTATCAGCCTCTTCTCTCCTCCTCTTGCCTCTGCAGGCTGCAGAATGTCCCTGTCAAAGAGACAGACACGTGTGTTCACCTTTCTCTCTTTACCTTATCAATACCTAAAGTTAACAGCACAAAATAACTCAATTTTTTTCTTTCATTCTAAGAAATGCTGAAGATATGCATTGGATTACTGTGCTTAGATCATGCCCTCAAATTCCTTTCAGGGCAACGCTAGGATGCCTATAAATTGTCAGCACAATTATTACTAAATGTTTTGTACCTGTGCAATGACTTCCAGCAAAGACACTAAAATATTTTGGTGTTAAGGGAAAGCACCAATGTTTGCTAAAGAAGGAACTATTTCTGCTCAGGACCCTATGTGGAGGTATTGCTGTCTTCTGGTTTTCTCTTGTCTTGCTTCATTCAATTCCCTGTCACACATTTTATGTCTTTTATTATTCTGATTGTTACTTTCATCAAAGTAAAAACACAGTAAAAAGTCTGGATTATTTTGGAGGCACTCTCTCTTCTGCCCACTACTTTTAATATTCCAGAGCATAAGAGTGTAACTTTTGCTCATTTGCTGAATGCAAGCCGTCTTCATGGGAAAGGGGATCTTAGGTATAGATCTGAAATATAGATCTGATTTTTCTCCTTTTTTCTTTTTTTTTCCCTCCTAATAGTGCCTTTGAAAAAAAGAAAGATGATTAAGTACCTTCATGCTCAAAGATTCTGAGAAATTGACTCATCTTATATGCTATGGGAAGGAATTTAAGGGTATGGCCCCAAAACCTGTGCTCTGACCATCAGTCAAAAGCTCTGCTTCTTATGGTAAGATGTTTTTAAACCAACAGTACCTGAGAGATGTGTAAGGAAAATTAAGATTGCATATTGATGGAAAAAATGTAAAATACTCTGAAATATAGGAGATAGGGTGATGGAGACTGACCCCAGTCACCTATTATTTGTGTAATTTTAATTACTCTCCATTTAATTTAAGCAGCTGACACACACTTTCAGTGGTGTTCAGAAAGTTAATAGGGCAGCTGAGTAAGGATTTTGAGGTCATATTCTTGTCCTTTGGTGCTTATTTTATTTATTAGCTGCTGCATTAATATTCTTATGATTACAGAAATGATCATTTATGTATATAATACATCTTACAATAGTATACAATTATAAATATTGTAATATCTATCTCTTAATATGTCTTCTCATCCTTGATTCTTTAGCACAAAACTCACAAAATACAACAGTGTTTAGATCAAGCTTCTTTTTTCCTTATGTTTTTTCTTAATTATGGTATGTAGTCATCAGTTTGCTGACAACAATTTTCCTGCATGTCACTCTTTCTTTGATTCCACCCCTCCTGACTGAAATTAAAATATTGACATAAATAATTTTGCATGAGCAGTGGAAAATTCAAAGAGGCATTAAAAGCAGAGGAGATTCTACATTTATTGCTTCTATATACATCCATTTGTCTGTGTTTTCCAGGTACATAAATGGTAATTTAAGCAAAACTAGTGTGCTTTCTCATCCATGCCTCACGTGTAGATAAATGATGACACTTACCTACAGTTAGTTTATTTCAAAATCAAAAAACCCATGATTTGTATTACAAAACTAGAGGCAATCTGATGGTTCTGGGCCTCTTTATCTTTAAGAGTGAAAAGAATGGGGATTATTAGACTACCAGTACATAGAGTGGTCTGCTCATTTCTATAAACTCTTCACCCATTCTTCTGCTCCCTTCTTTACCTAGCTCTGTCCCTCTTGATCGGTGAGAAAGGAGAAGCAAAAATGGATCAGGGAATTGGCTGGGGACCTAGCTGCAAGTCACAGCAATGACATTCAAAAATAAAAGGCAGGGAAGGAAAGCATTGTCCAAGCACTTGGTTATCAAGCTGGAGATGGTGTTCTCCACTCAGGAAGCAATGATGGTGATGTCCCAGCTCTGGGGCAGCTCTTGAGCCCATTACAGAAGGGACAGAGGACAGCCAAGTAGCTGCCTCAGTAATTTTTCTTACGGAGACACCTCTGCACATTTCTGCCCCTCCAGACAGGTCCTGCTCACCCACTGCTTGTCCAGGCGTGCAGCCTGCAAAGGGGAACTCCCTGCTCCCAGCCCTCGGCAGAGCTGTGCCTCCACACCATGCCAGGCCTCTCATCCCTGAGGGTGGTGAACACAATGTAAGGCACACTGGTGAAATTGGTCAGAAGAATTTACACTGGACTCATGGCTGTTAAATTAATTAATTTCTCGTAATTTTTTGTGTGTTTTCATGGGTACTGGGGGTTTTTTACTGAATAGGCACAAATCATTGTTGTTCTGTTCAGGAGGCTATCTTATGATGGATCTTGCAAAACTTTGTAGGTTTTATAAATAACTGTGTATATCATGTAGTGACACACACCAGTAAGTATTCTCTGTTTTAAATTCATTGCAGTGAATCGATCTCATAATGTTAACAAATCTTTTTACATATCCTCCTGAAATGTCTATTCGACTTAAACAGCAAGGTTTAGACATTGAGAAATGGCTAATGAGATCATGGTCACCATTAGGATCTGAAGAGTTATTGAGATATGAGAAGGAGTATGTTTTCCTGTTGTCAATAAGTGTTGTAAATCCTAAATCAGACAACGCTGCAGTAATATCAAGACCCAAAAATCTAAAGGTGGCACAAAAATTCAAGAGCAGGAAGGGGACAAGCTACTAAGAGTCAGAACTGTTTAGTACTTTACAGAGTGTGCATGTGTGGTCAAGGCAAATTTCAAACATGATGTGTTGTCATCCTTCTATATTTACTTGCACAACTGAGTGAAAATTCAATCTTCAGTCTGTAATACAGATAGGCCTGTGGAAACACTCATCATTTTAATCCCAACAATTAATTCCCTTGTGTGAATATATATTTCTCAATTAAATTGAAGTGATTTTATCAAAGAACAAGTCTCACAGGTGCAAGTAAAGGTTTCAGTAACAACAGCCTCAGCTATTCATTGTTGGAGGTCTTTTCCACCAAACGGTGCATGGCTGAGGCTTAGAGCTGTACATGGCTTTGGAGTCAGAAGCACTCCAAAATGCACATTTCAGTGGGAAAGCCATGAAACAGTCCACAACTTGGATGTGCTATTGAGAGTGCATCTCCATATCCCATAGAATTAAATTTCTGAGGCCCCCTTGGAGTTAGCACAGTGATATGAAGCTCTGATGCTTTTTCTGGGATCTCCTTTGATGAAGCCTGTGCAAATTTCTTTCTAAGAAATTTCAAAATCCACAGACTTTTTTAAGGGTTAGGACAAAATGTGAGTCTCCAGCCAAAGAATAGGAATCATAAATCAATGAAATGACCACATGCTAATACAACCCATGTAGCCTTATTTACTTACAGTATTTTATATTTTTAACTACTGGATATTTGTAAAAAGTCACCATCTCTATTGGCATTTGACAAAGGACACAGTTAAATGGACCTGGCATTTTCTTGTTCATGATGTTGAGCTGCTTGAATTAAGGTTCAGTCACCATATGATACCATTCATTTTATGGATTAAAAAAGGACCTAATTCTCATGTAGACAAAAAGATCTAATATTTCTTCCTGAGAAGTTTGACTTCATTCTTTTTATAATTAGAAAAATATTTTTGCTAACTCTTCATTGATGACCTCAATTTTAGTGCTTTGTCTCACACAGGTATGTGCCTTGTTTGCACATATCTTTACAGATGCACTTTCTGGAATACATGAAAATTTTATTTTAATTACATTTTCCTCTGAATTGTACCACATAATTTACTCACTTTCTTTAGTTTGTTCATTTTTAGGCTGTAAATATTATTAACCCACGGAGATTTGTTTCTACTTCCTTTAGTTAATTAAACACACCGTTGGATTTATCTTGTGCTACCACCAGGAGGGCACAACAAGTGAAATACTGTATCACTAGATGGTTCATTCATTAGCATAAAATAATAAGTCCTTTTGAATATCTGCACTTAAATATCTCAGGTTTGTTTTTTTATTATTTAATCTAGGAAGCTGCAGTATCAGTAAAGGGATAAAGAAGAGACAGAAAGGAAAGGAAAGGAAAGGAAGGAAGGAAGGAAGGAAATGAAAGAAAGCAAGTGCAGCTGTTAAAATTAGCAGGTTTCCTTAAGAAAAGAAACAGGGAATTTGACAAAAAAAGAAAGTCCACAAGCTTGCCTGGAGGCAGATCTAACTGGCACCTAGAACATAACATGGGACTAATCTAAAGTAATTCCCTACTCTGCTACTAACAGAGACTGAATAATTACAAACCCATTCTTTCTGTCAAATGCCTCCTTTCTTTGGGGGAAAAAAATCCCAGACTACCATATGGTCCTGACAAATATTTCATCTGATTCCACCTAAAGTTTATCAATGCAAAGTAATGTTATTTTTCCAAAAAAAGAACAGTGCCCCAGGATAACACACATAAATATATAATGACACATGCAGATATCTAATGCATCTTGCACCTGCTTGGAGAGACCTCGTCACAGAATGTCAGAGAACACAGATTTCTTCAGAGGCTACTCACTGTCCCCCTTACTCCCCTGGGGTCACAGTCTGATTTGCCTTCACTCTGGGACACAAGTCTGCTCTTTGCCCAGACTTGGTGGAAGACTTTGCATCACCTGTAGAGAGAGCACATGCCTAGGCATTATCTTGGACCTCCTTCAAAACCCTTCTCCCTAGGTATTTCTCCACCCTTTCTCTCAGTTTTTCATGATTGTATAAAAAATTAATAGGACTCTAATCCATATTGCCTTTTCTCCCTAATTATATCAGAATGTAGGAAGGCGAAGCAATGATTTAAGAGGGGAGGCTGAGGCTCCCTGCCCAAACTAGGGAAATCCACTTACAGAGAGGCCCCCTTTGTGTACAGATGTAGTTGGTGTGACCTATTTCTGGGACCTTTTTCTCCATTTTTGGGAGAGACACTGTTAATTCATTCTTTCTTTCTGAGGAATAAAATAAGAACCCAGACACATTGATTATTAATCATTCATTTGGGGACTCTCCTCCCTCTTGACCAATGACATAATCTTCAGTGAACAATATGTATACAGCAATTGACATTTGCACAAAAAAAATCAGGTTACATTGTATGCATCTGCACTAATAAAAATAGTCATCTTTCAAATGCTCTCTTTCAAAGTCTCTCTGAACAGACTTCGATATCTATATAGTATTTATTCTGACCTTCGCCTCCCTGATCTTCCTGCACAGGGGAACTCTACAGCAATACAATAAAACAGAAGCATACTTTATTAAAATACACATTTCGACTTCAGTCTTCAGAAGCTCCAAATTTAGGTGTACAGGAACCATTGCATCCATCTGGGGGTTCAGCATCACAGGAATGCCAGGTATAAATGTCACTCTGAAAGTCTGTTGCATAATTATCTTCCAAGCAGTACTACTGATGTGTTGTGTGATTGCAATAACTCAACAATTCATCCCAAACTGAGTCTACACTTCTGCTTGTTAAAGATCCCTATTTTGATATCAAAGGTGATTTAATGCTATCTGTTGTGTTGACAAAGAGTCATAGACAAAGATCAGTCGCTCCTGCTTCCCGATGAGTCACTTTTCCAGCATATCCTACTTCAAGAATTTTTTTTTGCTTTGTTTTGCTTCAGTTTGAGGGAGAATGAAGAGGTATAACAGTTTCTACTTCAATTGCATAAGCTCTTGTTTTCAATCATAAAAGACATATAGATGCATATGAACATTTGAGTAATTAGGAGACAGATATGTTCACTATTGTTAGATTAGTTTATGCAGAGATTCTGGTTTGGTTTTAGCAATTGTAACGAAAAACATCCAGGCTTAGAGCAAGCAATTAGCTCATGGAAATTCAGGCTTTTGTGAAATTAGATGCTAAGTGTAAATCTCAGTATTCATGTTAAAATAATAATATTTAATTTATGTTCAGGTGTGCTAAATAAAGCACCTGTCTTTGAGGCTGATGGAGTAATGAAGGAAGCAACATGAGCCCTTGTGAGATGAAGGGCAGTGGGAAGTAGAGCACTTCCCATACTAGGAAGGGCTCTGTGCCATTAGTATGCATTTTTACAAGTGTGGCAACTGCAGGAATCACAATAGAAAGTGCCACATTTTGGTTTTAAAATGGCATCTTTAAAAGAATGCTGTTGCAGAAATTAACTCTATTTTAAAGACATTCTCTTTGATGATGAATCATCAAGTGCTATTACTTTAACCAGTGACTCCCTGCAGAAACAAATGTTGAAATGTATGAGAAAATATTAGTCCTAATGATTTTTCTTGGAAAATATTGCTCATATAGTAATTTTAATTAAGGAATAATTCAGAACTTTTATATTTGTATTCCCAATGTCAAACTCTTTTGTTCTCACACTTACACCTCTGTTATTAATGTTAGCCATGGTTTGCAAAAGAGGAAAAGCTAGTTATCAATGAATAATTCAGGCTCCATAACTGTCAGACCTCATTATTTTAAATAAGGCCTGGTAGTTCCAGTTGTAACTGGCTAATTGCATCATTTAAACTTAAACTGTTAGAATATTTCATATAATTAACAATTTTTAAAACTTTTAATACATTCAAAACTACTGTAGTACATAGGGCAATTTCCTTTAAATCAGGCTGAAAGAACAAAGAGATTTTCGAGTTGTGATGAGTCCTCAAGTTGTTAAAATAAAAAGAAGAAAAACTGTGATGAAATTGATGCGTCCAGTAGTTAAAGAAAAACCCTATCATTAGAACAAAATGGTGTAAAATACTTCAAAAAGGGGAAGTTGAAAAGATTAAAACACCTGAAACTAATGAAAATTTTAAAATTCAAACACTTGAAACTTATGAATGAAGTTGTAATCTGATATCTGATAGAGCTCTTGGTGGCAAGATTGTTTCAGAACTATCAGTGAAAATGTTTCCTTTTGTGTGGCCATATTCTCTTCTCTGGTTTGTTTTCTGACAGTAAACATGTAATTCCCAAAGCAGCTACAAATAGATGCCATGACAAACTTCTAAAAAATTGAACCAATGTTTTTCCAAAAGGATCCAGAGAGTTATTTTTATTTGTTAATAATTTTAATTTGTTATTAGAAAATTTTAAACAATATTTTAATTTTGAATCAATATTTAACCTTAATAATAAAGACTTGATGAATTGAGAAATAAATACACATTACATACACATTTCTTCTGAGCGTATGGCAAGCAGGAAGAGTCAAGGGCCATTTATAAATTAAACTAATCTTAAAATGCTATTTTATTTTTCTCCTTTAGCCTTTTTCTCAGATTACGTTCAGCAGATTTTTATATGTATCCAGCAACTGTAAACTGAGGGAGGTTAATATATATTTTTAAATGGACCTATTAAAAAAGACAATACAACTCAGGCTTTTCCTGAAAAGCACTTGCATGTAGTACGTTAAGACTAGTACAGTAAAGATTATCCCCAATTTCCAGATAAAACACTGAAGTTCAAGGTAAAGTATATATGATTTCTCAAGTCTCTGTCTTCCCTTCCCCTTACTTCTGAAACAAAGTGAGTTTATTTGGGGTTTCAGAGTCTGGCTTCCAGCTTTAATGGGAGGCAGTTAGAGAAAACATGCTAGACTACCTGAGTCTGTAAAAAACTAAAAATCTGTAACTGTTGTCTCTGGAATCACTCCAGTGTATTATTTTTTTCTTTATCTAATGAAAAAAAAAATTAAAAAACTTCCAGCTCTCACATTGAAGCTATAAATTTCAGCCCACATAGCCATTAAGAACATCATTAAGGCTGTGGAAGTCACACAGCAAGGGCTTGGATCTTTTCCGATATGTAGCAGCCTTGCATTGCTGGATATCTTGTAAAAGCCACCCCTACATTTCTGCATCATACTGGAGGTCATTACAGAATACATACAGAAACTGTGTGTGTTCCTGTGCCTGAGAGCAGAATTGGTGCACCACACAGATTAGTTTCCTGAGTTTTCCACAAGCTGAAACTGAGCCATTTCTACTTGTGCAAAAACCACATCTAGCAATAATTGGTCCCCACAGAGATACAGACTATCACATTTTCACATTCTTCTGAGATCTTAAACTCAAAGTTGAAGTTTCTTGGGAGATGTATCTCTTAAGAAGACAGGCAGCATCAGGGTGAGTTTTGCAAATCTTTGCTTAAGGCAGATTTAAGGACTAAAACCTTTTTTCCTCACCCCTCAATCCTAAACTCCCTCTTCATGGGAGATTTTTCACCGCCTGCGCAGGAGTCAGTTTGAGGTTTCTGAAGGGAAGTCTACTAGAATTGAAATTTTCTATGTTACCTGTATTTGGATTGGCAACCGCCTGTGCAGGAGTCAGTTTGAGGTTTCTACTAGAATTGAAATTTTCTGTTACCTGTATTTGGATTGGCAACATAAGCAAAGTACAAAAATTATATGCTTGGAATGCCTTATTTCAACAGTTGCTATATTTTTTGGGGGTAATCACAAAGGCACTGGCTATCCCTGCTCAGAATGTAACAAGTGATATGACATAAAGCACTAAATGATTCCTGCAGTTAATATTTTGAGTACTGTAGAGAAGTAATGCAATATCTCCTATGGTCAGGTAATATAACATAAAGAAGGATGTAGGAGAGACCAAAGATGCATCACACAAAATCTGGATGTATACAGTTGGCTGTAAACCTTCATCATATCTTTATGAATACTCAGCACCATCAGCTCCAAAACCCGAAGCTGCCCATGGCTAGAGAGCACTTTCTGCTGCTGGTGGTCGAGACTAGTACTTTGTCAGATTTTATGTTGGCATTCTGACGTGGAGGTGCCCCACCAGGGTCACAGCTTTGGCACTCAGTGCCTGCAAACCCCTTTCATTTCTGGGGTTTTTATCACCCTAGCTCTGGTTTGGTTCATTGAAGAATTTTTATTAGGTAAGTGCCTCACATTTAACTGTTTGGGAAGCCACACATTCAACACTTGAAGACAATAGAGTTGTAGAAGAGATGAACTGGTAAATAATGGAGCTCAGATGAGGTATATTTTGCATCATACATGTTTTGTATCATAGTATGCTTAGTATACATAGTATGTATACACCGTATAATATTCACAACTCTATACAGGCAAGACAAAACAACCTAACAATACTCAACAAAACTAAATTTGTAGGGTTCAATATGACCATTAAAATAATATTAATTTTGAAAGTTATGATGTTACAGTGATATTGCAATTTTAATTCCATACTGATACCACTCCATAGTCATAGTGTATTTTTTCTCTGTATAATTTCATATCATTGGGATACAGTCAGATAAAAATTAGTAAAACAAGTTGCATTTCAGAGGAAGAAAATATTTGCTCATCTTGTCTTGCAGTGTCTGGAGATTTCTGCAATTGTTTACTTATTCGCTTTCTGTAAGCTGTTGTCAACTCAGCTGTCTGAACTACAGCTTCATTTTTAAATATTTTTCACTGAAAAAATACCAGCTAAGTCTCTGAATGTTTTATGTCTGCAGCCACATCAGATATCACAACAAAAAGGAGGCTTATGTCTTGAAATTACTCAGTGTTGGCTTCACCCTTGTCAAGGGCTGGCTCCCCATACGGAAGCTGACAGGTTTAGGGTACACTAGATATGTTTCATCAGTGAGAGGAATCAAGTACTCTGTGTGTACAGAGCATGGTCTTAAAGTCAGTGATTTCACTGACAAAAACCAAAAGACATCTTCTTCCTTCAGAGCTGTAGACACCTGACTGAAACACACAGGGTAATCAGACACACCGTGAGAGGGAGGCGCAGTGACAGCGGGTGGAGCGATCCTACTGAGCACATCCATTCCACAGGGTCATCCAAACGCCTCTCTACAAAAAAGCCTGAATGTAAATAATGTCAACCATCTATGAAAGCAGGTGATTTAGGTCACTGAGCAGTGTACCTTGGTTAAATTATATTATTCTTTCAAATACTTAATGTACATATGAGCTATTCACTTTGCTTGTCTATAAAATCTTCTCTAAGGAGAACTATCCACTGTTTTAGAAAGGAAAGCAAACAAACGGAGGCACGCAGTGCCATTGAATATTGGAAAAAATGTCAGGTAAGGAAGACCACATGTTCTAGCCAAAGGAGATCAGAAACTAACTGCAAGTGATAAAAAGATACTGAAATGCATGTGAGCATCCCTAAGAATTCTGAAAGAGTGGGTCGAATTTTTATTATTGACATAAAAATATCCCCAAATGTCTCGTCATTCTTAGATCCAGGAATAAAAAGACTGGGGGTAGGATCATGATGGAAGAAGCAAAACCTAATTCTTTAAAGAATGTATAAATGCTGGAAATTCAGGTAAATTTCAAGCTCATATTTCACTCTTTGGATTCTAATCAGGCAAAAGTTTTTCTCAAGGATCTTGAAAATCCCTTGTGTCTTTTCTTCACAGCGACTGGCATTTAGACCTGCACAGCTGGGCCAAGGAAGCTTCTGAAATTTTGACTTTTGCCAGCCTTTGAAGGAGAGAGGAATGTGGAACAAGCAACCTCCTCCTCCTCCTTTTGTGTTTTGAATTTGACAATCAGATTCAGTTGCAGGCTGTCCTCATGGGCCCAGGGACCGTGATCTTAGCTCTTTTAGGGGATCTGCATGGGAAACAGGTCCCCAGAATGCTGACCCACCACTTTATGGAATCTTGCACAGCACTCCAGGTTTTCCATGGAGGAAGGCTTCCCTCATTGCAGACAATTACTTGGGACATCAAGGTAGGGCAGCAGCTACCATTCAGTGTGGCATCTGTTGTGCAATGTGGCTGCTTACGAGCTTAGAAATCCTGTAATCAAATGTATTTCAGTATGGCAAGATGTTACTTTTCTGTGTTTTAGTGCAAATTAGAGAGAACTCAGCTGTGGCTAAATACTCACTGCTTTTACTGTGTTTTCAACACAACCCTTTTATGTGTATGTACATCTTGCCTGCAAACATTCCTACACACTCAACAACAGATGCATTGAGGATAATTCTGCCAATTACAAAGCTACTAGGAGTGCTGTAGTTGAACTCTGAGTATAGAGCAGCCAGCTGTAGTAGACAACAACAATTTTTGACACAGCCGGTCACAGCTGACATTTCTGTTCTTGATCCACTGAGTCATCCTGTAAGAACACTCATCATGGAAATAGTCTGAAAGAGAGAAATAGTCTGAGCTCTCCTGCAGAATATATTCTTGACCCAATCTGCAGTGTTAAGAAAGGGCTCTGATAGCTGCATATATTCTCTTCACTCATAAGTAATAGGGGTGCACTGCTTACTGGTCCTAGTCCTTGTGGTCACAGTGGGATTGTCACTTTTTTATTAGTTACTTCTGCACTCTCTGATGTTCCTGTAAAATAACATTCTGTTTCAGGAGATGTGCCTGTCAAGGAAGCAGGGAGAAGGTGGATGACATGATGAGTGGCTTCCAACACTCTGTTTACGTCTCCACGGGGTGGAAGCATTTTGTTAACTCTGCACTCTCAATGTGGATCAGTCACTGCTGCCAACATAAATAATTTCAAATATTTCACTGAGAATTGCTGCAAAGCTACAGGAGATTTTCTGCCTATATGGCTGAGATTGTGTCTCCTTTGATTTCAACTTGATTTAATTTTGTAGAAGGAGAGGCAAATACAGGATGAGTGCTAGTGCAGCCCTCTAACTTGCATTATTGATACTTCCAAAGTGTCCAGTTCAAATGGGGGCAGAATGTTAACAGAACTGAGAGTATCGGTCTAGTGTCTGAAGGACAAAAATAAGCTGCCTTTTTGATCTTTGCTGGTCAACAAAAGCATGCTTTTCTAGCTCCAGAAGTCTTTCATGTGAGAGAAAATGGACAGAGATGAAAACCCATGTCTGATCTAACACTTTGGCAAGCTTTATTTTCTTACACCCAGGAGAAGATTCCTGGCCTTTCAAAAAATGGACAGAAGTAAATCAGAAGTCCCTTTCTGCAATGTAGAAAGTCACTGTTAAAGTTTATTCTATGTATAAAACATGCTCTGTATGCAGAATTATCATCCTTAAAACCCTGCCCTCCATCAAAATTAGACTGGCCAGAAAACCAGAGCCTCTGGGCATAAACCAGACCCTCAGTTCTCTAAATGGATCACAGTGCAAGATTAAGAAAAAATATTTACTATACTTGTCATCACTTTTCAGGCTTTTTTTTTTTTTTTTTTGAGAAGCTGGATCAGACAGAGCTAAAAGCCTGATAAATTTATCTAACCACTGACTTGGTGTACATATACTTGAAACTAAGAAAGTAATTCAAAATAATTTTTCAGACAAATTCATTTTTTAAATTATTTTCTGCATGTGAAAAAATCCCCTTCAAGCAAATAATGAGTTCCATTAATTCACTAATTGTTTGAACATATTCCACATATTCTAAGTGATATTTTTATTACCTTAGAATGGAGTGATCGGAAATAATTTGTTGAGTTATTTGCATTAAATGTCTGTCCCTGTTTTGATGAGCTTTTCTGTCATTGTGAAGATAAGAAGATGGGAAATCTCTGAAGCTTTTGTATTTTCAGACAATGGGAACAGATTAGGGACAAGAAGGAGAAAATGAAGATTAGGAGTTATTAGAAAAATAAACCTGTGTATTGCTGTTGGTTTTCATGTCAGAAAAAATGAATTTTTTTGATTGTGGTACATTAATTTCTGCCATGTTTAGAACCCATGAAATTGTCTGTTATTCTCTGTAGGCCACTCAGGTAAGGCAAACACAAACCCTGCTGCCCTGGACTGCAGCACAGTGCAAAGCAAAGAGTAGGTGAGAGAGTTTCATGGGAGAGGGGATGTCCAGCTCAAACTTCTCCTCTGCGAGTGTTACTGTTTTCATCCCACTTGACATTTCTCAGAGTAAGCTGTATTTCAGATTAGTA
Source organism: Thryothorus ludovicianus (assembly GCA_013397245.1). Taxonomy (NCBI): domain Eukaryota; kingdom Metazoa; phylum Chordata; class Aves; order Passeriformes; family Certhiidae; genus Thryothorus; species Thryothorus ludovicianus. The sequence continues at coordinate 258,541 of VZTB01004138.1, forward strand.
GCCCTTGGCAGTAGGCTGGAGAAAGATGAGATTTTAGTGTGATGTCTACACAGGCATGGGGGGAAAGCAAAGAATATGTGTGAAAAATTGAAATGACAAGGTCATGTTGATAGCTTGGTTCTGGGAGCTGCCACGGTAGTTTGTTGCATTATGATTAGAGATGGGCCAACTAGCATGAATGAGATGAGAGCTGGTTTGAACCTTCAACCACTCCTCTAACTAGACTGAGAAGGAGCCCATGCACATAAAACACATGCTTCCATAGTCCATTTGGTTTCTCAACATTATTTAATGAGCTTCTGCTTCTGATAATTTAGCTCAGAATAGAAAACAGGAATCTAGAAAAATATTCAGGATATTAATCCAGTCTAATGTCCTTCAATCTGGATTACTCGATTGTATAAAACCATATAAAGACAATTTCATACCATTCACAGCCTGCTCCATATCCTTGTTAATAACCACCCTGTTAACAAAATGAAACAAAGTCTGCAAAGCTTTCAAATTTCAACACAGGGTCTTTTTAATTATGAGGCCCTCAGATGAGGTGCCAAGCTTCTGTCAAAGGGTGAGTGTGAGAGTAGTCTGCGTGCGAGGACTTGCAGTGGGAACTGCACTGAGCTAAGCGTATCCCTCTGTCAGCTGCTTCTCTTCTCTTTGGCTTTATCCTGTGGGAAGTAGCTTTACATTCAGATTCAGACTACAAGGGATTCTACGAAAGCTGAATTTCTGCACTGGCCGTGCTTATTCTGCAGTGTGTGTCACACTCCCTGCGGTGAGGGCTGAGTTCTCCCTATTTTGTGCTGCCTCTGTCTAATGCAGACAAAATTCCTCCTTCCCACAAGGATTCCAGGAGAAAGCAAAGGCAGAGAGCAAGGGCAAGTGGAGATAAGCACTGCAGTTTACCTCGGACTCCCTGTTTTGAAACACTTGCCAAGCTCACTGAGGTAATAGTTGTGATTTGGTTGAATAACAAAATCCATATCCAGCCCATTTCTCAAAAGTGCAGTCAGCAGTGCAGGATTCTTCTCTTCCTTTTGCCTTAATAGTGTCACTGCTTAGTTCTTGGTTACAGGTATTCATGACGATACAGTGGGGCAGAAATACACAGGAGTCCAGAGTGTTTTGAAGTGGCTCTAGGAGTCACTGAAATAATGACCTATATTGGTATAGGAAACTTTTTTCCTGACCATTTTCATCCTCAGTGTGCTTTACAGACCTGAGAGCTGCATCTCTTTGAACTGTGGCAACGCAGAGCAGAAAGCAGCTTCTCCAGCTGAGGCTGCAGGGAACACTCTGCTACGTGAGGACTGGAAGGATAAGCAGAGCTTCTCACCCATGTCTGGATAAAGGATTGCCTGTTAACATGCTTTTCATTTCTCTCCCTCCCTTCCTCTCCCCTCCCAAAAGTATACGGCAGTGAGAGAAGGTAACCAAAGACTCCTTTTCTCTTTTACTTGGAGGTAAATGAACCTGACCTACCACTTAATGAAATCTACTTTTAACAGAATGGAGACAGCAGCTTGGAAAAACAGAAAAAGAAAAGAAAAAGGAGGCTTTCTTCTTCATGTGTAAATTTTCTGTAAGGAAAATAAAACTTGAAATTAATCTTGCCTGTGATTTTGAAACGTATAGTTTATTACCTACCCCCAATTATTTTCTTAATGACTGGGCTTCCATAGTCTAGTAAGTCACTGCACTTAAAAGGACCCTCTAAGAGAGGCCTTTGGATTTTTTAACCAATAATCATCCATTTCTGCAGATTAAATAATGCTTCTGAAAACGTGATGCAAGGTCTCAGAATATTGTCAATTGATACCTTCAAACAAATCCCAGTGAACTCCTTACTTGATACTTTTTTGACTTTGAAGTTATTGCACTCTGATTTATGATTGTAACGAATTTACTTATATGGAAAAATAACAGGCATTATATGGCTCTCTATATAATACATAAGTAATGTTTTCTTTTTCGGAGAGTTTAAAGACACATGACTTCGATGTTACTGAAGATTGTGTCATAATCATCAAACGGAGCTGGTGCCAAATAAACCAGATGGAGCTTTCAATCAACAAACTGCATTTATTTTTGATATCAGCAGCTTATTTGTTATCCATGCACCTCTTAATAGGATAAGGTAAGAAAAAAGACCTGCTCCCAGAGAAAAAAGAGAGCTATTAGAACCTCTCACCTTATTATTTGACCTGACAGTACAAACAGATGACGGGAAAAGTCAAACTACAATACCCTACTCCAAGTGGAAGAGATTCATTTGATGCTTTCTGCTGGAGCAGAAGGTGGCATGAGTGATTATTTCATCCTCCCATACTATGAAAAATTTCAGAATGTTTTTATTTATCTGTGCACATATTACTCCTTAATTATTGTAGATTACATTGCTATACTAGCACTTTTTTTGTCTCTTTGCAAGATCATATGTTATTTTATTGAGTATATAGCTTTGCTTGTGTCTATATTAAATTGCTTTTTTGTACATCTTTTATATACTGTATTACATTCTACCTGTAGTATGAAAGAGAAAAAAANATATATAAATATAAAGAAAAAAAAGAAATGCTTTTTTAATTGCCTTTTTTTTTTTTTTCCAAATGCCTCTTTTTTGTCTCCTTTTTTTTTCATAGTGGTAGTCCCTGTCTTTTCTGCTAAGTGGGGATGGATAATCCAAAATAATATTCCTCTAAGTTTCTTTTAGCATTTGAATGTATGAAGACTATTGTATGAAAAATTATGTTGCTTCTCTGAAAGCTATTCAGCCTTATGTGTAATTTCCTCTTCTCTTTATTCACATGTGTTCTCTATAAGAGAAGAAAAATATCTGTTTGTGGCCTAGGATGTATTTTTTTGTTACTGAGACAGATGAAAATTCTGTATGCCAAATGCTCTCATGTTTATAGAGAACAAACAATCCTACACATTCCTTCCCTGTGCCTGTACAGCTCCCTTTCAATCAGATCCCTGCACTCCTATAACTTGGGAGCCTTTCTGCCACACTTGCATGGAGCCTACTTCCTTAACCCTTCAGAATATAAAGAAGTTTGAACACAGAAATAAGGATTTTTCCATTTAATTTTAATTTTTATATTTTGATTTCCTAGACAAAACTTTTGAAAAAGACCTGAATTCTGCCTTATCACCATGTGGAATGGCAGTAGAATTTCATGCTAATGAGCTGAATTAATTTTAAGGGAAGGTTTTCATACTTGGTGCTGTAAATACATTTAATATATCAGTGCAATTCATGTGATATATGATGAAAGACTGAGTTTAAGACTGACATAGGAGGACTCTTCCACAGAATTCAGAATCTGCATGAGAAGTCAATATCTGAGTATGGGGGATCCACCTCTGTGGGTTGATCTGGTGGGCTCAGTCGAATGCCACTCACCACTCCACACCCAGCACTGTAATCAGCAACTCTCTACACAGAGGGGAAGAGTTAAGCAATCAGGAGGTCTTAACTCTCCACTTGAACTTCAAGATCCCTTCAGAACAGGTTTGGTCCACACTGATTTACTTTTTCCTTCAAACCATCAGATCTGTATTAAAACCCTGATTTACCAGAAGTAATTATTTGTTGCCTTATGTTAGCAATGTTCCAAGGCCCAACATGAAAACTGGAAAGTCACAACTTACTGAAGTCAAAGGGAGGATTTCTTTTCACCCAGAAAACCATACCAACAGTGTTTGGGTCCTACCTATGTCTGAAGGCATGTGAATCTTTCTGTGGTGCTCACCATATTACGTAAAAGCTATCTCGCAAGCTAGTCTGAAATATTCATCTAAAATGGGAGATTCTATTTAAAAAAAAAAGTACAGTGATGGCATAAATAATGTACTGGGTTTCTACAAAATGTTGTGTCACCTGGTATGATAATTATATTGTTCTGTCATTCCTTTGGTAATGAAAGACTTCACTTGAATGTTATTTTTTTTACTGAATATAATACATAGGAGGGAAAAAAAGCAAAATCAACATTAAGCAGTTATCTTGCAGGCATAGGAGCAACTAACATAGACATTTGTTACTGACATATATCCTTGAATTTCCATAACTACTTCTTAGTAACTTGAGTCATTTAGTTTGCTCCCTTAAAATTCTTTCAAAGGTCATTTTCATAACCTGCCACTTTCTGGGGCAGATGAATCAGCTGCCTTTGTAACTCCCTGTTTTGTCTCTAGGGATAGTTTTCTACCTATATCTTGATCCAAGTAGGTTGGATTCTTTCCAGAAACTGCCGAAAATCTAGACCTCTCTCCGTCATGTAGGTGAAGCACTGATATGCAGTTAACTCAGTATACATCAGCTATTAGGTAACAGGATTTCTGGCCTATGTTAAAAATATATTTTGCTTATTTTTATTTGACTCTAATTATGTCATGCATGAAATTCTATTTGCTTAGGAGATAGTCTGCTAACAATTTTAACTACTCTTACTTATGTACCTACTCCAGACACTGAGGAGTACTGCAAAATACTAGGACATGTATGGATATAAATTCCTACAAATCACAGAATAATACCCAACTCAATAAAATTATAGAAGACAAAGTTCTGAGAACAACTTCTCCAAAGCATTGGTATAGCCTACATACAACTTTGTTGCTGAATTTTATACCAACATGGTGCTCCAAATATGACATTAAGTGTGTACATTCACAGACAGGACACTTCCTCCAAAGCCAGCTCCTATTTGTGACATACAAAACCAGAGAAGATTCTTCACATACCCACCCAGAAACAGAAAGAAATACAATCTAATATCTTCTGGGAGAAAGAGAGCAATTTAAAATTTAAATTCAGCTTGAAAGAGTAGAATTCTTACAACTGGTCTTGAAAACAAAAGAAATAACATATTTTGTAATTTATTATTTTTTATCCTAGGTATATAAACATATACATTACTAATTATGACTATATGTCAGAATTATACACGGCATTTTTAATACAATATACAGTATATTAATTTACATGTTTTTCCATAGTATACTATAAGAATAATTTATAGAAAATATTTGATATCCATTTATATATATTTTAAAGAGTATTTTATATAAACTAGAAATAAATTATTAACTATAGTTATATATATGAATACGGTATATTCATTTATATAATACATTCCCACATTCCCTGGTGAATGGTTCCCTCTCTCTCCTGGGCAGGATTTCTAGGATATTATCACGTGGTTCTAGCATGGATGCATTCTGCAGGCACCAGTTTGCCACCAAAGATACAAATCACAGAAGAGAGTGGATAGAAACTCACATTGATGTTTTGCCTTTCCGAAGGAAGTAAATGACAGCAAAGCATATTTCAAGGTCTGGTTGCCAACATACTCAATTAAGCAGAATTTGGAGGAGGAGGAGAAGGAGGAGGGGGATGGCTGGAAACTCCCAGTCATACTACAAATGTCAGCTCTCTGCTGTCAGAGACCTGGTGACGTTGAACCAAACTGTGAAATATGTGTAATTCTTCAAATACTGCTGATGATGTAGCACCAGATTTTTATTTTTTTCCATGTGCATGTGACTGCTTTTGACCATGACAGGTTTTCATAAATCTGGTGTCATTATAGAACACATGACTTGTGTCACCACTGCTACAACAAGAGAAATCCATCACAGATCAAAGTGCCAGGAAAAGTCCTAGTCACTATATAAGCTCCACTTAAGCTTTCCAAATACAGCTTGAGTGGAATTTAAGTGAGCCATAGGCCATGTTTTTGCTCCTACACACAGGTATGAATTTTACAATGTGAAAACAAATTAAAATATAAAGCATTTTCTAATGTAACATGAAGCTACCTGAAGTCACAAAGCCATTCAGACCTAGATGTTTTTGCCAGTATTTTACTTTGAATGTCATGTTAATTTTTGTAGAATAGGACCTAAACAATAAAACTGTCCAGTATTATTTTAATACTTTTAATATTAGACTTTCAACTTACATACTATATTAGATCTATATAAACTCATAAATACATATATTTGCATACAGGAAAGTGATTGTTCTACTTCACTGTAATACTTCCTGACTTAGACAGCCTCTTCATATAATACTGCATTCCTTTTTACCCTTTCCAATATTTAAATGTAATGCTAACTATAATAAGCAAAAGTCTAGAACACTTTAAAAAAAATATAGTAAACAAAACCAAACATGTAAAGAAAAATTTAAAGCCTGTGGAGACATTTATGTCATCTCATTCTTTGCAATGAGCAAAATCCTTTTTGTGACTGATTTCAGTAGATTTCAGCATCTGCTTTCTTTCCCAAAATTTAGATACTTAGATTTTACTAAGTATTGCAGCTTATTATACCTACTTGTTTTAATGCAGTAAAGTTGGAAACTCTGCACCTCTACGGACCAAAAATCCCCACTAAGGTGCTTTGAGTTGGCTGTGTTATCCTGAAGATCATTATTATTCCACTGATATTAATTTCTTCTTATTTCAATAAAACAATAGAAAATAAAATATTCTTTTCATCAAGGCACATGTACCTAATTTCATATAATATTTCGATTCAAATTGTCTCATATTATTCTCTCTGATTCTGTTAAAAAATCACTATAGTGGGAGAAAGTCAAACCAGAGATTATATTAGGCTCAGGCAAATGGTATTCACCTTTTATAGTCCCTATGTTTTATAATGAAGATACTTCATTGAAACAATGATGCATACTTCAACAGTTCCCTGGAGAGCAGTGAATCCTGTTTGGAGAGATTCATGAATATGTGCATTAGCACAATCCAACTGGAACTTGCCCTTAAAAACGAACCACAAGAGAAGCTGATCAGTTCCCGCTTATGTATATAATCAGAAGGTTATCATATTATCTCCCCCTCCACAGGGAAAAGCAGATGCATATTCTTCTACCACTATAGCAAGAGAAATGCCAAAGGAAACAACAATACCCCCCTTCTATGCTTTCAGCAACATTTACTCTATGAAACCAGAAAGACCTTTCACAAAAAGAGGAGGAGCTCCTCTAAACGAGGATTTATTTTGCATACAATTAGTCAGAGTGTAAACCTTTTAAAAAAGGATTACATCTGCATTAATTTAGTCAAGGCCATCAATAAACCAGAAGTGAGTTCAAAGACTGCTATAAATGGCAGAGAGATGAGACAAACATTTCACAGAGTCAAGGTTTGTGAAGATATACATGAAGCTCTGTGTCCTGAAGATGGATGAGGAACACTTGGCAGTTCTTGAAGCAGTAGTTTATTTAAAGTACAAAAAATTCAGTGAAAAATACTTCTGGCCAGCAGTTGGTGCCCAGCTTTCAAGAAAAATGGCAGACCACCACCAAGCTAGTGACAATGATAAAGAATAGTCACATAGATTTGCAGATTTATCTTTAGGTTTGTAGCAACCTCAGCTCTGTGAAAAAGCGTGTAGCGGTGAGACTCCTCGCCACCTTTGAAAACAAACTAAAAAAGAGCTACTGCCTTATCATGGTGCATATTATTAAGTAGTCATTACACATACCAGACAGTAGCAATAAACTTTATCATCCAAAATGAGCAATCATTTGATCTAAGCTCGGAAAGATTAAACAGTGCAACGAAACCAGAAGGAAGAAACGAAATTATTGATCACCTTCTGGATAAAACAAACCACTGCCTTATTACCACCTCTTCTATAGCCTCTCAGTCTGTATCTATTATATTGGTAGGAAATTGTCCTAAATACAAAATAGATTTTGCTTAAAAAGATACCTTCAATTTTACTATGGTTAAGAAAAATTCTGATGCCGCTGACTGACATGTTTAATTTAAGTTGTCCAAAAGTCATTACTAAGACATCTACGGAAAATTTGGAGAAACTCTTGCAAGAAGTACCTTCATGTCACCAAAAGCCACAGAGGCTGTAGCTTTTTTTCTTTTTAGGATTTTTTTCATGTATGTTTCAGGAGTACAGCCTTGTGTTTTGCAGCCCAAAGATCCTGCATTCAAAAGCTTTCTGGATGCATGGTATTTTGTGTACTGGAAGCAAAACCACTGCATCTCTATGTACTAGCTCCTCAGCTATTAGGGGAGAAGCATTATGCCTTCTAAATAAGATATATAGAGATAGCATAATTATACCCTCTAAAGAGGATATAATCTCATAATTGTGCAGCAGAGTTATCCTCAGATTGCACCACAAACCATTCTTGTATTCCTGTTAGACTAACACTGGACTCCGCTACCAGTCTGAGGGTATTATTTTTAGTTAAAAGCTGGTTTAGTATTGAACACGTGTGTACTTGTATGTTGGTTCATGTATATGAAGTACCCTATTTACTGAAAAAAATCTGCCTATTTGGTTAGTTTTTGTTCACATGCACAGATATACAGAAACCATGCACTTAAAACACTCAACTGTAATTTCTTTTTCTGCAGCTAATAATGGCTCTTCATCACAAAATAGAACAACACTTTTTTTAAATGCAGTGGTGGGGGGAAAGGCTAGCAGGTTTATTTTGCTTAACTTGTTGTGGTGTGTCACATTCAGCTCTAAACACTGCAGCTATTACCATATGTCATCAAATAACCAGCATAAGCAGCTGTGTTGTTCCTCCACAGTGACCCCATCTAGTAGTTTAGAGAAGAGGAACAGGATGATACCTATTTCTAGCCCCAAACAGTCATGCACATGCCTATGCACAGTTCAAGAAACGTTTTAAATGAAAAGAAGTATTTCACCCTACTGAATACTTCACCGCTCCTATGTCTTGTTTTTGTAGGATGCATCATTGCACAGAAACATTTGCCAAATATATGGCAAGACCCATTAAATTCTGATGTTTCTCTGGGTGCAGTAAAGATACAACAAAACAACTACATATATATTTTTATATCTATATATGCTTTTGTCTCTTCTGTTTGCTGAGTTTTTGAACTTGTGCAAAAAGCAGTTTTCACCAGTGTAACAGTGATGTTTAGTGAAGACAAAGCTTGTGCATCACAGCAGGGGACAAAGGGGAGGGGAACAAAGGTCAAAGGGTAAATTCCAATTGCTGAGACATGTTTTTATGAGTTGAATCTTAACCATGTGACAAGCAGCATTCAGAGTCTGGACAAAATGGAGTAAGGAATCTTATTTATCTGGGGGAATATTCACGATGTGCTGTACCAGTTTGATACCTAGCTGACAAAATCTGGGTTCTTGCTTTCCAGTGGTTGCTTTCTCCTTTTGTTCTAGTTGTCAAATGGAGTGTTCTTATGTAATTAACATGTTCCTTCAGCCTTTGGAAATGGAGAGGAAAATGAGTGCTTGGTTTCTGCTGTATGCATAGCAATTACTTCTGTTTCACAGGCTGCCTTTGATTCCCAAGATACAGAAAAGGTGCTGGTGCTATCTTCTTGGTAGAAACAATAGGCAAGAAGGAAGGGGCTTCCCTTATGTAGGTACAAAAACGCTATGAGCAGAAACTGCAAACATTGTGTGTGAAGGGGTAACAGCAGCAGCTGTTCCAAGGACAGGTGTAGCAGATTTTCCACTACCTCTTACACAAATAGGATAGGATAAACTTTTGCCCTCTTGGCAGATCCTTTTCCAGGCAGTGAGCAGCCCTCTTTCTCATTTTAGTCTGTTTTCTTGCTAGATACACAGGAGAGCAAGAATCCTGCATCCAGGTACATGGTATTGGGAATATCCTCTTGTAGGATGGATGCATAAAATGTAGCTGTGCTGTGACTGAATGATGAAGATCTGTTAACAACTATCTCTATCTGTTGGTAGCTGAGCCAAAGGATTTTGGTAAGCAGAGACGCCATCCCGGCTGAAACTCCCTAAAAATGTGTCATTAGAAGAATTTAATTAACTAGTATAAAAAGTTAGCTGGCAGCTGTACATCTGGCCTTGCCAAATCAGTTTCTCTGCTGATATTATTGTTTGATATAAATGAGTGCATCTACACCAGTTTATGCTTGCGAAAATATTAATCTGTTGGTTTTGTACAAGTTGTAGGAGTACTGCCAGTGATACCACAAATTAGGCCAAACAAAAATAATGAGCCACTTAAATGTTGTGTTACTATATATGAAAGAAGATTTAGAAAACAAGGTCCGCTCCTTGTCCTGTTCTTAAAGCTCTGTGAACACTGACAGTAATTTAATATAACCAGAACCCACCCACACTGTTTGATTCCTGTGTTTTGACAGACAATTTACCAGTTCCTCAGTTGCTCTAAACCTGCAGTTTCATTTCAGTCACTGGAGCTACATCAGTTTATTCCACTTATGGACCTGATCCAACACCTTCAAATAGCTACAGGAGGAGAAGATTTCTGCCTATTTTGTCCTGCTTTACAGTATCTGCTCCCTATGTTTTCTCATATAACAGATATGACATAATTTTCCCACCAATTACTGTTACAACTACCATAAGTGGTGGAAAATATGTCATGAAAGCCTGATCCTAAAATAAACACCTCAAATGAGTAAATGCTACTGACTTTTAAGGACAATTCTCCCAAGTTTAAGTTTATAGAATTAATTCTGAAGTTTGTACAGTAGTGCAGTACAGTCTATTTCACTTCAACATTAAAATTTATTAATGGGAGTAATTGAAATGTATCTTTTGCCTACGAGCAGAGATGTAACATTCACATCCAAATATTGATGCTATCACATGTCCCCTGAAGGTCCAAATCTTTCTAAGTGCTTCAGGGGAGATAAGAGAGATTAACAGCCTGAAGAAATAGTCTTACTATGAGCTCTCATGTAAGCTTCATATTTGTCCTAGAAGAATCAAAATGTAGTAATGGGGCATATTTTCCCACTTCTTAGGTTTTCATTGCAGTATCTTTCTTCTGTACCACTTATATAATTGAGTTTCCCTATTTTGGAATGGGTTCACTTGACCTCAGAATAACCTAAAATATTACTAAATTATTTTCACCATTTTCTAAGGAAAAAATTATTTCCTTTATTCCTAGTGTCAGCAAATAATAAAATATTGTTGCTTTGCTGATAACTCAGGAGACAAAACCCATAAACCTAAACAGACTATTTGCAATGCTAAAAATTTACTCAAACAGAAAGCAAAATTAACTTTTTAATTTTGTTTAAAGCATAGATATTAAATAATCTCCAAAGCCATACACTGTTAAAAATCTGATTTTTAACTAGGAAGCATTTGACAGCATTGAAGGTTTCACACAGCTAAACAAAAGCTTTCTGAGGGAAGTTTCAGAAGGAATTTCTTTATGCTTTGTCCTTATTTTAAGTGCCCTCTACTGCCAGAGGAGCCGTACTGCAGAGAAAGCCAGCTCGGCTGCGAGAGCAAGGGGAACCCACCCAGGGGCTGCTGGAAAGGAAGAATTTGATACTTCCCGGTACTGCTTTTCAGCTTGTGTGTAGCTGGACCTGGAAGCTATCAGCAATAAGATGTCGCTTTTTTATATAAGAAGAAAAAGGAAAACTAATCTAGTGGTGAATGGAAATATGTAATCATTTATTTCTCCTGGCAATGTGAGTTGTTCCTTTCTGCAGCTTGCCGTTCTCCACTGATGTCCATTTGGGCATTCGAGAGAAATATTCCCCGAGAGCGAGTGTGACCGTGCCCGTGCCGCCCGCGCAGGGAAGTTTCCCAGCCGTGCCCGAGCCCCGAGCCCAATCAGGGGAGGAGGGAGGCGAGAAGCCCCTCCCTGCGGAGCCGATGGGTGCCGCGGCTGCGGAAGTTGAAGGACTGTAATCAACCCTGCCCGCTCTCTCTCCGCCGAGGAAATTCTTTGCGGGGCGCAGGGAGGTGTGTGGGGCAGGACTCGCTCCCCTGGGAAGGAGCTCTCCTCCTTCCGAGTTAGCGCCGCTCGCCGAGCGCTGCCCGGCCCTCCTGAGCTGCTCCGCGCCCCTTCCGTGCCGCTTGCACTGCCATTCTCACCAGAACGATTTTCATCTTTTTACTGAGCTGGTATTGTTCAACAGAGACCAAAAGTGACTTAGGAGTTTCTGAGTGTTATTTCCATGTAAAGCGGTCAGACAGAGAAAATGCAGGTCTGCACTCTGTGGAGCTGCAGATCTGATTGTGAAAATCAGTTCTGAAAGCAGTGGGGAAAAAACGATTCATCTATGACTCAACTTTGGCCTTTTATAAGTTAGAAGTGGATGTTTATGTATTCTAGATAGTGTATTTAAAAGTCTGTATTGTGCATAGTGCAAGAACATGCACGCATATTAGTGCACGTATGTGCATACATACATATATATATATATGTGTGTGTGTCCGTATTTACTGTGTATTTGAGGTGATGGATAGTCCAATCACACTGGCCATGCTGGGAACAAACATAAACCCTAATACCGAAGCCCCTGGTCTGTGATTGGATTAACCCTTCACATCCCAGCACACCTGGCAGCACACTGAAATTCCCTGACAGTTTCCTGCCTCCTGCAGAGGTCATTATGAGTTCAGGTAGTCTCAGCATTTGAAAGACACAGGAATCCTTGAAAAGTGGGAATTGTGGCCATTTGTTGGTGATGTGGGGGCCTTGCTGGTTACTGAAGTGACCAATGCGGGTGCATCTCCATCATGGGGACTGCTGAAGCTGTTGGGAGTTCCCAGTGCTGCAACAGCCGGTGCTTCATTAAAAAGAGGTATCTGAGAAATTGCATTTTTGTTGCTTTTTCCCTCCTTTTCTGATTTACAATATGAAAGACATTCCATAGACCTGTGTGACCTCAGAGTGATATTGAAAAACTATAAAAGCAAAAGCTCAGCTATATTCTCTGCTCTTTCTCATGAACGTACAGGACTATTTTTTACAGGATATTCTGAAGTGCCATGTCCAACCTGGTTTAAATAAGGCAAACTACAGGAATGAGTTTGCTGCTTTTGGGAAAGGCTTTGAAACCAGTTTCCCTTGCAAAATATGGGGTAGCACTTTATAATGATTTTTTGCTAGGATTTAGCAGAATTCTGAAAAACAAACAAAAAATTAAAGTCAATTAAGTCATTAGATTCATCAGATTGTGAAGTCAGTTCTTGGGCTTGCTAGCTGAGATTCCTCAATAAGCAGTTCATGTTGAAAGTGAACAAATTTATGCACTGAACATAAGGAGGCAGGTGTTCTCAAGAATTTTTTGCTTCTAGAAATACTCTCATGTTTTACCATGCAATTAAAATTATACCAGCCATATGAGATAGAGCTGAATTATCTTCCACTATATATAATATATATATACATATATATATATCTGACACTTCTGTGCATGTAAGACTTATGAGGCTGCCTGTACTTGAAAGTGAGGCACTTTGTTTCAGTAAGAGTAACTTTCAGCATGATAGTGATCCTTCAAGCTTTCCAAGGACAGGACATCAGCCCTCATCTCAGTGCAGAACTCCAAATGCTCAACAGATTTTATTGTTTGAATCTCCATGCTCAATTCATCTTTTGTCTGCTGAGAGTGGAGAGGAAGGTGTTGATCATTTCCTACCTCTCTTGATGGATTTTGTTCTGGATGCAATAGTTTGAGGTGAAAAATTTTACAACAGGAAGAAAAACAGAAACTAAAGAGCTCTTCAATATAGTATAGGCAGACTGAAAAAGAAGCTGTGATTTCAAGCAGAAGTGGACAAATTCAGCTAAGCAAAAAACTGTGTATAAACTCAAAACCCATAGCTCTTCTCCAACTTATACAAACTCCTAGCATCTTCAGATAAAAACTTGATACTTTCAAGGAATTTACACTCTAGTCTAGCAGAAATTATTTGGTTTACTACAGAGGTAACTGGTAGATTTTGGCTTCTGTTGTCTCTGTGGTGTGTTGGATTACACTGACTGATGGCAAAAGATCAGAACTGATGATATTCAGCAAACCTCCCTAGCCAGAGCTCCATGAATGTTTGCACATGGAGATGCTCTAGATATTAATGACATTGGCTTCTCACAGCCTGTGTCAGATTTGATTCAGGGACTAGATATGAAAGATACATGTAATGAGACACAAAAATGACTGCAAGAAATTTACTTCATCTTGAATTCTGGTAGTTTAAGAGGGCCACTCTCCAGTGGTGGAGTTTGATTTGGAAGACGGCACAGTTCCTGTCCTAAAGTGCTGGCCAAACCACCACAGGCAGCTGAAGAAATCCAGGACTGGGCAAAATAGACAGCAGCAGACTGAGGCCACTGTTAAAAAGTAGAACAAAAACATCCAGCAAGATCTAGCAGTATGAGCAGAGTGGAAAAACGTCAAGGATTGGTACTCCTGACCTATTGTCTCAATGTTTCTCAGCTGCTCAGGTCAAACATTCACAGCAAAGGATTCAGAAGATGAGGATGAACAGTCAAAGATGCCTTTTCACCACTTGCCTTTTCCTTGACTGGCTCTCCTCCCTCATGTGGGAGCTACCACCCTTACAGCTCCCTAGAAAAAAGGGGCACGGTGCACATGCACTTTATGGCAGCTCTCTCTTGGAAGACTGTGAAGATTTATAAGCTCCAGTTTTTTGAATCAAAGACACCACATTCCCTACCCCTCTATGCCAGTGACCAGCCCTTCCCAGAGACACAGCCTCACTAACAGAGAGTGCTCCAGCTCCTCTGTCCTGCCTGAGGACAATACTGGGCTTTGCCTCCCTCTTTGGCTCAGACCCACTGCTCTCATGCTGGGTTCTTGCTCATACACATGCACACACTCCCTGTGTGTGTCATCATGTTATGGATACATATGGTAAGCCTTATGCATTCCAGTAATATGCATTCCTTCGAGTATTCTTGCACTGCATAAATATTATGTACATGCAAATACACAGCTATCACTAATATTCCCTTACACCTTTCTCCCTTCCACTTCAAATGGCTCAACCTTCAAGCCACTAAGAAAACCCCGGCAAAGGATAAGGAATGAAGCTATTTTATTTAAAAGATACACTACTTTCACTATATTGGAGTGAGCCATAAAAACCTTAAAGTCAGATTATTAGAAAGTATTTAACAAGCCAAGTATTTAGAAGCTTCTTCTCAGCCTGGTTGAAGAAGATCTCAATAATTCCTGGATCAGACTTAAATAAGTGCTAGTAAATCTTGACATTACTACTATGAAAAACCATACACAAAATACTACAAGTGACAGTCCTGCTTATATCAAGCAGAAATGGGGTGAACCTTCCCTTACTTTGAAGAATTAAACAAGATAATTTAGTGAGTATTGATAAACTGCAGTTATTGACAGAAAGATGTTATCAAACTACCTGATGAAAATAAAATTTTGCTTTGCAACAGTTCTGTTGATACAATAAGATCTATGAAGCATTTCATGTGCTTTTTAAGATTTGAATTGGGGATCTAGAACTGCATAAAATAATTATTTTACATATTAATATAAGTTAACTATCAGCTTATGGCTCTTGAAGTCTAATTGTAAGAGGGAAATTATTATTGAGTAGGATGTCACTAGAATTTTTTCTAACTTTGTCATATTTTTATTAATAACCCATAGAAATCATCTAATCATATAACTTCTGATGAAGTTTTCATATAAAGGAAAGATTGAAAAGTGATAAATAAGGATAAAAGCAGATCAGTGTATAAGGATCTACACAGAGAGCTACAACAGTCAAACACATGCTTCAATACCAATGATAAAAGGCTCTTTATCAAAAATAAAATATATGTCATATTAAAAAGAAAGAAATTTCAGATTGTAAGATTATCAGGCACTATTTCCAATAAATGAAGAAGCAGCACTCATGGCAGACACCTGAATATGTGTTGCTTCTGAATAATCATTGTGGCTTCTGTGAGTAAAGGTATGATTTAGTGAAACAAAAAGCAAAACACTTGAGAGTGTTAGAGTCCAACACTGCCGTCCAGACTTTAGGGAAAATATTACAAAAAAATCTGAGAGGGTTCAGAAAAGAGATAGGAAACAAAGAGAAAAGCTGCAAGAATGACTGTGAATATTGAAAATAGTGGTAAAGTTGTGTTATTAATTTGATCAGCTCACATCTGAATATGGAGTCTTGATCATCCATATTTTGGATGCCATATTTTTACTAAGTTTCTGTGGCTAGTTTGGGATAAATCTACTACTTTCTCTAATGCAATAACTTCTTGGGGTGGTTTAGGAGATCAGAAATTCTTGCGCTTCACCACTACTGACTGTATAACTGCAATTTTTTCTCTCTCAATATTCCTGTGAAAAAGATAGCAAAAGAGTAAGCTCAAAGTCTAGGTGGAGATAAAAGGTTGTGACATGCCACCTTATCTAATAGAGCCATCTACCTAATCAGAGCCTGGAATTTGCTGTATTTTATGCACATGTTGAGGACTGAACAACCCAGCTATTTCCCCCTTGCCTTCAGAAGCCTGTCTATACACAAGTCTGTCTCTGTGCAAACATCCCTGGTGTGAGAAAGGATGGCTGGACAGCTGGCAGGCTTGTGTTTGCCTCTGCCACAAGGAAGTATGGAGGTAAGGGACGAGAGACAGAGGCAAGGAAATGCCTTGTGCAGCACTACCAGCTTGGCTTGAGCTACTTGCTCAAATCTGAATCTGGGCATTGCTACCACGCAGTAGAGGTAAGACTTTGAACTCATCAGAAAGAAGGTCAAAAGAGCAGATTTTTTTCAAATCTGTAGTTATCTACATGGGGAAGAGTACTTTGGAGAATGCACAGTTGTTCAGTCTAGCAGAAAGATACGATAAGATCCAACACCTGGAAATAGAAGTGAAAATAATTCAGACTAGACATAAGGCTTGTATTTTTAACATTGTGGGTAATTAGGCATTGTGAATTAGCAAGTCAGGACTGCAGTGTATTTTTCATCATGAGAAAATGTTAAGATCGGGTATTTTTCTAAAAGGTATATTCAGTTCAACCATAGCTCTAAGACTAGAAAAAGGAATTAATTCAGGGATGTTCTTTGACTTATGTTATGTGGAAAAGGAGGAGAATATAATAGATAATCATAGTATGGCATTTTGCCTCAAAATGTGGATAATTGTGAGTTTGAAAAGAGAAGAGAAAATGCAAAAGATTTGTGGAAAAGATAGTTCAATTAAGTAGACATAGTGAGAAATTCTAATCTCTGTATGCACTTCTCTCTCTTTTGTGCAGCTAAGACTCTACCCACTGTATCTGGGTAGACTTGAACTGATACTGACCAGATTTATTCAGGAGCTGGAAGATAATTCCTCAGCCCAGCTTCCACTGCGGATCCAGTGCACTTCCCTGAGTGACTGCACAAAGTTTCAGGTTTGAAAAAACTGTCTGTGCTCTCTGGGGCTGGCAATAAAATACAAAATAACTGAGAATGCAAACAGCTAGCTTAGGTAGATGGGAGAGACATAAACATCTAGTTAGACCTGTAACTTGAAGTTGTGGATGGCTCCACACTTCAAAGCAATAATTTAACCCATGACTCTGACATGTCTGTCTGCCCTATTCTCTGCTTGCCCAAGCACTGAAATGCCAGTTCAGCAGATGACCTGAACCCCCCATTCCTGTTCCCTGCTCACCAAAATCTAAATGATATTTTCAGAAATGTCATATTCTTTGCATCATTTTCCCCCTTTCCACAGTTCTTGCAAATCTCTCAGACACCTGGAACTCTTGACCAAGGACCAAATCCTTCATCTCCCACAATGGCAATAAGCGATCAGAATTTAGGAATAAAAATAGGTTGCAGCTGCCACATATAATGCCACAGATAACACAGAATGGAAAAAGTCAGCTTTTGCTGCTTCCCTAAGAAAAGAAAAATTAACCCTTGACTTGCAGTTCTATAGTCACCTCTTATTTGAAGCATTTTTCTCTTCCAGTTATTTCCAGGAATAAAAGCTCAGAACTAGAGTCAGCTCTCGCTTGCTGCCAGTTAAACTTTTAGGGGTAGTTTTAGAACTTCTGAAAAAGAAAAGTTCATCTTTCCTGAACCTGTGCATTACCTAACAATGCCCATAATCATTTGCTCCTCATTTCATCAATTTCTACATTTATTATAGTTTTACCACGTTACAGATAGCTAAGATTTTTTACATGGTTGCTAGACCCTCTCTAATGTCAGAATGAAACTGGGTATATAAAGATTTCATAGATTGGGATCACTGCATGGCTAGTACAGTCCTATTTATTTCTAAGATATTGTAGCAGCTGAGATCAGATGAGGTATTTGGGCCAGTAGGTCAAGTTTCACTGGGAAAGAAGATGGTGCTGTCTGTTAGGGATCCTAAGCCCAAGCAAACCAGGCAGTATATAACACTGCAAAGTCTCCAAATATCTGTCACGAGAGACAGAGGCGACCATCAGAAATCTTGGTTCTAACAGAGCTGGCTTTTAAAAACATAAATATTAAATTGTACTGCAGCTCCAAGCTAAAATAATACTTTTCATCAAGACCCTCAAGGGTTATTAACATCCTTGCTAAGCTTCAGATATTGCTCTGTTTAGATGACTCTATTAGCTGTATCTCTTCACATGTGAAATGGCAAAAGATGGAAAAATACATTATGCCACAACTCACAAGAAGTTTTTCCTGAATCACTGACTTCCTCAGCAGTTCAGAGTAGGTGCTTTGAAGAGCCTTCTCTAGCTAATTTCTGTTTTTCCCAGCTCTTTCTTTTGGGGACTCATGCCCACACACTGCACTTTTTTCAGCCACTGCCAACAATGGCTCCATTCTATGACACAGGAAGACCACTCACACACTGAAATGGCAACTGTCTGTACAGCATCCTCTGAGGCAACACAATGAATGTCAGCCTTGTCTTGGCCTCTGCTTCTCATATAATTTCTACTTTATTTTAATTGCACCTTAGCTACATGTACATAACTCTTTGAAACACCACATTCTAATTCTGTTTTTGGACACTCTTTCTGAAGCCATGCAGTTTATTCCTCATATAGACTTGCTCAGCTTGTGGGTTGATTTAACCAAAGAAGCTCCCCAAGCTGTAGAGCCATGCAAAGAACAGTCACAACTTGGTGCACTGTGAAAATGCAAATCTTCCTGGCAGATCTATTTTTTTTTGCACCCTTTGCTCAAATTCCTGCTGTACTCAACAATGTGATAAGGTCTTCACCATAAAATAAAGCAGTTTGTGAGATTACAAGCTTGGGTTATGGCATAGAGAGGACATCATCTGAGAAAAAATACTAAGAAAAAAAGAAAAGCCACAGCTTCCATGAGGAAAGCACAAACAGCCCTCAAACCCCGAAAAAAGTGCAAGAAAATCACTGTCAGTTGCTGTCCCACTTATTTTGGGTGTCAAGGATGGAGCTGGTCTGGGTTCCTCACCCAGAGAAGGGTGAGAAAACTGCAGACCAGTACAGGAGATGCAGCTGCAGAGATGAATTGCTAAGATAGAGAATAATAAGTCAAAACAAGCTTATTTGGGAGTCTAGAAACACAGATTTCTTCATTTTAACAAACCTTTTTGTGCCAGAGCACCTAGGCAGCAGATTTTATCCTGGAGAAATCTTTCTCCAATTTCTCACTGATTTTTTTTCTTCTTGCCCTTTTTCCCAAATAAGAGACCTTATATTCAACAGTATCTTGGTACATACTGGTGCATATTAAAGAAAGACCAGATTCAGTTCAAATTTTTCTTGTTTACAATTTCAGGCTGAATTCTGCCCTCCAGTCCTGACTCCAATGGGAGTAACAACTTGTGTAATTGAATACAGAATGCAACCCTTAGGGTTTTGGTCTGACCAGTAACAAAACTTTATGTGTGTTTAATTCATTTTTAGGTTTAGGCATTTTTTCAAATTGGGCCATAAGTTCTGCTCTCATGTGAGGAATGAAAATAATTTAAAAAAAGGCAGAAACTTATATTTGGTTTCAGTACAGTGGTGCATACATGCATACATCCATATGTAACATTCAGAGAGAAAGAGAGGAAGGAATGTCTGGAAGATATTATTTTTAGAGGTATATAACCACTCGACATCCTTCCTTATTGTTGAAAAAGTCTTCAAATCGATGCAGTAACAAACATTCACTTGTTGTTTATTGATGAGGACGCTCCTGTGCCCAGCTGTAACAGGGTCCTGTTCTGAGGGAGTGAGCCTGCAGCAAACTCCCCCAGCTGCACTGGGAGCAGGATCAGGCCTTGCTGGTTTGAAGGTCACTGCATAATGCATTCATATTTACAGTACTGAGCACAGAATGGCCTTTTGGTAGATGTTTTACTTTCCTGTAAATTTTGTATTGTGAAAATATGACAACATTTAGGGTGGAGTAAAATATACCTGAAGAAAGAAATTAATGTGGTCATAAGGAAGGATATTTTCAGTAAGAAACTTGGCCTACTTAAATCTGTGCATGGATCAGTAATAACCAACCTCCTCCTGGAATTAATTCCCAAAGCTACAGTAACCCCTAAATTATCAAAGTTTTGCCAGGCCAAGGGAAAGTAGTTACTGTACCAAATCTGAAATCAAAATTGTGGGAGAGAGATAAAAAGGGCAGAGATAGTGTTAAAAGAGAACTCAGAGACAAATAATAATTTAAAACAGAAACCAAAATAACACTACTTTGATTTTTACTCTAAAAAACACATCATAAGGCTTGCACCATTTTTTTGCAAATTATGGTATCATTACAACATACAAAATGTTGGGACATTTTGGCAGATGGGGATGAGAAGAAATTGCAAAGGTGAGATGATATGTACCCAAGCTGTCTGAGAACTGATATGTGAAATCAAACAGTAATGGTGCTTTGGTGTAAAGCATCCACAGAGGCAGAGAAACAAAATGTGATTAATGCAACATTGATATTCACTGAAGTTCCTATGATGCTAGTTATTGCAGGCCTGGACATTTATTTCTATGTCAGGTAAAGAAGTAGAGACTGTAACAAACATCAGTATCATATGGGAAGAAGGTCAAGATTAACTTTTGTACAACAGTCATGCTCCAAAATCTTTTATAGTTGTTAGATCACATCAATGTATATATGGATAATACAGCCAGTTGATACAGTGTGACTGGATTTTCAACAGACTTGCAACAAAATCCCTCACCAAAGACTCTTAGAGAAACAAAAACTTGAAGATTAGTCATGGGCTAAATGGAAGGTATTCCTCAGGATTAGCAACTGGTGAAAAGAAATGAAACAAAGGAAAACAGTAAGTGGTCAGTTTTCACAGAGAAGGACAATTACTGACAGAATTCCACTGGAGAGCTCTCTTGGGATTCTGCTGTTCAATGTATTCATAAATTATCTGGAAAATGTTAAGCAGCGAGTTATCGCTTTACAGTTTATGAGAATGATTCAGGATTAAATCTGTGATGCAAAGTGTAATGGAAATGACTCAACAATAAAATTAACAGATGGAATAAAGGGTAAGAACTTGGAGGTAAACAGTCTTAATATATACATATTCTATATATAATATATACAAATTATATATATAATATCTATCTACAGGAGGAGACATTCTTATCTCAGGAGATTTTAGATGACTGTGAGCCTATTGGCAATGCCAGAACAATGCTATTGACAACAGAAGGCAAAGAGGGAGTTAGGAGTCACCAGAAGAAGAATAAAAGAAAGAAAATATCATTGTGCTTGAGTATAAGTCTCTGGTACATGCATACCCAGAGCTCCATGTGCAGCTGGGCTGAATGGCACTGAGGAACACCAAATGGTTCCTGAGAGACAAAGATTGAACATGTCTTCAAGAGTCTCAAGTACGTCTTTTGTGCAACTGCCGATAACTTCACAGCCTGCAAACTGAGCCCAGTGTAAAACCACCCATCTTATATTTCATGTACAGATTCTGAGCAGCACAGCCAGCATGATATGCTCAGGACATGTCTGTTCCCATGAGGAATAGCCATCAAGTGTGCTCTATCAACTAATCCTTTCTGGGAAGGGCTGGCTTTATTATGAGTGTGTTGTATGGGTGGCTGGTGTAAGCAGTGTATTACTACACACTGCTGTCCAGGAAAATTATACTGTCAGCATGGGGATCCTGCCAAGTTCCTAGGGGGATTCCCTTGCATCTCCTCATGCTTCCAAGACATCCCTTTGGCTCCATGTCAGGAAAATCTAAACAGTGGCTGAAGTGGGCTCCCTGAGATCTGTTTGTTCGAGGCAGGAATTGCTAAAAGGCTTTTTCACAGCAGATGCTGTACAGTTTTACAGAACCCAGTTCTACATATTCCTACATGTATATGAGCACGTTCAGCTAGGTGTGCATGTGTGCTGATACCCCTATATGGCCGATAGAGACGTTTGATACTAGATAGATTTATAGTTGTCTAATTGTGAAAATCATACCATGTGCAGTAAATCCTTTTGCTAAGTCAGATTAAAGGTGCTGTTACTCATGGCAATGTAATACTATCTATAATTTCTGTGTTAAACTTGACATTATAAATCCTTTAATCTGAGTATTTAAAAGCTGTTCTATGGCTCATTTTTCACATGGCATTCCAGTTAACACATTTACTGCTAATGAACCAC
Source organism: Thryothorus ludovicianus (assembly GCA_013397245.1). Classification (NCBI taxonomy): domain Eukaryota; kingdom Metazoa; phylum Chordata; class Aves; order Passeriformes; family Certhiidae; genus Thryothorus; species Thryothorus ludovicianus. The sequence goes on from VZTB01004138.1 coordinate 280,969, forward strand.
TAACTTGTTCTTTCTTTCTTGGATAAAAGCTGTTGACCAACATTATTATTTGCTCGTCAAATAATTATTTTTTTTTGCTTTTTAATTTAATTGCTTCAATAAAAATATACACCAATAATGCATTTTTAATTACACTTCCCAGATGACCTATGCAAAAAGAGGTTTTATAATGAAGCCACAATAATTAGCCTGTCACAGTCCAGTTTGGGGCTATTGTGTAGTTGTCCTTTCCATGGTTCACCTTAGCCTGACTGGAATTCTAAAAGCCTTATATATTATCTCCTGTAACACTTAGAAAGGTATTAAAAATGTGCTCAGTACTGGCAGAAGCAGGCTTTCTAATTATTGTCAACTATTTCCAGTATGACGTGGTAGATTCCCTTGAGAACTGAAACAACAGCCCACTCCAGGATTTGTAATAGGCCCTAGAGCCTAAGTAGTTGTAGACAGAGCTGTTTCCCTCAGGATAGATAATTGGTTTACATAGCAGCTCCACATCTGAACTAAATCTGTTTTTTCCTATTGTCATTTCCCTGTTAAATATACATAACTATTTGGGGGTATTAAATACAATGTGGTTGACTATTTAATAGCAGAATAATTTGCATGAGCTACTTTACTTGGAATGCTAATAACTGTTATCACCCTACATTTCCATGCATAAATGATAAATATTATTAAGGTGAAATTCTGTAGTCCTTAATCAAGAACACCTTTCACTGAAGCCACTGGGAGTTTTGCTCAATTAAATATTGCAAAACATATCTCTCAGTTTGTTGAAAGTAAGATATCATCATTAAGATATTCTACCTAATGTTTTTATTGGTCAGCTTATTAAATGAGTATTAATGTTATATACAGGTATAACCAACACTGTAGGGTGCTGATCTTTTATCATCAGTTTATAAAACACTTCTATGAAATGCTCAATTAGCAGAATTAATGGTTAAGAGACAAATATATTTGTCAGTGGAAATAATCTGATTCTAGTAACTAAATGTCCTTAGTCGAAGTTACTATAAAGAGAAGATATATAGTGAGTTTATTTTTGAAATAAATTTTGCTTTAAGCTTGAAAATCTAGGAGCAGTATGCACAAAACAATTGTAAAAGAAATCAAGGCCCTGCAATAGTCGTGGTCTCTTCCTTTAACAAAGGATGTCTTACTATTTCATGTAAGGAAGAAAACAATTGTAGATCATTTGAATTAAACTTATTTGTTCACTGCTTTTCAAGCTACATAAAATCCTGAGTACGGAGTACTTCAGAAATTCAGGATGTTCAGAAATCACAGGATTACATCCTAATCCTTGTGGTTAAATGTGATACCCAGCTGTGCAATGCAGTTAGAGATTTTATGTCTTTGACACTAAATTTGGTCATGTTGGAATTGAAGGATCCTAATAACTAGAATCATCCTGCATTTCCTATTTGTCTCCTCATTTTAGTGAGGATCCTGGGTGCATAAAAATTATTATTGTGCCTGTAGATTTTTATCTGATGTACACAAGAATTTAAAATACCACATATACTTCTAGTGTCCATCATTCTGCACCAGCTCAAAAATCACATGGATGTTATGATTTCAAAAGCACTGCTTTGTCACTCTTTTTGTCAGATATTAAAATGTTGTTGCTAGACATTTTCTGTCCCTGAAAGGAAAAATTTCAGAAAAAGAAACAGTAGGAAATCAATTCATAAGAGTGGCCAAAATGTGATACCGTGAAGTTTACAATTCTTTGTAAAAAATACCTAGGGATATTTCATCTCATAAGAGGTACAGGTCAGACCCTGCACACCATGACCATTGCCATTGATTTCAGTGTACAGGGCCAGTGGCTCCAATTCTACAAAATACTCAAGTCCTTGTAAAAAGCTACTTAAGCATAGAAAAACCATTAAGCATGGGCTTAGCTTTAAATTTATGCTTAAGTTAAATGGAAAGCAAAAGGATCTAAGTCTGCACTTGTCCACTGCTGAGAAATTCTTGTGCCCAAAACAAAGCACTGTATTGTGCTGGGAGAGGCAGTTCCTCTGCACCAAGACTGGTGTGGCTTGTTCCAGAGATACAGCTGTCAAACTTCAGTATTTAATGAACAATAAACAATATGGATAAAACAAATCTTAGACTAAAGCTGGTATGCCTAATGTGCACAAATATGACATGGCATATGTTTTGTGTGTAAGAAGACTGAATTTCTTAGAGGAGGAGAAAGGATGAGTAAAAAAATCAGTCGTGTGAGTTGTCAAATATAACCTTTTGGCATTCTAATAAACTGTTGCTTGGATAGAAATATCAAGCTATTACTAATGGCTATTAATGTGTACATGCTTCATGTAATTTTATAGTATCTTATTTTAATATCTGTAATTGTAATGAATTGCAATTTAGGAAGGAAACAATTTTCATTTACTTTATATAACATAATTATGGATCAAATTAACCCCACACTAGTCTTAATTACATTTAGTTTCATTTGGCTGATCAAGCAATTAATGTGCCACTCTATTTTGGAAGTAAAAACCAAGTTGTTATGGTCTGTCTTCAAAAAACATGTACTCATCTCAAATGTAGCCACTGTATAAAACTGTCCTTTGGAATATATTTTTTTTCCTTGGTTTACTGTACATCCGTATGTTGCAGCACAAGAATGTGAGTATAATGAGGCCCTTCTGCACCTGGGGTCCTGTTATACTATGCTGCTTAATAATCTTCTCTTCATGGCACCCTTTATCTTCTGTTCTCAGATTGTACTTGTGCTTTTCTCTTTTAATTGGGAACTAATTTTAATTTTGCCATTAGAGACGATAAAAAAGCCCACATATAAACTTGTGATTTCCTCGAGCCTCTGTACTGTCACTCAGCCCTTTTTTTGAAGTCAGGGCTGGAACTAGCTCTTTTTGCTCTTCTGGCTAAAGAATAGCAGAGGGAGAATATTTTTTAAAAGCCAAGACTAGAAAACCTATAAAATATTGAGCTGCATACTGATGTTCATATTCAGGTTTTCCTCAGCACTCCAGTGAAATCAATGCCAGCAGAATGCAGCATGAAAACAGTGTAATGGCTTTAGGATCTGACCCATTAGCATTTAGTACTATCTATCAGTGTGTCTAATCCTTTTCAACTAATTGAGAGAGAAAACAGCCTTGTGCAATATAGGTATGTTGTGAATCTAATTGGGGTAGTACAAGGTAATTTAAGCACAGTTCATAAGCAGGGACATTCTCACAACAACACAGGCACTGTATTATCTATTTATGAGGATTTGGAGGTGCTTTCAGAAATCAAGTGTCTCATGTCATAGAAAGAGCTTAATGCTATTTTCAAAATTTGAAAAAGAAATTGCTATTCCCACGACCTTCACATTTCTCAATGGAAAACAACAGTGCTTTTAATAAAACAGCATTTTATATATGCTGCTTGTTTTACAGATAATTTGTCTAGTTGTGTGACTTATACAGAGGTAATTTTCAGTGGCTTTCTTCCATTTAGAGGGCAAATGAAGTCCCAGTCTACATGGGACCACACCATTTGCCTCGGGAGTGCATGGTGTTACCACTGGGATTAAGACTTTGCCGGACCTCAGGAAAATCTGGGTCTTAATGTACTCTTCAGCTACTTCAGTCAAACTCTAGCACTTTTTTAACTGAAGCAATTCAAAGTCATTTTTAAATCTTTTTTTAGTGTCCTTAACAGCAATTCTGAGAAAGCAATGGCTTTACACTTCCTTTTGCTCCAGATAATGCTCAAAGCTAAATTTCTCTCCCTGAAGAACATTAGTCAAACTGACTTTGTAGGGTTCTTTACATGACTAAAATGAATTGGATTTGACCTTTCATTTTTGACTGGTCTGGATGACAATCATCAAGAATATCATATTATATTCATGTCAAAAGCTAAAAGATACTCCCCCCTACCTCATTCTTAGTAGTAGGAAAGACAGCCCTCTTCTTTTTCCCCTATGTGTCCACTGTAAATTCTCCCCTTAACAGTTGTGAAGGGGCAATGAGAATTTGGGCAGAAGGAATGTCAAAGCATGCACAGCAATGCGTTTCATCAAGATTTTCCTGCATTTCCCCTATTGCAGCTGGCCCATCAGTCACTGCTTCCACTCAACAGCGTGCCCAAGCTGTTCCCATGGTGTGGGTCACCTCCCGCCCAGACAGGGTAACGGGCTGCACATATCACAGCGTGCAGCAGTTTGTCCTGCTCGTGCCAATAGTCTAACCAGGGTCACCTCATTGGTGCTTAGCTGATAAAGCTCAAAGGCTGATGTGGACAACGCTCAGCAAATGATAAAAGTAAATCTGGCATAAAGTCACTCATGGCTTCTCAACTGTAGGAAAAACCAATCTCTCCAAGATAGAGATAAACTCCGTGTCAATGGGATGACACAGTAGATTTCTGAGAACCGGGGGTCAGAGTGAAGTATATCTTCCTGCACGGGGATTTGGGTCAGATCATGTGGAGCGTGGATCGTGATCAAGTGAAGCTGGAGAAACCTGGTCCCACAGGAAAACCCTGATCAATTGGGATAAACTCAAAAGGAATTTTGTTGTTGCTTTCACCAGTATAGGAATTTTACTCACACACAAAGCTTCATGCAGTTAGAAACAGATGTTAAAGATGGAATTAATTACACCTAATTTTCCCCTAAATTCTCTCTAGCAATATTTCAAAACCAAAAGAAGGCAGCATTTTTTAATGCTGATATATACTAAATTTAAGAGAAATTTATATGATAAAGTGATATAATCTGTGGTCTAAGCACACTCATTATAAGAGAAAAACAGTAAAATGAATTGCAATTGGTGCCGTATATTTTTTCAATGAAAAGAAAATGTACTGAGTACTGAGAGAAGAGCATTTTTTTTCATTTCTAATGCAAACAGCTGAACCACTGTCCCATACCTCTTACTGAAATAAGCAGTCCAGATGTGGAAATATATAGGAGTTTTAGCTGCATTTTTCAGCTGGTTAGAAAACTTAGGCATGTTTACAGTGATTTTATTTCCAAAGCAATACTCTGTAGTTCTTAAATTATTAACTGCAATGAAGCACAGGCTTGTCACTTCCTGCAAAACCTGTTGGACACAGAGATCATTTCAGAAAGAGGAAAGAAGAGAGTGGCGGGTGAGCAGTCCAAGTGCAATCTAGCCTTGAGTGTGAAAATGGGGTCATGGCTCCATGTGGCAGACTGAATATGCCTCCCCAGTTGTTCCACAGCATGTAGAATATACATCAGTGACTACTCAAACTTTTAATAAACTAATCCAGCTTTGTTTGTAACTATTGGTACAGTGGCAATACCCCTCCCACTCTACCAGCAGATCTATCAGAGAGTGATGGCAGTGGGAATGCCACACTGCTTTCAGGCTCTCTTTGCTATCCAGAGCTCTCAGGGAAATGACAGTTCAGGATTGGACTGACTCCTCTGTATTGTACCAAAAAGCCCCACCAGAGCTAACAAAGGACAAAAACTAACAGGGAGCAATAAAGCCATTCAGAAAAAATGCTGTTAACATCCTAAAAAAAGACAGCGCAATCAAATTCTGATTTAGAACTGACTCCTAATATTCTTCCAAGCTAGAAAGTATCTTTAGGATTTTTAGGGAAAACTGAGTAAGATATTGTCAACTACCTCCTCATATTTGCAAGATGTCATTCTAACACAGCCTACTATTGTTTATTTCAGAGGAGATTGAAGAGCATGCTAAATAACACTAAACTACATCTGGCAAAACAACGATTACATACATTGACTTTTACATAATTCTTGATTTTTAAAAAATTCCAGTTTTAGTTTACACACTGTACATCATACATTTGTTCATTAGTTTGCAGAAGTCACTCAGTTTGATTCCTCCAGTCAGTCATTGGTGAAAATTATCCAATGTTCTACTCTATTTCACACTCAAAGCACTTCCATTATGGTTGGATAATGGTTGTACCATCAATAAAGAGTATGAATCCAGTTATGTGGAGACCTCGGCTTAACCTTTCCATATGCTATTGATATTTATAGAGCTTCTGACATAATCAATTAGTCTGAAAACTGGCACTCGTGGAAGGTAAACTCACATAAAGGAACCATTGCATCTGCATTTTCATTAACCTTTCAGATAAGTATGTAGTAAATAAAGACAAATATATACCATATGTAATGAACACTAATCCCCCAAATTTTCTAATGATATTGCAGATCAAGAATGAACTCGTTTAGTGCTATCGTGATTGCTTAGTTCTGCAGCTGCTTTCATGAGTGTTTTAATCTCCAGCCAGACATCTAGAAACACTGTGAAAGTGAAATGAGATTAGCTGACTCTCCTATGATACTCCTCTGAAATTGGTACTGAATTTAAGGCCAGATGCAAATCCCAGTTTCATGTGGTAGAAAATCGTATTTCAAGTCAGTTGTTAACAGCTGACATAGCATAGGCATGATCTAGAAAATGTTTGACACACTCCATACAAGTTTCAGGGGAATATGTAAGCAAGCCAGTTTTGATATCTGGAGACATCTGGAAATATCTGGCCCTGGAGGAGGAGCTGGAGCAACTGAGCTGGCCTTGTTGTTTCATGAGAATTTTTACTCTCTTTCCACTGACACACCAGAGAAGTACACTTTTGCTTTGTTGGAAGACTTACACTGTTAAACACTTGATTTTTGTACTCTCTTGATGGTTCAGAACACAAACCATGATATTTTAGTTCTTCTCTAGAATAAAGATTTAGTCATAATGGAAATATTTTTGTCTTGAGAGAACAAGCTGTATCTAATTATTAATTAAAACATTACTACAGTCAATTAGTTTTCCTGGTCTGTGTTTCACTCTATTAATGCAAGTCAGAAGAAGAGATTTCTGAAGAAATGAGTAGAAGAGCTGAAAAGGAAAGCAAATCCTTGGTTTTGTCATTGTTAAATCCACAGGACAGGTTCCGGGCACCTCAGTAATGACAGCTATGCCTCCTTGGGCTAGCTTTGAAAGGAGTCAAAAGGATTGCTTCCCCAAATAATGCAAATTCTTCCCTACTTTAAGAAGAGTGTGGGAGGTTCAGCAGAAGAGAAATACAGAGGTCTCTAGGTAGGCTCGAGGAAAGGACCATATGAGAAGCTATGACCATATCTGCTCTCACCTTTGGGGATTTACAACTGGGTCCAGCTATAGTGACCAGTGAACACAGAGCTCACCTCTTTTTGGACCCAAGCCATGTGAATTACTTAGGGAGACTTAGACAGATGGGGTTAGGTTCCCCCGGCTGCAGTTGAAAAGGAAAATTCACATAGACTTCAAAGGGGCCAGATTTTCCTCAGTCATCAAAAGATGTTGGGTCCTTCATAATAATACCTTTGCATATGCATAAGTACAGGCTAAAGAAAAATGGAATAGATTATATGTAAGGAAGAAAATGTCCTCTGAGCCTGGTTATTTGCCACAAATTGTTAGGTGTGAGTGGGTTGTTTGCAATAGCAATCACTTTGATTGCAGGACTACATGGCAAGACACTCTGGTGAAAGGAGTAAAATTCGTTCAGTAATTAAATAGATATAGGGCTTTTACATTTGAATGGTAGGGCTAGAAAATGTAGTAGATAGAAGGCTTTTTAACTCATAAGATGGTGTGGTAGAAATGAAGGCATTGCAACCTTATTTTAGCAGCTTGATGTGTTTCTGTTTCAAATCCCATCTTATGCATTTAGTGTAGCTCTAGCCTTTTATTAAAATGGGAAAATATATTGTTTATAAAGGGTACTCTTGACAAATAGCAACAAAAGAAAGGTGCAAAAAATGTATTGTTTCCATAATCAGAGATACACTGTAAAACAGAATAAAGTGATAAATACAGTGCCATTGTTTGTTGTTGTTATCTGTCTGTGCCCAGTGGCAAGAAAGTCTAAATGAATTACAAAGAAATTTTTAATAAAAGAACCANCATAACCTGGAAGAACTTTGAATAAAAAATATCCCCTGAAACCAAAAGTCCCTTTAAAATCTCCACACTTTCTCACCCTTTCCTGGGTTTTTTCTTTCCCCTGCTCTTACTTAAAAGCCTCTGGGTGATTTGTCCTATTCCCTGCCCAATAACAGCCAAACCATTGTTTTAGGGAAGATATTTTTAATGTTGTATATTTTAGGGGTTTTGTTGTTTTTATTTCTTTTCCTTGGACATTTCATCCACACACTGCAGAAAATGTGAACATAAGCAGCTGCAATATGAGATGAACTCTGAACACCAAATAGGTAGGCCCTAGAGGGGAGGAACTGAAATATGAGCTGCTTATTCTTGGAGCCCTTTAAACCCTCCAATCTGTTTTAAATTATTTTGGTGCCTCTATTTAAAGGTTAAATTTTTGTTGTTGTTGTGAGCCATAGTTTAGTAATACAAAACCTGGGCAACATCAGCATAGAGTCAATTCAGAGATTACACACCCAGGGTCTTTCCTGATCCTGCCTAAAGTGAAGCAGCATGTTTATACTTAGCAACACATTTTGACATGAATGAACTTTTCACGTCTCTGCTCATAAAATAAACACGTACATTCAGCAGGAAAAAAATCATCTCACTCAACGATCCAGCTTACATATGTTATTTACAGACCATATGTCGAAATCTAAATATGGTTATGTATATGCAAAAATTATAGAAATAAAACACTGACTTCAGAGCTGTGTATTAAACATCAAAACTTTTGCAGCTATAGTTAAATCCTTTTTTGGTGCTAAGTCTTTAGTACATTAGATTTCACTAAAAAAAACCCCCAAACTTATTTTCCCCTCTACCAGTTTCAAATGAAATCTTGGCACCTAAAGCATTTATGCTTTGTTTTTCCTTCTACAGTATTTTGTTTCAAGGCACTCATAATTTGAACACTAGGGCTTAGATGTCAGCATGAACACAGTTTCGATGGCTGCTTTTTGCCATTGCCACTTTGAGCTCAGCTCTACTAAGTGCCAATGGGAAATTCCTAAAGGCCAAGGCATTTTCAATAAATTAGCATCAAGACACTGAGCCTTTGTATAGCACTTAGGTGAAACTTGATTCAAAATGCATATTTGGGGATTTCTGACAATGCTTTCTTTGTTTTTTATGCAAATAGAAAAAGCTTTGGAATCTCTTGAATTTATATGATCAAAGATGACCACCATGAATGTGTCTGGAAGCATTACCAAATGACAGAAATACCAGAGGCAGTTATATTATGAAGATTAAAATAGACATCTTTTAAAAACTGTGCCTTCTAAAGAACATTGGGTTTTTGACAATTCATTAACTTTATGTATTTTTAATCAAACTAATTTTGAAGCATCACATTTGACATGATACACATCAAATGGTTACTGCTGGCTGGGGACTCAGAGACTTCTAGAATGTAGCAATTAAAGGGTCTATGCTCCTCTCAATGGGCAAACTAAACTCCGTTACAATTAATTAGAGAGAGATTTACACATTCTTTTAAAGACATGAGTATTGTTTCAATGGTATTAAGTAGCATGGTATATACTCCTTCCACTACTGCCACTGATACAAACTTAGTGCATGGATCTATTTATTCAAACAATGATAGGAATGTTTCGTGTTTTGTTCTGCTGGGCTATTTTATTTCAAAAACTGCAACCAGTTAATGAAGAAAGGGTTTCCTGAAAAGATATTTCAGTTTCACAGGTCCACTTCTCTATGTAAAGACCAAAAATGCCAAATAGCTGATTATTCATCCGGTTTGGTAGTCCAGATGAATAACAAAGTACATTTTGCCACAGGAAGAAAAATTGGGATGGTGACTCAGTCACTTCCTTGGGAAATCTGTTTCAATGACTGAAATGGAACTTTCAAAGGAGGCTCAGTCAAGGAAGGTTTAAGGACAGCAACAGCATTTTCAATCAAATATTATGGGGTTTAGATGCAAAGAAAGTCATTGTAAGGAATCAGAAAATCTCTACTGCAAAAACTGAAAAGACAGTAAACCAATTTTTTGTTTCGTAAGCTGAAATTTTCTAAGTTCTGATGATGCCATGAGGATTTAAGGGCTTCTTCTGCCCAAATAGAGCTTTACTGAGGTCAAATATATAGTTTACCTTCTTGTTTATGGCCAAGTGTTTAACACAGTACTAAGAATAAGAAATCGTCTTATTGTCATGTGGCAGCATCCCTCAGGCAGAATAATATAAATGGGACTGAATCTTCTACAAAGTTTAGAAAGACCTACCAAGAGAAGAGAAGAGAAGCTGTTGCTCAGCTCATTTGCAGGATGTATTTCAAAATTCTATTCCTCATAACGCTTCTACTAAAATGCATATATTCTTACTGTTTTTAGGAAAAAACTCTCTGTTTTGCTACTGATGGGTCTACATAAAAAGAAAAAATCATTATTTTCTCTATAATAATCCAAAGGGTTTTTTTCTACAGATTATTGCAAAAAGTCTGCCTGAAAGATATTGAAATTATGTAAATTGGAATTGCAGTGAACAAAGACTGAGACAACAAGTCATTTACTATTACTGGATCAATTTTCTAACTGGCAGTAAGCTCTGTGAAGAATATTTCTGAGAATCTCACCAAAAATACATCATGGTTGGTCTAAGTCTCAGGGCTAATACAGCTTATCCCTTGGCTGATTCTGATGAGGAGATGTTATCATCTAAGCAGAATTTACTGCAAGTTCCTGAAGAAACTTTGTAAACTGAAGGTTTTCAATTAATTTTTATTTCCTTTTTAGTTATTCACTCCCTGTAAAAAAAAGAAAAAATTGCTTTCCCCACCCTAATCATAGATCACAATGAATTAGGAAATTTTGAAGGTACAAATTGTCACTTACTCGTTAAATTATTTGTGGTGTCAGCTTGTACACTGTAGAAGAAAATTGAATTTTTTTCTTTTGATTTCACTGGGCCATGGAACAAGCTCAATATCCACAGCAGCTAGACAAAAGTTTGCTTAATTTAAGTTTTCTGGATTTTTTTACACAGATACATGGTGTCATTGTTTTTTTTATTGTTTACCATAATTATGCCTTTACTTGAAATTCATATTTAAACCAATGCATGGTTGTCATGGAATTGTTGGTAATGTGTGATTACATTATGCTGTCTTTTGCCAGGACACTTGTAAATGAGACATTATCCTTAGAGATTTTCTTGGCTGAAAATGTGAGTAATTAAAAATGTAAACAAATATTATCCATTACATATGCCACAATAACAAATACTTCAATATAATGCAAGCTAATGACTCTTTAGGGATTCAGCCTAATCCCATTACAGAGTGTTTCATAGGTGTACAAACAAACAGTTAATCATTTAATATTTTAAAATGCTTATTATATTTATATAATATAGTTCTCTATTGTAAAAAAAAAAAAAAAAAGCAGCATCAATGCCTGATAATTATAGAGCATGAAATGTAAGAGAGGCAAATGGAGATGGAAACCCAGAAGGTGTTCAGGATAGCTCTTGGTCTGCTTTTAAAACAGACATTGGGTAAGGAGGATGGTTATGAAAATGGGGGCATTTCTTTTGCTTTCAGTCCAGTAAAGAAGTTATTAAACCTCTGGTAGGATATTTATATCCATGGTCTGAAGGGACATGACCCAGGAGGGATGTGTCAGTCTCAGCCAGCCCTGCTGAGAGCCGGGTGCAGGGAGCAGAGCACCCCTCTGGCCACAGCAGCATGGGAGAGGGGCATGGATCTGTGGGAAAGGGAGGTGGGACCCAGTTGACCTGTTTGAAAGGTGTTTCTTTTCTGTCTTTTAGATCTTGGTCTCAGAGTTAAAAAGCAAACTAAGCCAGATGAAGAAAATCCTCCAAGCACTGGGAGGAGATCTGCAAAAGAGTTAAATGAGAGCTGGAGTCAGCGGCATGTGCTGCACTTGGGGCAGAGTAATGGTGCTGTACATAATGATTCCATCAAAAATGGGATTACAGGGGAGCCAGAGAGCTGAGATGTGCAGGGGAGATCCTGGAGGAGAAGTAGTGGATCCAGGCTGAGTGCTGACAGAGCTGCGTGTGGTCTGTAGCACACCATGGCCCCAGTGGATACCATGGCATGCTGTGGCACACCATGGCACACCCTGGAAGGATGGATGAGCTGCTGAGTCCTTGGACAGCTTCACTCAGTCTCTTCTTGGAGCTCCTTGTTTGTGATGGAGCCATCCCAGGGCAGGTGGACAAGCTGACCTTGTAGGTTCCCTGTATCCTGACATCAGGGGCTTGGCTTTACTGGGGTGCCAAATAGCACAGTGCCTTTCCTGTTAGGGTAATGCTTCACAGATGGCACCCAGCACAGCACATTTCCCTGGGAGATAAGCTGGCAGAGGCTGCGATGGGCTGGCAGCAGCAGACAGGCTGCCAGGGCCATGGTGTCCACAGCCATGGTGTGTCACAGGAGCCATGGGGTGTGTTAATTGATTAGCAAATTCCTATTGAAATGAAATATCATTTAATGTCAAATTTCCCCTGGCTATGAATCTTCATCCTGCTAGTGACTTCCTTTGTCATCTCAGTGAAATCACTAAAATTATTTGCTTTTTTCCCCCATCTGTAAAACAGAAGTTGAAGTTCTCGTTTCTATATCTACCCTTTCCAAGCTTGCTGTTCACCAATTCCTCACTAACTTTCATGCCTTTCCTTATGCTTTAAAGTGTAGCTTGGCAAAATTTGCCAAATTATCCCTTTGAATGGATACTGAAAACTCCTAAACAGTCAGTAAATCTCAGAAACTTTTCCATAATTAATTGCTATAAAAGGACAGTTATCCTAGGAATCTGCATAAGGATACTGCTGAGTCATCCTTAAAGCAGGCTCTTAAACCTTGCACAGAAATGCTCTTTAATAACTTTGAAGTCATATTAGCAGGGAAGACTTATTAACTGCTCCATGGATTTGAAGGCTCTTCTAGAGGACAAAGCTTATAGCAAAAGTCCAGGGATCAATTTTGTAGAAGAAATAAAGACTTTTTTATTTGATGCTTCTTTTTTTCCCCCCTTTTCTTTTCTGGGATTAGTATCTAATAAAGCCCAACCACCCGCAAATAGGAAAGAGAAAATAGCCTGTGTTCATGTAGTGGGTTTGCTCAGAAGGCCAAGATCAGCTCTCTGACAGCTGAAGACATTGTAGGTGTGGGCATTTTGTAGCTATCTTCTGCTTACATTACTCTGAGAGTACCATCTGACATACAAAAGATGATTTGAGGACAGGAAGGCATAAATCCCACCTGTACACTTTAGCTATGAAGAGTTTTAGTCAAGTCAAGACAAATAATCCCACAATTACATGCCCATGCCTAACTAGCATAGCTCTTTTACATTATTCACAGAATAATGAAATGTCTCCTAAATAACACCTCTTTTCCCTCTAAGTTTCATCTTTCCAAATTTGTGTTACTCATTGCCTTTGATAAGGTGCTTTGGTTTATCTATTGGAATATGTCTGGTTTTGTATCCCTAAGGTGTTAGATCTCTCTTATGGTTCGCGGTAAATTCACAATTTTTATAATGAAAGACTTGTTAATCCCTAGGTTTGAGGTGTTTTCCCTCTGATTCTTTGATTTACATCTGTTAAAGGATGGCCTTCCTCTCACAAAATGTAGGGGAAGGCTTGGTACAAATGGTAATTGATAACACCACATTGAATTTCATTACATCTTCATAGCTACAGAGAGACTCCACAAATCCTAACCAATAAAACCAAGGATAAACTATTTCCTTTTTCTAATCAGTACTTGACCAATAACACATACTTCAAAATACTGTTCAGGAGTAAAGATATTAGAATACAACCCACAGTGTGCATGGCACAGTGTGGTAAATGGAATTCCTGAAGAGTTACTATGCTGCAGTCTGAAGTCAGCTAATATCAGATGTTTGCTGCCTCATTTATTTTGATTAATTGCTTCGGTGGGGGTGGACCAAAGGGTAAACCAAAAATCCACATCAGGGAGAAGAGATCTGTGTTTTACCCTCTCAGTTTTTAAGAAGTAAACATGCTATGAAGTTTTGCTTTCTTGACTCCCTTTAATTTTCAATTTGCAAGGAAGGTTCATCATACTGTTAAAAGTCACACCAAAAAACCTGAAAGAACCATGGTCACGTTTGTTTTGTGCTGGTGCTGTCTTTGGAGAAAGACTTAGAGCTTCTGCCACCAGTGATCTGGGATCACTTAGTTGTTTCAGAGATGTGTGATCATCCCTAGTGTGGTTTTTTTTTCTCCCGGATTTTTTCTTTTGTTGTCAACTCTACTACAGAGTTCCTGGAGCTATTTTCAGGTGTCACGTCAATCACAACTTCTCTTTCTACCACCAATACTTGAATTTCATTTTCAGTCCTCTCCTGCTACCTCCTGTGAGTGACATGGCTGCACAGGGACCATGGTGGAGCCAGGGGACAGAGGGAGTCACATATGCCAACCTCTCTGCTGAAATCATGGATCTTTCCAATTCAGCTGTAGGTGGTTACACCACCTGCAAAGCCTGTGGGCATGGAGCCCTGGGTAGTGATTTCAGCCATAAACTTTCTGCTTAGTGGTGTTTACCTTTGCTGCACCCCATGACAGGTTTCTCTTGTGAGCAGTAGCCTATGGCACTCGGCTGGGGCAACGAGACTCCTGTGCGATGCAGTATACAAAGAGTGACAAATTAAAATGACAGGGCTGTCTTACAAGATTGGGATCTAGTGAAACCAAATATTTCTAGTCCAGGTAACAGAGGCAGTGCTACAAGGTAATATGTGGGAAAAGCCAGTGTAATTTTCAAATGTCGGCAACATAACTGAGTTTGTCACTGTTCCAGTGCTATCGTGTCGCATCTTTCCCAGGTGCAGCTGGAAGTGTGGTTGGGGTGATTGTGTTTGCAAAAATAGCCCTATTTATAATAGAAACATTTTTCATTTTTATCTCTTCTAGCTGTATTAATGGCAGCAGTAAAATGAATCCAAAGAGCCATCACGAGCTTAGAAAATCATATGGTAAAAACTTCTTTACAATGAAATTCATCACATTATCTGACACCATTTTCCCCTTTTTATTTCAAACTGAATAAATAAGTTAATCATGCAAACATATACACAATGCTGCCCTCTGATTTTCTGATTCCTATTGTCCTATTTAACTAATAGAAAATGTTGATCTTCTGCTATCAGCGTTTCAAAATCCCGAGTTTTAAATTCATTGTTCTGCATTTTAAATAAAGGCTTGAAAATTACTTTGAAGAGCTCTTTTCTCCCAATGGGTCTTCAGTGAATACACACAAATATTTTGTATTCTTAAACACAGCAGTGAAGTACACAAATGGATAATTGCCTCTACAACTTAGGTATCTAAATCTCTGCCTTTCAAGTGACATTTTGCATGCTCATTTGTGTGTAAGATTACAATGAGGCTTCAAGTGTCCAGACTGCATCAAAATCATTCCTGAAATGCTTATGCCTCTGTTTAATTAAGTTGAAGTGAAATTCATGTTATTCAAGCACTGTTAAATCAGGCTGAAGTTAGTGAATCTGAATGACATGCTGTAGCGTGATTTTAAACTAACTAAATACGTGGCATTTTAAGGTGCTTTCTTTTTGTTTGAGAAGCAAACCCCAGGTGTTTTGCAGAGCAGCCCATGGAAAATTAAAGCCTATTTTTCATATATCTGAAAGGCAGGAAAATCTGCGTTCATGGAAGAAAGAGAAATTTCTCTCAGAAATAAAGACAATGCATGCCTTACACTCAATTGGTAAATAGAATTCATAATTTCTGAAGCACTGTAATAACTGAAAGATGTTTCTTGAGTGAAGTAATACCCAACCAGAAGTGCAATGGTAGCTAAGTGGGATACAAATTGTAGCCCCCCTGCCTTCTCATTTAATTTCAACTTTAGAACGATTTCAGTCCATCACTGAACATGTTGAAAGGGATCTCATTATTAAAAATTCAAAATATATTCTCCATGATCTTTTATTCTAAGAACTCCCAAATGCCTCAATGTACAGAAACACACATTTTTAATGAACCAAATGGACTTGTTTTTATAACTGACAGGAGGTGCTGGGAATTGGAATTGGAGGGGGGGAATCAGCTAATTAAATCTGAATCACCAACAGTGAACATAATTTCCTTGTCCAGTCACTTCCAGTTTCACCAGCTTCCTTGCACCAGTCTCATACTTTATTTCCTTCTCTGGTTTGGCTTTGTTACCTTTGAATTTTAATTAGACAGCTTCCTCCATGCTGCCCGGGTGCCACTCAGCGATGCATGTCATGGTGTGTGAACGCAGCACTGACAGGCTCATTGCTGGCAGCTCCCTGCCCCAGCCCGGCTCCCCGCGCCCGGAGCTGCCTTCCCGGGAGCATCCCGCCCTGCTCCGGCTCTGCTGGACCACGGGCCCCGCACACGGAGGCACCTGCGGTGGGTGGGACCCTCCAGGACTCACGGCAGCTAAAAGGGAAGGGACTCTCCCACCACGGGAAACTGCAGCTCTTGGAGGCTCACAGCACAGCCAGATTTTCACAGGGATAAGGAAGGCTGCGTCCCTGCCAAATTTCAAGTTGCTATTCTGAAATATGAGGTTGATGGATCTGCTAGGAAAGGAACTTGCCAGATTTCACCAGCATTTTTGTTCTTTATTTTTTTTCCCTAACAATATTCTTGAAACATCCAAATCTTCTGAGATGTTGTCATAGCTAAATGCACCTCAGATGGTTCAAATTTGGCAAACACTTGGGAAACAGAGTTTTAGAAAGGGACTTGCTGGGAAACCTTAATAAGAAACAGAGCTAACAACCCAGTCAATGTTTACACTGAAAGAACAAACAAATAAACAATTGTGCACTTTAGTTGCCTTGACAGTAAATCTAATCAACATAACAGATTGCAATAGATCTCTTTCCCATTAAAATGAGAGCTCTGAGTAAGAGTTAAGAAAGGTAGACCTTCATTTTTTACTGGCTGAAGAATAATGCATACAGCAGTATTCCAAATTTGAATGGAGAGTAAAAAACTGTTTCACAGAACATACAAATGTGTTACGATATGTCATTCTTTGGAGAGAATCACTTTCAAATTAGACTCCTATTATTCACTATGCCATGATCCACCCTGGCATCTGCATGACAAGAAACCTCCGTATGAGATCGGCAGAAACTCTGTTCCTGCCCATGGTTTTCCCAGATTAGAGTAAGGCTTTACTTATAACATTTAGGCAGCTGCTGTAAGTACACTTTAGTTAGCATTTCAAGAAGAATCCTGAGCTGGAAGGCAGAAGATGGGAGAGACACAGGGAAGACCTAGGGAGAAGCTTTTACGTAGCTCCACTGACCAGCAGAAATAGAAAAGGGGCAATGCTGCAGCTGTAGCCACTGAGCTGTAGAATGAGCCATTTTTCAGTGGGATGGAGAATTTAGGGGCTGTTTCTCCATTCTCTAGCTTAACCCAGTGGACAGGATAGCAAATATTATTTCCACATTTCCCTTTGACATCACACACATTAAACCAAAATCAACCTGGCCTTTTGAGTTTATTATAAGCTATCTGGAGCATGAGGCATATTTTCCTTTTTTGTAAGAATTGGGAGAAATATTCAGCAATGTATACACTGTAATAAAACAATGAAACTGAGAAGCCACTGCTTAAGTTAATTCAATATGACCACAATATAGCTCAATCTAATTAAAATTGAATAAACATTTTAATATAAATTCAATTAATTGGTGTGGTCTTTAGCATGCATTCTGCATTGCAAAATTGTGACCAATAACTTGTTCTTCCAAGTCTGCTAAATAATTGCCTGAAGTCAGAGGATAAAGAATAGAGAAAGCTGAAAATCCATTATGCTCTGTAACAGTCTGACTAAAACTAATTAGCTGCTATCTAAATTTTCACACCTCTATTTCATGATGATCTTCTCTTGTAAATATAAACACATGCACTCAAACGAGGTAAACATAAATGGCATTAAAAACATGAAAATAGTAGGTCCAATTTTGAACTCTACTCTGGCTCCCTGTTATGTGGCAGAGACACTGGAGGGGTCAGGGGTTTTGGGAGGGTGATCCTCCCTGAAGGGAGACAAGAAGGCGAGTTCCCAAAACAGCCCACCACATAAGCACTCCAAACATTCCCCAGAGCTTTATAATTTCACAAATTATTTTTAAATCCCCTGACCAATATGTTTTGCATGTTGAAAATGTACGGGTTGTTACTAAATTTAAGCAGGTGTTGAAAATTTGGATGATGTCATGCTGGTGAGCAAGACTCCTATTGCTATGGATCACGTAAAACATTTGAATAGTTTGGGGAGGGTAGTACTTGCAGGGAGATGAAACTATAGTCCTCTTTAAAACTAGTTCGGATTATCTCCAATTTCTGTAGACTCACAGGGTCAGTGTCAGGAATGTAGAGACACTTATTGGGGGAAAATTATTATCATAATAAAATACTCATCTTTTTACATGAAATTTTAATCTCTTCAAGGAAGTGCAGTCTTACACATTATGATAACATCCACTTGGTAGAGTTGTGATGCCATAACTTCATTTGCCTGTCAGGAAATGCCTTCTATTGCAATGAGACAAAAAAGAAGTACTTATCCTGGTTTTGTATGCTGATACAGCCAAGCTTCATCAAGTTTTTCTCTAGTACTGTTATTTATAAGCTCACATAAGTAGTGGTTTTAACATACACTCATAAACTCAAAAGCATCCCATTCAGCTGTTTGGGCTTGATTAGATGGGGAAACAGAGGATCACTCTATAGCTAAACTCTTTATTAATTCACACTATGAAATTACTAACCTGAAACTCAGAAGCATTTAGAGTACCAGTGCCTTACAGAGAGAGGATAATACAGACTATGAACTTAGTAGAAGGTAGGCCCTTAGTGTATTGACTTTGGAACACATTACTCCCAGGAGATCTTAATGAGGAACTCAACCTGAACTATTTTTATTTAAGATTCATTTGTACAAGAGAGTTTATCTCGTTGGCCTTCTTCAGCTCATTATAAATTAAAGTCTTAAAGTGCTCTCAAAAACCTGTGCATTTTCTTGGAAACAATCAGTGAGTGCAGACAAAAGTAGAACAGAGGATGGCAACATTTTATCTTTCAGCAAGATTAAGAACTACCTGGTTTATTTATCAACTGAATAGCACTTTGGCTGCTCTTGAGGCTGAACAGAGTCACTATATTTGTAAATACTAGACCAGGGCATTCTCCAGCTCTTTTGGCAAAGGTTTGGCCTTTATTTCCTCACTTTGCAGACCGTGAAACTCAATGGAAAATAGAGTAATGATCAGTCTCTGACTGGGACGTGATTCTGTTGCATCCCCAAGCTGCCTCTACACAATGCTAGAACTTGTTTTACCTTACTTCTTTTATCTTGTAACACATAAATTTTGTGTTGCAGCAGCATAGCTAGACTGCTCTCCATGCAGTAATGTACAAATTCATGCTGAAATATGTCCATATGCAGTCTTAGACACTCTAACATCAAGGAAGGTCTGCAACCTAAAAATTCCTCAACTTCTGCATTTTTCTCTGGATGGTGAGTACCATCTCCCCTTCCAGCAGTGCTGTGCTGTGTCCTAATGCTGTGTCTGGAGGTGTCCTCCAGAGTAGAATGGGGCACAGCCCAAGCACACCCAGCAAGGCAGGGACGTGCAGAGACGGGCACTCCTCAGAGGGCATGGTTGAGAGAGGAGGGATTTCTCCCTGTGGGACTACTCCTGTAACATTTTGCTCTATCCCTCCAACAATCAAGCCAGTGGCTTGTTGCCAAGCCAAGATCCTGCCTTGGCTATCAGATCTCATTTATGTCAGCGAGCAATGGTCTCTGTAAAAGAAAATGTTCACAGTCAAAACTATTCTCAGTGAAATCAAAATAGTCAATGCATTGTCAGGGAAGAGTGGTGCTGCCCTACCAAATAAATGTCACTTTGGAAGCAAGTACATTAACAAAAAATATATGTGTAGGCAAAGTCCAGACACTTGTTTTGACAGTGTATGATTTTGCTCCCTTGTCAAACTTCTCTTATTACACATGGAATCACACGCTCATTTTCAACAAGTACATGACGATGCAGGAGATTACCAGTACATCTCAGTATGCATTTGCCTTTGGATTGGCTTAATGTATTTTTAGGCTTATCCAGCTGGCTTGGACAACACACATGAACCAAATTCCAGCACCGCTTATGCTTTAATTACAAAGGTTTTACACTGGACCTGCACTCTGCATTTCCTCTTTCCACCAAGATACACTTCTGTAGAGTGAATTAGATACTTTATGTGCCTCAGTGGATCTCCTTGCTGTAAACATGCAACTTTCTTTAAAGTATGAATTCCTGAATTAGATGCAAATAAAATGTTAAATAAGAGATCTTCATTAGTAATTATCTACCAATAAAAATAGTTTTATATGCTTAATAATGAATATAATTGGAATTTTTTATGCACATTACTGTGCAACTATTTGCAATTATTGGTTTACATTATTTTTCTATCAATCTTTATATCTCTATGGAGTAAAAAACCAGAACATTTTTAACCTAAGCATATACATTTGTAAACCAGATAAATGTTGTGATTATCTCTTCCTGTATATAATTCCTCATGAGGGATTCAGTTAATTGAACATACCTTTCAAAACATAATCTATGGCTTAATTAAGCTCAGCAAATATAAAATTTGAAACCACATACCCTCTATTGGCAGCAAAGTTAGGGATGGTTTTTATTCCTTTTTATGCAATGCTACTAATGATTGCTTTGCACAGACACATAATACATGCAGGTAGCATGACTATATCCAAAACAGAAGTTCAGTTTTTGATTTCACTGTCAGGGATCAAAAGTCTTTTTTTTTATACATACATCAAGCCTTTCAATAACAAAATAAGAACTTATTGACGTTGAGTAGATTTCATAGCTTGTAGAAAAGACACATATCATTGTAATGTGTGAAATTTTAATCAGAAATGTTGTGAAGGATAAAGGTAAACTGACTGCTATAATTAATGTGTTCTGCCACAGATATTTAGCTGACACATTTGAGAAGTGTGGTTTATGTTAACTATTCCACTGCTTGAATTCTGTCCTTGCTAAATGATGGTACTGTTTGACAGTTTTAAGTTACGATGCTTTCCTGTCTTTAGCGAAGTTTTTCTCCATCTAGCATATGATCCTGTAAACCAGAAATTTGCAGTACTGCAGTGGTAGGTGGACAATGGACGTGCTGATGTAGATAGGCTGTACGTGGTAATACATGTTAAATCTGCAAGCAAAAGTTGTCAGGCTTAAACTACTTGAATATTGCCTTTCCTCTCACTCTCTCTTTTCAGCATTTCAAATATTCTATTTATTTTATCATTCAGCTTATGAAGACTTGTTCCCACAGCCATAGCCTCTTGAAGCAAAAAAATGTTATCTTACCCGTGGAATGAAAAATACCAAAATCTATTACCACAACAATAACAAGGATAGAGTTATAAAAAGATTATTGTTCTCAAAACAAAATGCCTATCAGTTACATCTAACGCATTTTTGGGAAAAGCCCAAGGCCCTGATTCTGCCACTGTTCCTTGCATTGAGTAGAACCATATGGTCCCATTGGAGTTGATCTAACTGCCTTTGGAGTATGCTACCACTCAAAATAAATAAGACTGGCAGGATCTGGCCCTGAATGAGCACATGGGCTCTGCACCCTGCCCTAGAGGTTAACAAACTGGGTAAGAAAATTCCAGGGCTGAAGGGGATTCAGCTGAGAAGGCCCTCTCTGATACAAGCTCCCACCCCTCCAGATGTAGGGCCTCTTAAGGGAAATGCTCATTCAACATACATTCACTTAGAGGGTTTTGTAAGAAGATATTATCTTTTTACATGTAATTTATATATTGTCCTATTTCCAGAAGCAGTGAGCTGCTTGTGTAACTAAATGTTTCAATGAAGGACAAACCTGGGACAGACAGGAAATGACAGCTTCAGAACTGCATTTGTAATTTTGAAGCAAGAGAAGGGATTTTCTTGTGCAGATAATATATGGTCTCACAACCAACAGAACAAATTTTGCAGGCCTTAGGCATCCAGATTCTCTATGCCCAGTAAAGACTACTCTGAATGCGTATTTTATTTTCCAAGCAAATAACATCTTTAAAAAGTTGCTCTTGTAAATAGAAAAAAATTGCTATATTTTACTGCATTATATACCCCCCATCAGTACAGCACATTACAGGGCAGATTTTTAAAGGGTATTGGGTTATGAGTATTCAAAATAAATCCCTATGATCTGTCTGAAATAGATGATTAAAGTGATTTCCTAAGAGTGCAAATAGAAAGAAAAGTATCATTTACAAAAAATCCCGTACTGAAAGTCAGGGATTCCGATTCTTTACTTTTCTTCTGCCTCAGATATATCAGTCTTACCTGAAAAGATCTACTGCAGGCGCCTCTTGCCATGCC
The DNA here is from genome assembly GCA_013397245.1 of Thryothorus ludovicianus. Lineage (NCBI taxonomy): Eukaryota > Metazoa > Chordata > Aves > Passeriformes > Certhiidae > Thryothorus > Thryothorus ludovicianus. Next base: position 303,391 of record VZTB01004138.1, read on the forward strand.
AGTATGGGTGTGCAGCAGACAAAAGACATACCAGAAAGGGGAAGACAGATATGCCACTTAAATTAAATAGGAAATGAATTGGCCAGCAAGTTGGCATGTCTGCTGAGACAAATCATAGACAACATGTCTCTCAACAACAGAACTTATTTGTTTTCTCTTGCCAACAGATTCATCACTGCCCAGGCAAAACAGGCAAAATACATTAGTGTCATGGTAAACTGATAAAGAGAAGTGCCTCAATCTAGCATCCTCAATGGCGAAAGTCTTAGGGCTGTATTGATCTGTGTTATATAAATCTTGTTTTCTGTCTGCAGAAGTGAATCAGGAATGACCCTTAAGGTTAACAAACATTGTAATGTCTTTCAGCTGGGGCAGATGCCTATGTGCTCCACACATTGTATTTGGTCAAGTCCCATCTTGTCATTTTACTGCCAAGGAGCTTAACTAATTGCTGGCAATCATAAGACAGTTTGATGGAAGCAAAGAATTCCTGCAATTGTTGCCCCTCTCCCTTTTTTTCCTCAGCCTTAACAAGCACTCAAAGCCATGTAGCGGAAAACAATCAACACTGAATTAGTCAGCAGGAGTCTTAGCTGAGCTGGAACTTTATGTAATTGGCATGTCATGTCCGTACATAGCCAGAAGCAGGCCTGATTAAGCTGATGTATTTTGTTTCAGTAAACTTTTACAAAAGCCACTTTACCTCCTCTTGTTGGTTGCACGTCATAGCATGTCCTTAATGTGAGATTTTTCTGCTGAGCAGAGGCACTAGGCAGTCACCACTGGCATTTGGGATGGGAGAGGTATTTTCATACTGGCATGTGCAATATTATGTAACAATTGAGCCTCTAGAAAGAGCCAGTAACTAAAGAAGCAAGTTCGTTATCAAAGCATAACTCTTACACCAAACTTCTTTGGTTTCTGAGCACAACTTCATTTTCTCTAGCCCGCTTAAGCAGGTTTGAGAAAGCAAGGTGCTAGTTACAGTTTTCTGTTAGAACTATTTCCAATTAAACTTGCACAGTTTTCTTGGGGTTTAGTGAAATGATTCCCATGCAACAAGGAATCCTGCCAGCAGATACTACTCATAGCACTAAAGCAGTCACCCTATCCGATCCAATAAAATTTTACTGTGCATTTTACTTCGCCCTACAGATAGATTTAGTCTTAAAATGCTAAAAATGCCAGTCTGCATGGAAAAAGAGAGTATCTAATCCTTACTGCTAAAAGTAAATCATTAAGCTTAAGGCACGCCAGCTGTATTCTTTCGTAATAGTGTCCTTTTTATCATAACCTTAAATCAAATTATATAGTTGAACTTGGCATAGATTATTAAAGCTTAAAGAGTGAGTATTCCGTGCTTCTATTACGTCATAGTTGACAATATAAAGACAAGATTCAAGGAACTAATGGAGCTTTTTTCCTTTTGTCATAGAAAGGTCAAGCTAGTTTTCCACATTTTATATGTGTGTCATTCTCAATATAGCAACAGAATCTCTTATAGAAAACAATGTAAGTAAATGTCTCTACGAAGCTACTAGTCACCTGATCAAAAGCCAATGTTGAAAAACACTTCTAATGACTTTCTCTTATGCATCAGTGCACCTACTAATGAGCTGCCAGAAAAGGCTTTGCAAAGCTTTGCTAAGATAGAGCAGGAATGTGAGAAGCCTGAGATCTAACTTCCCTGCTGTGATCCCTGCCTTTCTACTAACAGGGAGCCCAGGCACGGAGCTACTAATGAGCATGCTGGAGAGAGTGTCCAGCCCAGCTCCAGCTAGAGACAATCCACCTGTCTGCTCTCCAATGCAGGGTATGGTGCATGACAGTAAGACACCCCGTTGTATTTTGTCCTTAAATAATTTAGGTACTTATTGATTTTCTTCACATTTTTATTTTGGGGCTTTTTCTTATTGTTTTGGTTTGGTTTGGCTTATTTTTTTTTGCATTGACCTTGCTCTCAGTAGCAACTCTCGCTGTCTTTGGAAGAAAGTAGCAAGTTTCAAAAGCAGGTTTTCCCTCCATAACTATTATTTGATTTGATCTAAGGAAAACAATGCTGTTATAGCACATATTGCTCTCCAGAATTTCAATTTTATTCCTCCTATAACATAATCATGCACCCTTAGCTTGATATTGCAAAAATGTTAAACCAATATTAACAACATGTAAAAAAATCACAAATGTCTTTTATTTGAAGCGGGAAAAATAAAAAGATATAACAGCTGCCTGACACTAAAAATAGTGCAAATTGCATAAATTGATGCAAATTGCATAAAACCACACTCAACATCTTTATCTACATTCAAAAGCCAGAAGGATACTGGTATGAAACATTTACTTAACTGTGTTTGCAGAAATTCTGTATGAATGGAATAGTTACTGCAGGATCCCTTTCAACTCCAAGCTGCTCACATAACACATCATGACCATACCTAGCTCCCCTTGGGCTTTTCTTGAGGTTACTCTGCCATTTAATATTTTTTTAGTTAAAGTTTGCAGAACAGACACTTGATAATATTGCCAGTTAGCAGTAGGATGTCACAATTACTTTGAAAGAAATACAAAAATATAGCAATGTGAATCAGTGATAAATTTCCTGTATTGTTCCCCAGATTGTCATTGGGAAAAGCTATTCAAGCCAGCCAAATGATTTGCTATTTCCACTGCTTGTCTGTCTCTGTTTCCTATGTGAGTTTTGACATTAGAAAACCTCTAGTATGTTGCACCTAGGAAGAAAATGTGTTCTCAGTGCGTTATTGATCTCCCATAGTTTCTTCAACTAAGTCTCCACCATTATGAAAAAGTATCTCAGGCCTCTATAGTCTCCAGTTGATAAAAATTCTCACTGACATTAACGAGACTTGAGTGTGCACACTGCATAGGGAATAGAAAACACACTATTAATGTTCAGGACTAATAGTCAGAAAATCTAGAATTAAAATGCAGTAGTTTTATAAGCACACTCACCTCCATGCTTGTAGGCTAGTCATTCTGATTAGGAGCTTTAATTTTCAACTCTGTGAGTTCTCCTTCTGACAATGTTTTAGAAATATTTAATTTTATTTTGTTAATTTCAGGTTTTTTCCTAGCTAACACCTCAGCTATCCATTCTTAGAAGATTTTAAAATAGTTTCTACTTATTTACTGAAAAGATAACATAACAATTTGTAAAAATTTCCTGATTTCCAACATTTCAGCTGAATTTACAGGGATGTTGATATGAAATCTTGAAATAAGTGGTAGTAAATTTCATGCATGACAAAATCAATTATTCAGATGTATAAAAATTTGAGAATGTTAGTAAACTTGCTTGGGCTAGATGTTTCTGAATATGTGCAGTGCATTTAATGAAAGATGTCATATAAATGCTTCTGTATTCTCTTGGTGCTTGGCCTTAGTTAATAGCTAAATGGTGCCTGGTGAGGCAATCTCAGCATCCTTTAAAGATGCTGGAGAGGGTCACCAGATCTATGGAAGAAAAAGGTACTGACAGAGGCACACATCATCTTAGGGGAAATGCTGGGCTCCCCAGTGCTTCTGTAAACCCTCTCTGGCTGCTAAAGAAACGCTGCAGCATGGATGGAACTCTCATCCTTCGTGTTTCCACCACACCACAAACTCCTCTCAGATCAGTGAGAAGCAGTGACCTCGTTATGCTGAACTGGGGATGCTGGCTGGGTGCTGTCACCCCCTCTTGTTGGGAAGCTCTGACACTGCTGTATCTTTCAGCCTTGCACACAGAATGAGCCTGAGATGTGCTCTGTGGTGAGGTGCAGCTCACAGACCAGAATAACTCATGGAAAGGAATCAGGCTCGTAGAGGAAATTGGGCACCGTTCCTGGCACCACACACCTTCAGACAAGGTCCAGGGTAGGCAGGAACATTCCTACTCCTCTTCTTCTATCCTATTCTGTTCTTCCAAACTCCCAGGATGAACAAAGTTGCCCATATCTAACACAACTCATTTCATTTCCTAGGAACATTAGGTTACAAAGAACATGTAAAATCTACCCCTCTTGTTAGACAGCAAAGCCTAGCTCACACATGAGAAAACTCATATAAACTCTTTTGCTGTATTTTACTGTAAAGTGTTCTGTGCCTATTAGTGCATCAGCCCTGTTCTCTGAGGATATATTGTATAATAGAATTAAAAGTGCTTTGAAATTGCCAATCATCTTTCAGTCTGTGCAATGAAGGAGATAATGTGAGAGAACGGAGCTTTTCTAGCTCTATCTCCTCAAAAATTAGTTTATCAAAAATTTCTGTGAAATACTTTCCCTGTGACTGCACAGATTTTTCAGAATTTCAACTGGAAAACTTTAAAGTACATTGATAAAAATCTATTACTATACAGTTGTAAATATTTTTCTATTATTTGATTTATTTGAATAAAAAATACAGTAAGATTACAAACTCAGAACAGAGTATGTTATCAGAACAGGTTATCTTTCAAAATATTTTTTTATCTCTCTCAGTTTTTAGCTACAAGGAGGACTTTCTTAAAAATAATTTCTTACTTCTTCAGAATGAAAGACAATTTTAAAATTCAAGAATTGATATTGTTTGATCAACTCTGATTTATCATAAGCTCACACTTTTGCTGGTTGTTCCACAACTGAGTTTTCCCTCTCACATAATCCTGGCATGAAATAAATATTCCTTTTAATAATTTTGATTCATTAGCAGGAAAGGTTGGTTTCCCCAAAGTAGCTGAAATTTATGTGGATTTATGAGTCAGAGCAGGAGACCTCTCTAAATGATAGCAACAATTTACAGAGAGTTCCGAGAAGACTAATAGAAATGATTATGAGGCTGGAAGACATGTATACATATAATTTCATAGACTCATAAGTAAGACATATGGGGAGAATGATAACAGTCTAAATTTTTAAAGCATATTAGCAAGAGCAATAGAGAAAAAAATTAGACTGAATATTAAAAAAAATCTCCTGAAAATGAGCTGAGTTAGGCTGTTGAATAGTCTCCAAAGGACTGATGGGAACCCAACTGTGAGATACATTACAACGAGACTAAGAGGGCCATTGGGGTGACCTGCCAGGTTTTACTTTTTTCCATGCTGGTCTTCAAAGAATCGAAGTACTAGAATGTCAGAAGAAAACAGAATGGAGAAGTTTCAGATCCAAGGCTGCCTTGATATTATTATTTTATATCTTAGCTGAGATTTGCAATTTCCTGTCATCTTATCTGGGTTCCTTGGTCAATCCTGGGTGTTAAGTCAATGAGATGCTGAATGACTTACCTTGGCTGCTGGTAAAGTTAATGTGTTATAACAGATTTTATATGTGATGATTTATGTATTTAGGACTTTTATGTCAATAATTACTGTACATGTTATACGACCATTTCATAAAATTACACATCATCATAAAATAACTGTATATGGCATATTTAATTTTGAACTTCCAAAGACAAAAAATGGAAGTAGTTACAATAATCATTATTTTCAATTTTATGTAGTTAAGTGGTTTTACAAAAAAAAAATTAGCCTTCCAAATTACATAGTTATAATGTGTTAATGGTAGCATAACATGTCATTACATTATGCAGCTTAATTTCATAGATATTATATATAGTTGGATATTTTAGACTCTTTTATCCTTACAGTTATTACAAGACACTGATTTCTTTCAAACCATATTCTGCTTAACACTTATGCAGTATAACCTTTGATGATCCAATTCATTTGGACACATGGATCACAAAAGAAATTGGTGCTATTGCCTTTATTTCTTATTATGAAATGGAGACAGTGTTCCCATTCCTTGCAGTTTTCTCTGTGAACCCTTCCTTTTTTATTTTTCCCAGCTTATAAAACAAGTTCTGCCAAGACGGCTGATGGGACAAGAGTGCTGCTCAGGGAGAAGATGATGATGATGATGATGATGATGAAAGTCACCTTGTGTGTGCTCTTCTGATGGTCACCTGTGAGGCTTGGATTCATTCTACCTAACTTTTATAATGGGACACCTAATCTGGGTACCTCAGTTAAGTTCTTAGACTCAGGTGGGATGAATCTGGGACTAAAAATCCCTATATGCCCCTAAGGTGTCTAGGCTACTCAGACCTTTAAATTATGCCATTGCACCCTATTGTCCTGTTCTATATGTGTGACTTCAGGGGACTTAAGGGCATAGAGTGGTTCTGCGTCAAAAAAATGAAAGAAGATATGGTGCAAAAATCCACCAAAATTCTCTGATGCTTACAACAAAAAAGAACTTCAAATACTTCTTCTGATGTTTTGCCTTTATTTCTTTACATAAACTTCATCTTTTTGATCCACCCTCAAAGCATTCAGATACTCTTTTGGATTTTCAATTTGCCATCTTCTCTATTTACTCTTCCTTTAAGGCATGTTGTCTAAAAATTTTAATTAGTATGGAATTCATTTTGTCCTCAAGGTCATTAGTGAATATACTGAATAATGCTGATTCCAGTTCCTGACCCCTGAGTACTCCCATCAGCACAGCCTCCCAGTCACTTGCAGCTACATTTGCAATATCTCTTCACCTGCTATTTGTCATTTCTTTCTTCAGCCATATATAATTATGGCTCTACAGGAGCATGCCTCAGCAGTGTTTGAAAGAATTCTCCTTGACCAACCTGCACTACTGGAAAGGTAACTTCATGTCTGCATGCTCTCCTCTCTGTCTAGCCAGTCAGGCTGGAGGAGGAGAGAGAAGAGAGCCTATTCTGGTCAGTCTTCCCCACACTTCTCATTGGGAATGATTTATGACACATAAGTCCCTCTAACATTGCTCAGATATTTTCTTGGAAAGTTAAATCAGTATAGTCTGTAAATGGTCTGGGAATTACTCAGGGTAACCAATAGACTCTTCCATGCCTGGCCTCTCGGTTGGCACAAGCAAAGCACGGACACAGACTGTTCTTGGAATAAAGTATGACTGGAAACGTTGGGCCATAGACAGTAACATAATCCATTGTACTGCAGATTTATTTATCTTTCTCTCTTTTTTTTTCATTTTTGAGAATTAGCAGCCTCTTTCACAAAAGCAAGAGATTTAGAAGAGACTACAGTTACAAGAAATCAATTTATTTAAACCTGTAAAGGAAAACGTTTCAAAGTATAAAAAGAAAGTAGAAGAGAGTAAAGCATCACAGAGTACAGATAAGAAAACAAGATCTTTGCCTAAGGACCCTCCCCTTGCAGCAGAGTAAGACAGGTATTTTAGCTGTGACTCTGTCACGTGTCATCTCAGTGTTTCTGCATGCTCTTCTTGTACTCTAGTTAAAGCCTTGTAAGCCCAGGACTCCTAAATATCCTTTCAATTATCAAGTAATTGCTTATATCTAAGTTACTACACTATGTTCTCTTGGATGACCAGAATTTGAAAACAATAATAAGTTATGATTTGACACTGTCCTTACAGTTTCTTGCTCTGCTTCAAAAAGGACCTGTTGTTACAACCTCTGCTGAAGGCTAAGTAGTAGTCCCTTCCTGGGTTTTGGCAGTACAAATTGCTGTTTAAGATTGAATTTCCTATGGCTATTTCACACCTGAACCACCATGTCTGCAGAGTCAAACTGACCCATAAATCCCTCACCAAGTTGTAGAGTCACTGTGCTAATGGACTATAATAGCAGAGCCTTATGCAGGACAGCAACAATTAAAACATAAAAAGAAATCTAGTCAAGTATGTTTGTTTTTTATCAAAATGCATTCCTTTGATTAACTAGTATAAAGCAACGTTTCATGCACACATCATCTAAACATTAATAAAGTACACGTAACGGTTCTGATGTCTATTTTCAGCCTGGGACTGTGCTTAGGCTGTTATATGATATATAATATCAAAGGAACAGTCTCATCCCTAAATTCATTACTAGACTCCTGGTAATATTCTCTGTCTGTCCATCATATGTAAACCTGGTGAATGTATGCTCTGCATCATCAGTGCAACAATCTCCATATAACGTTGTAATACATGTTTCTGTAGCATTTGTACTATGCACCAACAAAAATTGTTCCACTCTGCACTCAGCAGTGCAGGCATTTTTTAACAACTCTGAATAATCCTAACATTTCTGCAAGTGATTTTAATGCAAATCAAAAATGAAAATAGAAGCTGTACCCTGGGCAATTGGACTATGAAGTTCTAAATGGAAAGTTTCATTACTGAGTTTTTTTGTATTGACATCTTTTATATTCTCTTTTTTTTTTTTAAGGATTTTGCACAATAGATTCCAAAGCAATCCAAATTAACAATACCTTTCAATTTTCCTTAAAATCTTTGCTGACTCAGAGGACAGATCTACTGCTTTCCCATTCTATTTAATATGTCCCAGGAAATATGAAAGTCATGATAAAGCTAATTCAGTAGAAGTACTGCCAAAACAACAAAAAAATGGATCTCTTTAACCGCCACCAAGAATAATCCATAGAGATCCTTGGCACAGGCCCTTCTTTTTCTCAACAGATTCTTCTGAGATGACTAAGCATTTAACTGATTCTGTTCAAACGGATCAGACATCCTCAGTCAGGGCTTGCCTGATCCTCGTACCAGGTTAGTCTGCAATGCTTCTCAAATCCTACTCTTACACTTCCTGCCAGAAAGGATGCTTTGCTCACCAGGTGATGTGATGCATTTGCTTTCAGTGATAAAGCTCTGTGTCAGGCTATTACACATCACAAATATTTCCAGCTACTTAAATTCATGGATATCAGCACTTCAAGGTTTGTCTAGGATTTTGGGTGCCTGCTTGGATAATAATGTATTAATAACTCTATCAATAATTTTCACACTTCAAGATCCACTGCGACCATTTCTAAATAAGTACAACTGTTGATTAATTGGAGATCACAACCAGTACTTGACAAAATTGTTTGTAAAAACCACACATCAACTTAGCCATCATAGTGGAAGACAAAAAAGGTAAATGTTCAACTGAAAAGTAAGTTTGCAAGTATTGCTGCCTAACACATTTTTTTCCTAATGTGGTGCAGGAACAGCAGCCTGCTGTCTCCCCTGAAGGCAATGTGCATCCCTCTGGATGCTGCTGTGTGTACAATTGCAGACTTCCATATTCAAGAAGTGCGAGATTCAGGCCTTCAGCTACAGCTCCGAAGATAATCTTAACAACAAACCCAAAAAGGTTTGTACAAAACCAGAAGAGATTATCTTTCAATGTTTTTGCTCCACGAAATTACGTGACCTATGGGTTTATGAGTATCAGCAAGTTCAATTACTTTCCTTTGGAAAAGTTTTTCCCACTTACTCTAAACTGCATATGAAGCTGCATCTTCTGATATGTGTTTATACATCATACATTTCCCTTCAACTCTAACTCTTCTAAGGGAATAATTACACAATTCAAATCTTCAGAATAAGCCAGAAATTCTGGGCTTTAGTCGTTTGCCAGTCAGCAAAACTTACTGTGACTATGACTGTCAACTACTCAGGAGCATGTTCATTTTCTTAGTTCAGCCACTTTTCATCTTGCAAGGCCATTGAAATGTTGTTAGTATCTATTTTTCCCATAACATTTTTCATCAAAAACTCATGTGTGAACATTTCATAGAGGAGGTAAATGTCTTACTGTATTTAAGAGACAGAGAAAAATGAAGATCTAAGAAGGCTGAGCATTTTCCCCAAAGCCTTTCAGTGGATGAGCAGCAGGAGTGCAGCCTAGCCTTCTTGGTGGTCTGCCCAAATAATGCCACATGATGATAGTCATGCCTTAATCCTTGTTAAGAAACCAGTAAAACCACATCACCATCAGAGCTGCAGAGGTAATCAACATATTCTTGAGACAGGTTTTAAGTATTAGTTCCTAAAATCTTGCTGGGTTGGTTCATTTTTCATACAGTGACAACACATCACCTAAAGCATGCAAAGACCCTCTGGTACAATTTTCCAGCACTGGCCCTAAAAGCAGGACAAACATCAGTAAAGCAGTGAACATCAGTAGCTGGTGAACCTAAATCTTGCTTGGGAGCAATGTTCCAATAAATAGGATTTTACCCTTTAAAGTCAGCAGCAAGCTTAGTTTTACAACAGCTTAGGAAAAATAAAATTGAATATTTTAGATGTGAAACCAAAGAATGCAGCAGTGGAAATAGCTGCTCCACTTGTTAGCTCTTATACTAATATAGCGGGGTCTTATGGCCCATTCATTTTAAATGGTGATCTATATTCTTTTTCCAAATGCCACAGCCATTGAATTGGAAGAGACAATACAAACAAAGATAGATCATGTGTCAGAGGGGTCATTTAAATTTTGCTGTGAAAGACATTAATAATATTCCCATTTCAGTAATCATCTGTGAGTTTCAAAATTAACAAGCCAATGAGGAAAAAAAAGGCCATTCAGAGTTTCCAGGTTTTCTTTTGGCTAATGAAATGCAACAGTGTTAATTTACACTTGGAACACATAGGCAAGGTTTTATGTCGGTTTTAAAACAAAGAGCATAATCTTAGAAATATTGTTTTTACAGTAGTAAAATGTGAATTGTGTGTATTCTATACAGATAAGATCCTACTTTCCAGTATTGGCAAGAGTGCATTCAGTAGAAAGATTTCTTCTCAGCTATTTTCTACCAATTCAGCATTTAAAAAAGAAGCTTTGGTATATCTGGCACACAAAGTCTTCCAGGGCAAACTCATCTAGGTCTACACAGTCATAATTTAAACATTCAATCACATCAAATTAAGCAATAGAAATAAAGAATTAACACATTTTAGCAAGATTACTAGAACTCCCATTTTTAAGTAGTGCATTTTTTAAACAGCAACTAATAGGTCTTTTATTTTCTTACAGTCATATGCTAAAACATTTTTTAAAAGAGTCCTACAAAAAATTCCTCTTTTAAACTGAGGTAAGTCCTGTATGCTTACGGGGAGAACCTGGCTTTTTTGGTTTTTTACCTTTAAATATAAATGCTTTCCTATAACCACAGCCTAGCAGGGAGGCAATGCCACTTGGCAAAAAAAGTTATATTAAGTGCACTTTCTGGAACTGTTTATACTTTGTTCCTGAGAAATAGATTGAGTACTTGATAGTATAACACAATGAGAGGTACGGGTGGTGGAGATCGGATCGGATGCTTGGGCGGGGGGAGCGGGGAAGTGTTGCTACCCCAGGAATTTATTTTTAAAGTGTCTGCTATTTCATGCAATCTGGTCTATTTCAAAGGCAAACAATTTGCTCTTCAGAAGTATCTTTATGAGCCCCAAGGGATGAAACTCATCCCTGGCAGAAATGATTTAGCAGTATCCAGAGAGGGGGTGAACTCCTTGAGAGGCAAGGGAATAATTTTTTGAAGGGTGGCAGAATTTTAACAAGGGCCTCTAGTGAGTTCTTGTGAACCCCTTTCAGCACATCACTGTTTTATTAAAATATTCTTCTCAAAATACTGAAACACTGACAGCTCCTGTAAGCTTGCCAAAAATTGAGTAAGGAATAAAAATAAAATGTTAACTTGACATGTGTGAATAATTTTGATTTGATGATAACACCTTTTGGAATCGAGGCCATATTCAAAGCTGACTCGTAACACATTCACATTTCTAACTTACATGAAATAACTCAAACTTTTCAGGCATTGTTATGGTGTGGTGAAAGGAGGAGATGGTAGGAGCCGAGCTCAAGCTTCCCTCTGAGTTAGGCGAAGATTAAAATATTTTAGGTCTTTCTGTCTGAACCTAGAGGAACCTAGGTCATATTTGGTAGGCACAAAACAGGCTGGTTAATGCATGCTGGCTGGTTAAAGTAACAAACTGCAATCAAACTGAGTAAACACCAAAAAAAGGAGGTAATTTTGAGATAATTGATTTCTCAATCTGGACAAGGTACTGAGCAGATATTGCAAGGAACATCCATATTCTGACAGCATCCAGCATTGCATTGTCTTGTGTGGGTCTGTTCTACCTCTGGGTCTCACCTGGGCCTCCCCACACAGTGAGAGGCCAGGCTAAGGAGGAAGCTCAAATGAATTATCAGAACCTCTTTGGGCAAACCCTTGATGTAACAATTTCTCTAAGACCAGCACCATGCACAGTTTTCCACTCCCTACCCCATCAGAACCTCAGATAGTCACCTTTAACAGGGTAACACTGAACTGACTTTATTTTTCCCTCTGTCCCACCACTCTGTTGTCTCTGTTCCTGAACTCTTGACAAGTAGCCACCACTTAATGGCAGCAAGGCTGGCAGGGGAATGGCTGTCAGTAGCGTTGATTTATCTATACATCTCTGATCAAATGCTGTGGTCAGGAAACAAGGGGAGCAAAGTTGAAGGTGAAAAGAAAAAATTTAAATGGATGAGCTATGAATAAGCCCTATGACAATCAGATGTACCTCCTCACAGCTGTAATGATAGAAACACATCTCTTACAAAAAGAGCTGCAGCTTTCTACTAGGTACAAGAGTACTTGTACTCAAAAGTTATTCTCTATTTTCTTAGTGCAAAAAAAGTGTTCTTAGGCATTATATTTTTAGACATTCCTAAGGGCTTTTCAAGGGACTCTGACCTCCTTTGGGACAGTTTCTCAGCTAGACAGGACTGCTGCATGCTGTCTTGGGGGTGTAGTGGCATTTATCTGCAACTCAAGTGACTCTCCCTTGTCTCTAGTTTGTAAGTCAAATGGATTCATCAAGTTCTCAGAGCTTGATCGTTCGTGTAAAAACATACATGATGTAAACTCCCCATCCCTTATTTGACTACTGACTTAGCCAACCTGTACATCCCTCAGCTGAGTTATACACTTTGCCTTGTGTTTGTGAATAGATTTAAATCAGGACAAAAAATACAGGTGTATTGGCATCTGTCCATTATTTCACTGACTCCAGTATGTATTTAATTCATCGTGGATCTGAGGTGTAACATTAAAGTGTATAGAATTACTAATATGGCACAGGCCATTTTTATGTCCTACTCATAGGGATGAGATAACATTGATGATGACTGGAAAACCTAATGGGCAAGCAATGACTGGTATGTGAACCACCATTCAATGAATCCAAAAAGTTGGATTACCAGAAACCAAATGAAAGCACTTTGTTTTTGAAAACGGCATTAGGTCAGACTGGCAAAAGTAAGGAAATGGGTAAATTACATGCTCTGGATCCCACTTTTCTGTCATTTGGTGAACTTTTGGTGACAAAAAATCACTTTTTTGTCATTTGGTGTAAATGCATTTTAAATACAATTGGCTCATACATTAGGTAGTTTCTACTCAGGTATTCTTCTCCTTCATTTAAGTGCAGACTTTATATTTGTCCTGTACAGAGCATGGAATATGCAGAACAGTTGAAGAGTGAATGAGAAAGATCATGGGAGGGCTCAATGAACAAGTTATGACACCTCTCTTTTCCCAATAATAGAAAGTTTCTTTACATTATATGCAAGAAAGCAGGTTAGCAACATATTATAGCTGAAATGCTGATCTCACTAAAGTTAGCAAATTGGAGTTCAGACTCCACTGCACATTAAACTCAATCCTGTTAGATTACCAAAGGGTCTTCAAATGTATGAAGGCATAATTTACAGATATTAGAGAAATAGATATCATATGATGTATATTTAGAAAATACATACTAGAAAATGTATATGCTGAGGAAAGATTTAAAACCACTATTATAATATTACTCATCAGTAATTCTGACAACAGGAATATTTGCCCTGATTTGCTATTTTACAATCTCTTAATTTATTATCTAATTAGTTTTCCCAAATGCCATATTTATCTGAAGTTCTCTCATCAAGTAATCCAGCCTGATTAAATTTTCCCTCTCACTGACTATAATAAACACTGATTTTTTTTCTTGACTGTGTCTTCTCAACTGTTAATTTATAACTTCTGTTTTTTATTTTTCTATGATAACTTTTCCTTTTGTCTTTTTTCCATATATTCTGGCACAGCCTTTTCTCAGCTGCAGCTTTCCAACTAGCTGTCTCTGTGTACTCACCATGTGCACTCTCCAAAATCCTGTTTCTCTTAAAATGGAGCAATTAGTCCTGATCAGTGCTTCCCTAGAGCTACAAAGTCCAAAATGCAGCAAGGTGCCACACATAGGACTCATTTCAGTGCACAACTCTCATCTTGATGGGCTTGCCTAAAAATAAAGCCAAGCACACAGGAAAGGACAGCAGGCATGGCTCAGAACTTGCCCAGGCAGTCCTTGAGCCACAGACCACTGCTCAGGGAGCTCTTGTGCCATTTCTAACACAGAAAGGCATTTAGAGGAGGCATTCACTGAAAAGAATCCACTTCCAGCCCTCAAGAATGAAGCACACACAGTGGTAACAGGAGCAAGGACAGAGGGGATGAAAGACAATGGACAGCAAGTGGCAGGGGGGACACCAGTATATGTTGTCCAGGATACCATCATGTATGGAAAAGCTGTAATATCTTAGTAGGATGGTGAATGACAGAGTTGGGAAATGCTTCCTGTTGTTTCCCAAAAAACAGTTTCCTAAATGTACTTCCTATACCTTCTCGGAAAATTGGGACAATCATCTCTCATACTTATTTTACCTAAAAAAAATAAAGATGCTCTAGGTTCCCAATCTGCTCTCGCAACCTCTCCAGATTTTGAGCATAAATGAAAAGGATATCAAAGATACTGAATTAAAGAGCTGCAGTGAGCTAGCACACTAGGGCAGAGAGAAACCTGGTCCCAGTAAAGGGTCACTGCATCAACCCAGCTCTGTTTCACTGCCACAGGACATCTTTGGTCTACCAGCAGAGCTGCATGAATGCCTTGTGAATTTGCCATGTGGTTGCTCAGATCATGGCAACCTGTAATCTCCCAGCAGTCTGACACTCAGGACAGAACAGCCAAGTCTTTTTTCATCCCAAGTGTTGACCCCTAAAGGGCACCTAGAAAGGCAGTAGCATGTTTATGGGCTAGGGAGGGTGAGATGTGTATCTTGTTTCCACCTGCTCAGACTTGGAAGACATCACCTCCCTTTAACAGCTCATCTGGCTGCTTCAGGCTCTGGCTCCAGGCCACCTCATGATGGTACATGCGCACAATTATGTTATCATTTCAAATGACAATTCATGACAAGCTGCTAGTAGGGTGATAGTCCTTCTTGCATGGTCCGCGTCTGCAGATTATTATAAACACTGACTGTGAGACAGGGCTCCGTGCTTCTCTCAGTCTTATCTGTCCAAATGTACTGACTTCTATGGTCGTTATCAGTGTAACTCACAGATTTTGACCCATTGCTTTTAGCCACCAGAAAAACAAAATTGGATGCTATGGTATAATGTGTTTCAGTTAAAAGTACTCTTTACGCTGCCTCGCCTTAAAGTGAATTTGCCAAGGCAAGTATCTCTGAAAGATCTATTTGTGAAATATCTTCTAGCTTGACATACTATATGAGACTAATTGAGCAATAGTGTTGCCAGTCATTGCTACTTAATTGTGTGATTGCTGTGGAACGCACAGCCCGGCAGCAAGGTTACACTGTCAGACAGCTAAGTGGGGATCCCAAACACACCTGGACTGCAGGCCAGGGACTAATGAAGGACCATTTTTAAACTGTGATCCTTCTTGTTTGCATTCCCTTGTCAGTGTTTCCAACAGTTATTCACATAAAAGAAATTAGTTAGGGAAACTATGTGTTTTTAATACTCTTTCATGAAGTGAATTTTAACAGCTAGGAAGTCAAACCTTGTCCATTTTTTTCCCAGTGCATGTTTTTTTTCTGCAGAGCAGTGATTATGAAAAAAACTTCTAAAAAACATGTGTGCCCTTCATGCTAGACTATCCAAATTTCCCTTTTACGTTCATTTAATTTCTAAAAGGCAGTAACAGAAATAGAAATTATTTTTACAGTGAGGTCTTATTATACACTGTTGTGTATTCTCACATTTGTCAGTATTACAATCATTGCAACACATACACTCCCAGCCTCTGCACTGGCAATCAGACATCCTTACCTCAATTTTAGGCACAAAAAGCTAAATAATGCCACCATTTTGCTAGGAAGTCTGTAAGATTAAAAAAAGATATCTTAAGGATTTGTGGTTTAGAGCAAAAGGAAAGGCTCTCACATTGGTTTTGAGTCTGTAAGATGCAGGACTTCCTCTGAGAGCCTTTCTTTAGGAGAAGAGCCAGTGTCGTGGTGCTAAACAAGGAGCCCTTCTCAGCAGAGTGTGCAACCAGGGCCAGCAGTATCGTTGAGGCAGAAATTTTGTTCATCTGAAAACATGTTTCGCTCACTATTTTTGGTAACTCGAAGAAGAGAACAGATTTGTAACACCTGTGCTTGCTGCAGGCCATGAGGCAAAAGGTTTGGTAGGCTTCCCTGAGAGGCTGGTCCCTGGTGCCATCTTGTGTCGAGAGCGCATCCATCCATCCATCCCCAGCGCTGCGGGGCTGGGGCAGAGCTCGGGCTCCGCGGCAGCCGCATCTCCGTCTCTCCAGCCCCAAACAGCGCCGTGCCTTCCACTGCTCACGCCGACTGCTTGCTGCAGGGCGTTATCTCTGCTGCCACTGTCCTGCAAGAGCTGTCGCCGAGCTCAAGGCGCCCAAAAGATTGGCTTTTTTATTTCAAATTAAATTATAGGCAATGTGAATATTCTTTTTCCCCAAATTACTCTGGGAGCATCATCAAAGTGATGCTGGCTCAAGTGACAAGCCCAAATTTGTAGAATTCCTGTGTGTCAGTGGTCAGTTGAATTCTTGTCATTGTCCTTTGAGTCTGTTTAGAGGACAAGGTTTGAGAGCCCACTACTAAATAACGCAGGTGACAGCTGAGAAATAAGTATCCTTTCTATAACAAAAATACACAGCAGAAAAAGGATCAATGCCACACACCTGCCAATCACTTGAAATTTGATGTATTTAAAAACCAGTTATTTAATTTGCTTGCTTGCAAAGGTGTTGAGTGTTTCCTGGGAGCATTCTGAGTGCCTTGATGCTAAAAAAACCTCCCAGCATACATATATAAAAATACCAAAACTTATTTAGGTTTTATGAATTTAGATACCTAACTTTGGCCACATGCTTTTTAAGGCATGGAGCTTTCCATGAAAATGGGCTTCTGCCTGACCCATTTAGGAAGCAGTAAAATGATAAAAGTGTGTCTGGATTTTCTTTGCTTACTTGAAATGGTTATACTGTGTGCAGCACTCTTCTAAAGCATGAAAAGTCTGGCTTTATTTGAATATTTTATGTCTATGTGTTTCTAATATCTGTGTACCTCCAAGTTTTAACCAGGCTGGCAAGCAGAAACACTATTGCCAGCTGAGCTGTTCTCCTTGAACTTTAATCTGACCCAGATGAAAAACTATTAAAGATCTCACAAGAAAATTCAATTTTTGGAAATTACCAGTATGAATTCTCAATCAAATAGGCCAAGGTAACTTCTGATAAGCTTCTGAACCCAGCCTCCAAGGCTTTTAATGTTCATTCACAGTGTATAGTACCATCTATAACATTTGCTACTTCTATTCCCTACAAGTAGGTTTCACCTCTCTCACTGCATAAGTTATTAATCCTATTTTTTCCCTTTTTGAACACATAGCTGTGGTTCACCTCTAATTTCGTTATATTGCTTTATTTTTAATCACATTTGCTGTTCATGGTGTCACATTGCACAGGAAACTTTATTGAAAGGACAAGTGCAATACATGTGTCAATGGAATAAATGAGTCCCTAAACTACCCCACCCATAGTTAGGTTAGTGCAAATCAGAGATTGTACCTGTTCAGAGCCTTTGGTACAGGAAAATCAGTGTTAAATAATACAGTGGAGAAAAAAACCTGCTGCTTAGGAACATAACAAAAAAATATTCCGATCCTAACTGCCTGTGCACCAACCTCAGGATTTAGTATATTGACTTCTCCTCTGATGCTGGAAGAAAAGATGTGCCCACCCCTGCCTACTCTGCTGTGACCATTCGCCTCAACTGCAGTGTCTGAGGTGAGCAACTTTATACCACATCCACTCTGCATTTCACTGAGGTTTTCTAATAAGCACTTTCTTTATGAGAGGGTATATCTAGCAAGTTTTAGCGTATTAACCTAGAGAAGTTTTCTGAATTATTCTTTATCTTTCTGGGCTCTTTGCTGTACACTTCTGAAGCTGTTTCATACACGTACACACTTCAGTGCAGCTGGGATTGAATGTAAAGAGTCATTATGGTGTTCTTCACAATCCCATTGCTGCAGAAGGCAGTAAGTACACCCTCGTGCCTAGTGCATCCCAGTGGCCTGATTCTTCACTGTCTTGCACCTGCAGGAGTTATTTAAACCACTACAAAATGGGCATAAATCATGACTGAGCCTGAATGGCAGGATTTCACACTCTGCAGAGGCAATAATGGCTAGATGAAAGGGTAAAGCAGTGGAAATATCAGAGAGGATTTTTCCCCCACCTGTTCCCACCATTCAAGTGACTAACTCAGGGGAATTGCTCTGGTCTCATAAAATATATCCCATCCCTGTGTGGACAGGTGAGAAGAGAGGCTGAGGGCAGCCCTGGGACACAGCTCTAAGTCCTGGCGTGCAGCGCTGCACTGAGGTGCTGCCACTCTGCCCCAAGCTTGAGTTTATCCAGAGGGGTCTGAGTACTCCAACACTACATAGTTGCAAACAGTTTGGAAACAGGAAAGTGGCACTCAGGTACACACAGTACCTGTGTACTGGCGCTGGCACCAATACTTATTTCTACCTTAATGCCACCAGGAGATAACATCAGATCCACCGGAACCTCTGCCTCTCACAGCAAATCGCAAATACACAAAGATAGGTACACAGGGACACAGGGATACCTCAACATTACTCCTAGATACAAAGTTCTGAGGAAAACCCATCATGTTTAAGACAATGAAATTTGTTTGAGGTGATACATTTTGTGCTTTTGTCCCTGTAGCCAGAGGAGCCCTTTAGGGCCTGATCCAAATCAAGCTGAAATCACCATAACCTCTCTGTTTGCCTCAGTGTACTTCGGATCAGCCCTGAAGCTCTCCAACAATAACTGACCTATAGGGAAAGCATCTTTCTAATGAGGAATATCACTAGGATTTACATATAGAGAGATTTCCAGCCTTGCACATAAACCTGTGCTTTTCTCCTTTAACTAAGCTAAGAAATCTTGCATTCTAGATTTTGTGAAAAGTAATTAGTATTTCATACACTTAGAAAAAACTGTAAGTACGTTTAATTATAATCAGTTACAAGATGTTATTCACCAAGTGTTTCCATGCTTTTATTCATCTTTCAAGCATAGCAAACAAGAAATTAATTACTAAAGGTCTTTCAACTATTCCAAGCTATATCTTAAATCGTAGTAAAGAATATAATATTCCTCTGATTTCAAATACATAATTTCTGGTGAAATACTGAAATAAGGACTGAGCTGGCCAGCAATGGAAGTCCTTCACTCTAAGCCAGCCACATCTAATTATAAAAGATGAAGGCTTTGAAAATTTACATAATTGCTGGCTCTGGTAGGGGTCGGTAACATATTTGCATTAGCTACTTATGCTTCATACCAACACTTTTAAGCACCACTTATCAAAAATAAGTCTACCAAGTCAGAGGTGCGTAGGTGGCTAAATAAAACCTGCTAAATATGGGTAGCACCACCTCTTTACGTCATGAAGAGATATATAGGCTTTGACATACAGGGTCTTTTCTTTGTCTTGTTTGTCACTTACACATTAGAGTAATAGGTACATTAGAAATGCTCTTGATAGGAATTAATACCTTCTGCTCCTTTAGTGTGCATTTGTTATAGCTATTTACTGTGTTTTTATATACAGAATTTATTTGGTTTAATTTGCACTCCAGAATTTCCCTCTGTTCCCCTCTCTGGCTCATTTCTCAAGCCATCAGTCTAAATAGTAGCATGGCACCTTAACACAGCAGGATAAAACCCCTGTAGTCTAAATATATCTCTCTAATACTTCCATGATTATTTCCCTTTTTCATATCATATAAAAATACTGCCAGATATATAAATACGTGATGCAAGAACTATACAACAGAAAATGACAGACCAGTACATACATTTCAAAGGCTCTGTTTAGAAAAGAGTCACATTATGTTACAAACAGATCTTTTTCTTATTATGTTTGATGTCAGCAAGTGAGCTTTAAGGAACCTGACACTGTTTGAACTTCTTTTTTAATTTATTTTATTGTATACGTTGATTTGATGGTTTTTGAACTCTGGATCAATTTGGTGACATTGTGGCTGATCCATTTTATCCTTGCTTTACTGGGCCACTGTTTCGTTCTGAGGCTCCAGTCTCCCATTTTCCTCGAAAGGCTCATTAGGCCTGATCTCTTTTAGCCTTTTTGCTTTTTTTCCTTTCTTCCCCACACTGGACTCTGGTTTGCTTTATTCCTTAGGTCCCCCTATAGGTTAAGCCTAAGCTCTTATCCCCTATTCTCTTTAACTCACAGCCAGCATTTGATTCTGATTTTTTAACCCTCTCCATGAATTACCCAGCCTGGGCACAGCCCCCTCATGTTGGAGGCTCTGTCTGTGTAAGTCACAGCTTAATTTACACAATGAAGGGTAATGATTTTACCCAGAGATGCCTGCCACAGAAAAAAAATTGAGCAACTTCCAGAGAGGCTGTTGAACAAAAAACAATCTTCTGGGTTGATACAGGCTTCTATATAGTGAATAAAATGCCTACGGTCAAAAGTTTAAGTAGTTAAGTATTTTAAAGAATTATGTGCAGAACGACTACAAATGAATCACTCTTGCATGAATCTGGGGACATAGACTTGGCTATTTGTTCTAGCACATTGTCTTGTTTTCTAACTACATCTCACATAGAGAAGATGAAGTTCCTGCATTGTGCTGTACTGATGAATACATAGACACAAGGCTTTTTAGAGCATACAGATGAGATACAAGCAATCACAAGATTCTCCTCAAGAACTGATACAAAGATGGAGAGAAATTAACCCATTTACCTGATTTTGTAGAAAAAGAAAACATTTTAAGCTTTGTTACTGCTTTGATGTGAGGAAAAATGTAAATTTAAATTTTTATCTGCATTCTATTTGACAAGGTCTCTCTGCTGAATCTACTTTGCTCCTTGGCCACCTTTCAATCATCTCCATCTTCTCATCTACTGTCCTAAAAGCATGAAATAACCTATATTTTTATTCCCAGGAACATTTCTTGCTGAATTTAGTTGAATTCTATGTAGAACAAAGTAAAATGTAAAATATCTGGTGACAACTCTGCATCATGAGGCAGAAACTTATTAGCATGGTTTCTTGACACTTCACAAAGCAAATTGTTCCATCTTGCTCAATTCCATATATAAAAGAAATGATCAGTGATTTGGAAGACGATTAAATGATCAGTAATTTGGAAGACATATTCAATATTTAAAAAGTTAACAAGTTAACTAAGTTAAGTC
The DNA here is from genome assembly GCA_013397245.1 of Thryothorus ludovicianus. Lineage (NCBI taxonomy): Eukaryota > Metazoa > Chordata > Aves > Passeriformes > Certhiidae > Thryothorus > Thryothorus ludovicianus. The sequence continues at coordinate 324,774 of VZTB01004138.1, forward strand.
AGATTATTTTTTAAGACTTGCTTATGTGGCTTGTTTTTTCCTTAAAGAAAACATTTTGCTTGAGAGATCAAACTATCCCCTTGACAATGTCCTATGAAAGAATCTTAAATTCCCTGTGATCCTATAAATAATATGATTAATAGATTAGATTAACAGAACAATAAGGAGAAAACAGAAATGTTCAGAGAAAAATCTAGAATTTACAAAGAAAAATCTGATGTTGCCATATATTCATATGAAGAATGCTTGAAAAATGTTTCATCTGAAGCGCATGCAAACGATCTCTGAGGATGCCTTAAAAAATTTTGCATTTCACTGATTTTTACAATACATTTCCAATCAGTGTCCAATGTTGCAAAGCAATAGCTCATGAAGTTAAATGTAGGCCTGTGAGATTCTGTGATCTGCTGTCCATACACAGCACAGCCTTAACAGAAGTGGACCACAAGATAAAACTCCTGGTCAGGTAGCTCACAGGGTGCTAAAACTCACTTTGGCTTTTCTTAGACTCTGGTAGCAGTACAACAATAACTCTTAGAAATACCTTTTCAAAAGAGATGTAAGATTAGTGGTAGAAGTTACAGATTAAAATAGAAGAAATCCTTTTTATTTTTAATAATGGAACAATTAATGAGGATCCCAAATTATGAGACTTTTCAGTCATATATAATTGATTCCTTTCAAGGCTTAACCTGTTCTTCATTCTCTGGGCAGCTGTATGTGTAGGTGTATACTACACACACAGAAGAATTTGCCAAAAGCATCATACAGGGGGAGACTTCACAAACATCTTCAAAAGAACTTACATTTAAGACATTTATTTATAAAGGTTTCTATCGCTCAACACAGCAGTTGCCATAGATGGGAAGCCTCTCCCTTGGAGAGCAGAAAATGAGGAATGAGCCACCTTCAGAGTTCAAGTTTTTGAAGCTTAGTTACTTTTATTTAATGAGATTTTTTTTTATTCCCTAGAAATAGTGTTTTCCTGCTATTGCAATTTTTTTTGTCACTTCGACAGGAAATTATTCCTTTAACCTCTTTTCATGAGGTAATTCTGAAGAAGTTTCAATTGAACTAAATAATCCCTCTTTACCTGTATTTTTATATTGCTCTTTATTTTAACTGAAATTCTTTATTTAATGGCAAGCTTCTAACAGAGGAAAGAATTTACAAAGGATGTGACAATACATCCTATAAATGTAATTCCTTTTCTCTGAAAGTCTGCAAAGAAGGAGGAACTCCAGTGCTACTAAATACAAGACTGAATTTTGGGGAAAATTAACGTTGTGGCTCCCCATAGACAGTGTGACGCTCACTGTAGTAATAAAACATATCCTTTCTCTTTTAAAGCTATGTCAGAGACACCTTGTACACCTTGATCTCCCAGAAGCTGTAGATGAGCCCCTGCTCTCAGAGGAATGATTGGAGAGCTCTGATCAGCAGGGACAGGGTTCTGCCCCTGTAGACAAAGAGCTGCTGCTGGGCCCTGTGTAGGGTCCCAGGCTGCCTGGTCTGTGCACAGCAGCCTCTTTGGCATTCCCAGCCCTGGAGGGTGATGTGGCTCCCGTGCTGGGAGGGCCAGGCAGGTTGAGGCTGAAGAAAGAAGGGAGGAGAGCAGAGGGGCAAAGAATAGACATAGAAGGAATTCAGGTGTTTTGTGCTCCTCTTAAATTCAAATTAACTGTCTGTATGATGAGGACAGTAGCCTCAACCTCACTCAAGTCTTAATGTTTATGAAGCTAACTATGATCTTTAGATGAAAGGCTTTTCAAAATGACAAGGGATTTGTATAACTCACAAAGTGATAGAAGCTTGCATTTCTGTAATACCAACTCTAAAACCAGAGGTCAGAAGTCGATCCTAGAATAACTGCATTTCCCATTCACAACTAAATAGGAAAATGTATTTTGTCAGGAGCATGTCCCTTCTCCAAAGTCCCATTCTCAGGCTGCTCTCACCATCACCCCTCTGCCCACGCAGCTCAGCATCAGCACAGAGCTACCCTGAGTGACAGCAGCAAGACTGCAAGTAAAATCAGGCCTTATTGTCCACCTAAAACATTTTTTACAATTTTGTTGAGTAGTATCAGTCTTTATCTGGCACACAGTGCAAACCATAGAACGCATCGATCACAGCAGCTTCTCCCTGCACAAAACAATCTATTTTCAGCTGTTGCTTTGTGGCACAGGACTAAGCTCCAGGTACTTTAAATCTCTTTTATTGAGTAAGCCTGTGTTGCTATGATTTAGCCAGGGTGTATTATTGCATGTGAATGATAAACTGTAGTTCGTGACCTGAGTCTAATGGTTACTTTATCAGTTGCAGTGGACAATTAAGTGACTGAGTAGTGCAACTGACGGTGAAGAACAGATTTTGCCTCGGAGCTGCTTTCAGGAGTTAGATTTCGCTGTATCATGTTCAGAAAGGTCAGAGCTCTGGCCAGATGACCAGTATAGCAGTGCAGATGGCACTGTATGTCACCTGGCCACTCTGGGCCTCTGCAACCTGCTGCACAGGGCTGGGGTTCAGGGAAAGGTTATGGCCATATGCAACTGCAGCACATTAGCAGCTCATGAGGAAAATGGCATTTTTAGCAAAGGAGATGAAAAATCAGTTCAGCATCTACATCCACAACACCACAGCAGATCGTGGTCATTTTCAGCTGCTATAGAAGCAAATGCAAAATAATTGAATCCTCAATTGTGATCACCTTGCAAAAGGTGACAGAAATATTAATAAAAATATTTACATAACAAATAACAATGCTCTCTTCCACTGTGATAACATTGGCCTCCTTTTTACCTCCATTAAACATTCAAAACATTAAGGCTCAAATTCAAATGGTCAAACTAAGAAAGCATTTTTGCACTATAAGACCCTGGTTAATACACAAAGTTCTGGATTTTCGTATCCAAAACAAGCCAAAAAAAGCCTTGGCCTTAAGCCTTAGCGCTCTTTTTCCTTAGGAATTAGCTAAATTGTATTAATGGCTTAGCTTTGGTGTAATTTTTGCAAATTAAATCTGGTGTGTGGACAGTGAAAAAAAAAGAAAAGGAAGTCAGTCATGACTGTCTTGGCTTCCAAGAAAGTTTGGTGCAGTATAGCCTATTTCATTCTGAAAAGGGATTTAGGTGTTCCCTAACCAAAGTTAACTCTTGACTGTGGTGATTTCTACAAAGAGCCGACAAGACCATCTCTTGGAAATTTTCTATACTGTAACTCCTTAAAGTGTTCATTATTGTATCACAGATGATTTAGATCTCATGGGTTTGCATTGAAAAAACAATCTGAATTAAAAGGAGATCAAAAGAAGAAAAAAGGACTGTTGAAGCTAAGATAGATGATTCAGAAGCATGCTTTTGATGCAGCAGAATTGTGGAGCCGATAGCTTTTAACTGATGAGAGTCAGACTAGATAACCAAAAAACAAATTCTTCGTGTTGAATGAAGATGGAGAATCGTTATTCCTAATACCAAAATAAGTCTCTAAAATACAATTCAGATTGACTAGCAACTTCAGTGTGGACCTGTTTTTACAAGCCTGGGCTTTAACTGTTGCTGTCCGATCCTTCCTATGTGTTTAAAAAAAAGACAACTAATGAAGTAAAAAAAAGAGAGAGAAAGAAAAACATTCTGAAAGTGTCAGCTTGATATCTTCTTATTAATGTTGAAATATTTTTGCGTAACTAAGTAAAAAAAATTAATTCTCCTAAAATACATTTATTCCAGGATGAAAGATGCTGTTTACCAAAGCTACAGCTTTCTCCTCTAATGAACAGCTTATTTTTTCAGGATTTTAGATTAGAGATCAAAGGAACAATGCAAATTATTAATATAAGATTCAATTCTGTGTTCCTCAAGCCAAGCAAAAAAAAACCTACTGAAATTCTCAAGAGTTTTTGTCTATAAAAACAAGGCCACAAACTATCCAAATGATCCTAAAAAATTATCATTTCTATTAAAACATTTTTAGATTCTTTTGATGCTATCAATGACCTACTACTAGATACCTACTTCTGGTTCCCTCACTCATGATGAGGATCAGTTTGCTCAAGGGTGAAATCTTGCTTTCAGCAAGACAGTTTGCTCTGGAAGACATCCTTGCTGTCACAACTTTGTCAATTAGAAAAACTTTTCACATTTTACAGCAAGTTGTAGTTGTTCTCAATTAAATGCGTGGAGTATGGTGACATCTATAGGAGGTTCCAAGTCTCTACATTTGAGTTACACGCTATCGTGTGTGTGTGTGTGTGTGTGTGTGTGTGTGTGTGTGTGTGTGTGCACTGTATATACACACAACACAGAGATAATTGTGATAATTCATATGAAATACCAGAATGTAAATTAATCATCAAGATTTAAACTTAGTTGCTGTCTCTCCAGAGAGTTAAAGAGAACTAGAATGCCTTCTGTAAAATAAATGCTTTCAAATGTAGCTGGCAAAGCTGAAAGGAGCAGGAACAATTGCTATGGTAACCATGTTATGGGATTAAAAAAATCAGGGAAAGTAGGAAGACAGTGAGAACAAGAGTACGGGACCAAATTTGTAATAGCAAATGAATTTTGAAATCACCACTGAAACTTCTGTATCCAGTATTGTTTACTCCAGTGAATAAGAAAGTCATAAACATAAAGCACAGCAAATTATGACAGAATCTCACTCAGAGACAACACCTTGCTCCTTCCTCTGTGTGCACTGCACAATCTTGTAATGTCCCACTGCAGCAAACAAAGCTTCAAAAGCCAAAGGAGAGAATGCCCCAAATGCTCCCTTTCCCAGAAAGAGTCTTGTTGGGAACATGAGAGGCAGTGTGACCCTCAAACCTCATGGATCAGGACAAGTAACTGGGAGACCCTGGCTCACACAATCGTACAGTACTGCTCCTCCAAACACCAGCTGAATGGCCTTGAGGGCTTCCTTAAACTAACAGGACTCTTGCACTTGGTGATGGCCTCAAGAATATTTCATTCAATGGTCGATAAATTTATTCTGTATTTTCACTCATGTAATTAAATACAGAAAAAAAACTACAGTTCTTTTTAATTTCACGAGAAAAATAAAAATACTTTTATTCTGCTTAAATAAGACAATCATTTTTATCCCTGAGAAATACTTTTGTTTCTGGTTATATTTCATCTTTAGTTAATGTCTTTTAATTTTTCAAATTTTGGTAGACTGGTTCCAAATAGCTCTAAATGATTGTAGAAGTATTCCATACAAATGCTTGGTTCTGACAGCCAAAATTAATCTTGATTTAAAATAAAACCATTGACAAAGTTTTTAAAGTTCTATGTAAAGAGCTTTCATCATAGAAATATAACAGTTTTCAGCTTTGTTTTAAAAAATAAACAGTGGTAAAAAAAGCATACCTGAAATACAGCTAAGCATGGGCAAAAAAAAAAGAAAAAAAAATCCCCCCAAAAATTCTCCTGGTCTGATAATTTCATCCAAAACTTCATCTCCAATGCCAGAGTGGAATTGGGACCACAGCTTTTTCCTTTAAAAGTAGGAACCCCACATCTCCTGTTATTTGGTATCCATCTATCTCAAAGCAGGTTGCTGAAAGGGTGCTCAATGCTGGTCTCACTACTACAAACACAAACAATTTTTTTTTAGTTCTTCTTATTCAAATGAAATCCTAGACACACTTCCACCAATTTTCTACACTCCTATTCATTTTGAAGCTTCCCAAATTTCAACTCAAATGATTGCTCTAAGCCCCAGATTCATCCTCCATTGTCCAATACATAAAATAGCAAAGACAAACTTTAGCCCTCTGCAAAACTGCATGTCTACTGTAACTCCCTTCCAAACACTCCTCAGACATGAGGTACATCATTGTCATTTCTGTCATACTGGGGCATCTCCTAAACTATTCCTACCTTCCACCTTCAGAGGTCAGTGCTAAATATAACAGGGGTGCATGAGGCGACACAGGAGAAGATAATGAACATTATTGTTCAAAAAGAAAAGAGAATGGTTCAAATATCTTCAAGCAAGGGACTGATGTGAAAGGCTGCGACATAATAGAGAATCTCAGGGATATTTCTTTTTGATGAGGGTACCTGTTCCTTCACTAGACTAGCAGATTTTACAAAACCAAAATTTTAGTAGGTTTTGTTCTCTTTTAATACTTATTAATAAACTAAAGATCTGAAATTCTCACCTCAGACAAATTCTATGTTTCAGTCAGGCCTTGGAATTAAAATATTTTTACATTTCCCCTCTTAAAAAAAAAAAAAAGAAAAAAAATAATTTCAGTTCATTTGAAAACTTTTTTACTTTTAATTTCTTTTATGAAAAATCCAACCTAGCACTCTAGGTTTCAATGTCTCCTTGGTTGACAGATAAATAGAAAAAAAAGACACTATGAGAATTGGAACTCCCAGCAGTGACTGAGTGGATTCTGAGTATCTGCTGCTTACTTCCCACCAAAGGTTTCAAGTAAGCTGACACAAGCTTGATTTAATCAAGTCAGTGTGCTCTGACAGAAGAATCTCCTGTGATACACCTTGACACACCAGGGAAATGCTGTCTCACTGAAATTACTGTCACCTAATTGTCAGTACTGTCACTGTCAGCTGGTTGGAAAAGCTTCAATCAAAATGTTATCATCACTGCATCTGCCCTGTCCCCAGCACTGCAAGGAATCCTTGCAAATAATACTCAGCAAATACTCACTGAAGGAAACACCAAGAGGATGGGCTGTTAATACTTGGAGGATATAACTAGAATGAAAGATCATGCTGATAAATTGAAGAAATTATTTGAAATGTATAAGATAATTCAGTAAAGATTGATGTGAAATGCTGCACTGAAGAAAAATAACTTGAATGACTGCAGCAGACCAAAAAATTAATAGAAACTCAGAAAGAAAATGTAATTTGGAGAAGAATTAGTCAGACTATGAGAAACAAGACAGAGTGGGTGATTATTCAAATATATTCAGCACTGGGAGGTCACAAGTGGAATCCTGTACCCAGTTTTGGACACTACTCTTGAAAGAAAAAGTTGAGAAGGGTAGAGATAATGCATCCACAAGAAAATAGTAACAATAGGTTGTTTAGAGATTGTTTAGAGGCTGAAAGGACTAGCTTTGATGACTTAAGGTGTGACAGTAGGGCTGATAAAAGCCATACTCAGGTAAACAAAGTGTTGAGGATAATGACATTAATTTGCAGATATATTACTTAGTGTACAACATTAAATCATACTTGCACAGAGATAAGCAACCTGATTTTAACATCTTTGTTATAGGAGCTATAGAAGAATGTCATAAAATTATCTTTGAGCAATGACCCTCAAGGATCCTAGTTCATTTCAAGAAGTGCATTAGATTAGCTAATGTCTCCTGTTTACTCTCAACAAAATTTCTTTGATTTCTGTGAATATTTTCAGCACACTACACTGCCACTGGTCATTGCATTCATATTGCATGCAATGAATTGCCTTTGTGTAGCAAAAGAAGCAATAATCTCTGTATAAATGCATCTCACTGAGAAGCTAGATCTGTTCAGGAAAACATCTCCATCATTAGCTCTCCTGACTGCAGTAAGACTGTTAAATGAGCAGGAGCTGAAGGTTCTGACCATAAGTCTATACCAGGTTGATATTTTTTCTAAAATCTGTACTCAAACAATACTAACTTCATCAGAGACAACAAATTAACTAATAATAGACAAAAGCATTTTTGCTCCAAAGACAATCTCAGCTTAGTACTTGTATGAAAATGCTTTGTTAGACTACATAGATTGGTGTTGTTTTTGTATTGTCTAAGTTGGCAAAATAACATATTGGAGATCACTTACAAATTAATTCACCTTCTTTCAGCTTACCTCCATATTCAAGCTCTGGAACTGTTTATAAAACTAGTCTACCCAGCTTAGCACACAAAGGGGGCGTTTTAGCTTCTGCTTTACTGGAGTCAAGGCTTTACCCCAGGGAAGTCGAAGGAAGCAGGTGGGAGTGGGGGGATGGTACCTTATATCAACTACCAAGTCTCTATGTTTGATATTCAAATACTCCTCAGATATCCAATTTGCTTTTGTTCATTGTGCACCTAAGCCTTTTTCTCTTAGAAATTATCTTCCACCCCATATCTTTGCCCTGTTGAAGTTCTTGGAAGGCTTTATTTAAAAGGGAGAAGACAAACTGCATCTTAATGCACAAATGGAACAGTCACTGCAAGAAAGATATAAAGGTATAAAATTTTGTGCTACAAAATAAAAGAAAACTGCACAACATGCAACAGTTTTAAGGCTCTTGTTATTAAAAGGAACTGCAACTAAATCCCATGGCAATAAGTACCATGTGAGTGGTAGTTGCCATGGTAACTTATTAAGTGGAAAAAAACCTAAAAGAAACACATTTTGTTGGTATGTAAGTTAAGGATGCCTCAGGGCAGCCTAAAGAACATTGATGGGCCAAGCAAAGTAGTATTTAAAAAATTGTAAGCAGGTGAAATATGACGATATCAAAACACTTACATTTTAGATTTACACTTTTAAATTAGAGAAGGGGGTATGGGATAAAACAGCTGCCTAGACCACTGTGGTTTTCAATTACTACAAAAGAAATCTGGGTTTAAGTCTCTTTAGAAGAGTTTTTGAATGAACAAACTACAATATCTTGTTCTTCCCTGAAGCTAAACTGGCATTAAGGTAACAGTAAAGTGGAATTGACTTTCTTGTTGCAGGGTCTTATTAAATAGCACTGTGACTTTTCATGTCCAACCTCCATCCCTCAGGTTTCCCACCCCAAAACCCTTGCTGACAAGTTTGGCAAGAAAGAACTCTCCACTACCACAAAGAAAAGACCCCACAAAAATTTTATCATTGCCTATCATGTCTGCAGAAGCTACATATGCATTATTAAAGTAACCAGCCACTGGATGTCATTGTTATTCCACAGAAACATTAGAAGAAAAATCTCTTTAACTGCAAAAACCTTTCAAGTCACTAAAAATGAGAGGCAACATACAACCTAGCTTCAAGCATGTACTGTTCAAGCTAGGCTTAGCACCCTGTTTCCCAAACACAGTTTAACTATTTTTAAATGGATGAATAAGCCATGTGTCCTATATATGGGATTTAAAATAGCTGGTTAAACATAACATAAAAGTACAGTCAGTGGGTCCTGTATTTTATCTGCATGTCAAAGCCTCTTCTCTTAATTTTATAAAGCATTTTGCTTTGATTTGGATTTGAAGATTTTGAAAGAGAGTGTACTTGCTACAGACAATTTCTGTCCCACTTTGGGGTGCAGGAAAGGACAATTTTTGCCCATGTTTATATGTGTTGGCTTGCTATGTCTGCCACATCTCCATCTCTATGCCCAAGACTAAAAATGCATATTTCTCATCTCATTTTCAGAAAGGATTCTCAGCACATTAGTTGGAATTATTCATTATTTTAGCTCATATGTCCCTTCTTTCAGAATGTGAACAAAACCAGCAGCCCTATATTTGCATGTGTACACCTGAATTTGTATCCCTGTCCTACACTGCCAGTGTTTAGCAGAAAATGGCTTTTCATACTAAAAGAAAGGTTGAAAACTCCTTGCCCTAGTGAATTAAGATACAGCTATCTTCATTTCTGCACCATCCTCCACCACTTCCAGGACAAGTCTGTGCAATGCCCATGTGGCTCAGGGTATTATCAAAACCAAACACAGAACCATGCAGGTGAAGAGAGGTATGGGAATCAGTGCTTGCTCCAGTGGCTAGTACTGTGGATAAAGCTCCCATCTTCAGACAGCTCCAGTAAGATCTCACTCTACAGCTTGCAGCCATGCTCTGCACTGAACAGGCACATCCAGCTACTTACATACAGGATTTCTGTCAGACTGGCTTCCTATTAGACCTGAGCCTGTTTGCATCCTGTATTGCCTAGCCTGATTCTGTGACATGTCCAACACTTCAACTGGTCTCAGTGTCCTGCTATATTGCTCAGAGCTGCAGGTGTGCTCAAACTATTGAGAAATGGACTGAAATGAGAAGGGAATTAGATCTGGAATGAATGAGCCCTTACTCCTCTTTTCGAGTTTCTTAACAGGATCTTTGGGTTCAACTCAGGACTCTGTTTCTTATTGCACTTAGAAGATGTTATTAAGGATGTGCTTCCTGGTCCTTTTCTGTACCAGCAGTGTCATCCTGAGATGTATCAGAGGGAATGTAAGGGACCTCTAGGTCAAAAAGCAGGTACCCTCTTCAACTGCTTGTCTAGTAACTAAGCAATTGCTGACAGATTTCTGCAACCGGTGGTGTAAACTCCCACAGAAATTGCACGGAGAGAGTAGTACCTTAACCCTTGGCTTTTTTCCTTGCTCATCCTAGTACTCAGAAGGGTAACTTATAGGCAGATGTGAAAGCTAGGAAGTTTTTCAGTTTCCTCTTTTACAAAGAAGTGTTTTGCACTGTGGGCAGTCAGATCTTTTCAATCTTTCTCACAGCCACAGGCAACATCACATGAAACTTACTGGGTGGTTAAGTAACTCGGTTTACTAGGGCTTGTGTCTCAGCTAGATCTAACAGACATATGTTCAGTTAAGCCCACTCGAATTCTCCTGCAATAAAAGTAGGCTTGGATAGGAGAAAATGAGTCTGAAGGCTAGGATGCATTTGGAAGTTGGCAGGAAAGCATTGATTTCAGTAAGTTAGTACTCAGCTTCATGAATAAAAATAGGAGATAAAGAGAGATTTCATGCCTGACAGATAAAAGGTTAAAGGACTATTTTCTCAGAAATAGCAGGAAAAATAAATACAAGAAAAATAAGAACACACATTATGTTCTCATACCCACATAGATGAACCACAGCTGACCCAATCCTAGTAATTCAACAAAATTTGAGGGATTTGAATAATCTAAAAATCACACCCAAAAAAATTAGTGAATCATGAGTTCCTTTCTAGTGACTTAGGTTCGGAGCCAAGGAAAGTGTGGCACGTTAGCTGTCCTATCAATAAAAATTTACCCTCAAGTCACTTCTCATGTTAATCAGTGGCATTTACCTTTGCACTTATACATCAGCTATTTTTTGGTGTATGTGTGTGTATATGTTGGAACTTCTTTTTCCACTATTCTTACTTTTTGCTACTATAGACCTGACCTGCAACCTGCAGTATGTGAGAAAAAGGTTTAGTGTCCCCTGATATGTATCCAGTGGAAGGAGGCTGTCTGCCTGAAAAATAAATAAATTGCTTGATATATCTTAGGTAATTGGCACTGAAAGGAGCTGTCTTTAACTTCTCTTTCAATTAATACAAAGCAGCACCTCAGGGAATTTCTGGTACCATTGGAGAAAACAAATAAACAAAAAACCTTTATCGCTGAAAGTCTTAAAAAATGAGCAGTAAGATGTTGTTATATGAGCTGGTTACAGAAAGAGAGCAAGGATCTGCTTGGATGACTTTTAAGGCCTTCAGGTTTAGCAACATTTTCTCCCTCTGAATCAACTGACTTCATAAAGAAATAAGAGGTTCAATTTATGCAATTTAACAGTTCCCCCCTAAAAATATAGGGGTCATTAAATTAAACTATGCAGTGTACACATAGGCTTTGAGATGAGAGCTACATTTGCCATTCAGAAGTAACAGGCCACTCCTGACACATGTAATGAAATCAGGGTACTCTATCACATCATCTTCTGGTGTGCCATCCAACAAATTAGGATATCCTGTCCATTAAACTAAGTCATTGCTACTGCAGGCCACCATAGCATGTAATGACCTTTGGAAGGCTATAGATCTTCATTTGAAAATCATTTTCCCTTTTTGTCTCGCTACTGATAATGCATAGCTACGTACTGCATTTTGACTTCTTGTTCTCTTCAAGTGAAATTCATCTTCTAGGTTCTAGGCTGCATGTCCATTTTATATCCATCCTCATTCTCTGGAGCTTGTACAGAGACACATAATGCAAAGAGACTAAAATCCTTATGTCAAGTACTATAGCTGAGCAGGAGCATCAGCGAATTGCTGCAGTTGTTAGATAAATTGTTCATAAATAAGTTATAAATATTTATATGACTGAAAAAATACATCCATGTACACTGGACATAGTCTTAAATTGCAGGGCCAGTTTCCAGTTTTGATAGTGAGTTGCCTGTGCTATTTTGGACTATTCACTCTTTTTAACTCAATTCTCTACCTGTGAATAAGCAACAGAATTTGACACCTTCTTTCCTTCTACATCTTGTGAATTCCTCAGGGCAGGGATATTTCTGGTGGTTCAAGACACACAGGCACTTAAGAGCTGAACAAACCAGAAAGCTCTGTCACATCTACCTACCTAACAGATAGTTACTCTTGTCACAGGAGATGGACTCAGATTTCCCAAGTCAGCAGATTTCCCTCCACCTTTGCATATATCCTTTGTAGGCAGCATAATGTTTGGGTCTGGGAGTGTTTGTCACTGGGAGGTTCTCCTGCACTTTGGAGATATAATAACCACATCTGGTACCAATGGAGGAAGAAGAAGGCACCTGTGGCAGCCTTGGAGGGTTTACCCACACTGTGACCAAACATCCCACGGAGGAGATGCTCCCAGGGAGAGCCACCAGGAACTGTGACACACAGCCAAAGACAGCAGAGCGCAAACTCAGGTCAGTGCTTTGCACATTTGTGCAAGAAATGATGGTAAGGTCCAAAAGCACTCAGTAAACAATACCAGCCCTGCACCTTTGACAGTTTAACTTGTACTCTAGACATTTACACTCCTTGAGTTTGTCCTTGTTGAGGCATTACATTTTCCTGTTTTTCTGGACTTTCATATAGAATCTGGCCCATCCTAGGCAGAGTATCTCATGATTTTTTTATTCCTCCAGGTGGAGGCTTCATTATCTGGTGCTTCATCCTTTCTTATTGCAGAGAAAGTTCATGCCACACTGTCTGTAAAAAGCTTATTTAGTAAAATGTTCTTTCAGTATTTATTTGCTGCCATTTCCTGTGCTACAACTTTCACACAGAGGACTGCAAGCCAGAAAGATCCAAGGCCATCAGCCTCAAGAGAAAACACTTTCTAATTCACTTCTTCTCTAGAAAGTACTCATATACTGTATATTTTAAAAATGACAACTGAAACCTCTGGTGTAAAACCTCATGAAGCTGGGGATTTGGGGATTTGGTTCTTAGATTTTGTTTGGTTTATTTTCTTTTTATTTGACTTTTAGGTGGTCAAACTAGAAATAATTGGAATTTGGCATATTTCAGCAAGGAGAGAGACAAACCCTCTTAGAAGTTGCTGCTTGATTTAGCAATATCCCCTTTAACAATGCAATATCTGGAGGTTTTTAGGTTGATTTTGTAGGTAAAAAGTGAATTAAGGCTCCTTTGAAACTGGGCTGTGGCACTCTAGAAAGACAGTTCCATATAAAGACCCTAAAATAGCACATAGTAAAGTGCAATAATTCTTTAGCACTCTCTCCCTGCCATTCACACACATACACACAAGAGGTTTGATATCACAGTGGTTGGTGGTTTGTATGTGGTGTCTTCACACTTGGCTGCAGGAGAACCTACTACTTGATTTGCACTAGAAATTGTAAAATTGGATGTTATCTTTTTCCCAAGAAAGGTATATGATTTATGAACAGAAATTGTCAACAGGCTCATAGTATTCTATCACATAGATAACATTGGAAATGTCACCTTCTTTGACTATTATATTAATATTTTATCCTGAAAAAGGCAATTATATATTATTAATACTTAATTAGTCTAATTCGTTTAAATGTAATAGATTTAATTTTTCAGCAAGTGTAGTTAGGCTTAAAGAAGTCATTCCCTGCCTTCAAATTGCTTGGTACTTTCACCTTATGATATTTTATGTAATTCTTAAACCGAGAAATGTGTCAGGTTTTCTAGGAGTCTAAACCACAATCTAAATTAGAAGTATTACTGCTTGTGGCAGACCTGGGGCAAAATGGTCAAGAGGGTGAAAATACTGAAAAAAACCATGTATATTCAATCAGAGCATTTAGGAAATTAAACTGGGGAGTTTCCTAAATAGCGCTGCTATAGTCAGAGTTCCTCATCCACGTCAGTGATGGGCCAGAGGGTGAAGGACACCACACACCCCAGGAAGAAAAAAAAAAGGCTTTTCCAAAGCTGCTGCTGCCGCCTTTCCGCAGTGCCACAAGATGGCATCAAATATCCTTTATTTTGTGCAGGGCTGCTTCCACCTCGCGCGCAGTGCTGGGTCATGTTCTTTTGGCCATAGCGATGGGCTTAGATTTATGTTTCTAGCTAATTGATTTTAGGATAACAGTTTCTCGTGTTGGTTAAAAGTGTTACCTTGGAAGTGGAATAAAAAAAAAAATTCAGTTATCCTTCAAATACCCTTGTATTTTACCTACTTTTGTCATCAGAGTGACTGCTTTTAAATTCATACATCTTTTGAGAATTATGGAGCCTTTAAAAGAGAAACAGATCCTCACTACTTATACTGAATACCACTGCACTGAAAAAATTACATTTACCCTCGTGTTTAATTCTGTAACTGTTTCAGGATACACCTCCTCCTCCATAATGAAAATGTCAAGTTCCCAAAAATAAAATGTCTTTAAAGTGTCTGCTCTCTTCACTTTATTTATGCATTTGATCAACCTGATTCACAAAATAGGTGCACTTAAACCACACCAATTTTCCTATGGCTTATCTGGAGAGGACAGAGGGTATCAACAAAAATAATCCTAAAAAAAAAAAACAAAACAAAACAAAAAAACCCTAAAAAGCCCCCCAAAACAAAAAACCCAAACCCAACCATAAACAATAAATCATTAGAACTGCAGTAATTTATAATAACAAAATTAAGCACAAATGTGTGGAAAAATATTAACTGAATATATTTAAATAAACCAATATTCTTTTGAAATTATTATTTTTTGTCATTAGGAAGAAGGGTATTTCTACACTGAGAAATGGACGTTTAAAAGTCCCTTCCCAAATTATTGTATGGCTCTATGCCTGTGTGCTAAGGATAACACAAGCTCCCCTTGAGCACGTTAGTTCACAAGAAGCAGAGCACCACCACTGTGCCATTAAGCACGAGTCTCCAAAGCCAATATCTCTGCTAACAAAGCCTTTAGGCTTATGGCTTCAGAGTTCACTTGTTTGAAACAGGGCACTGCACCCCGGGAATCTCTGTTTTACACACACTGGAAGAGTTGGTGCAAATGCTCTCTAGAGAAAATGGTGACTTTACCCACTCATATAACTGATGGAGCTAACTACTCTTGAAAATTGGTAAATTTGAACAAAGCTGTATTCTCCAAACCTCAGAGAGCAGTGGCAGAGCCAGCTGGAGCCCTGCAGGGCTATCCAGGCTGCAGGAGGGCTCAGAGCTCCAGAGAGCCCTGTGTGAACACACCTGCATCTGTCGAGAGGGGCCATTCTTGCAAACAGCTGATCAAAGATGACCTGAGTGGGGCTCTGGAGTCCACACGGGGTGGAAACCCTGCATCATGGTAGGGTTAATCAATCCTGCAGCATCAAGCCTGGAAACTTTGCCCATTGATTATGTAGAATTGACTCGATCTGAACACTGGTTCCTACTCCTATTATTTTAACAAAAATTCCCTTCCCTATTTAATCTGGAGAGATGCAAATATTGAAGTGCCTCCATAAACACCTGTCAAGAAAAATATTTTCTCTTTCTGTCTTCTTCTTGTGTAGCTATGAAAGAAATAACTACTTCACAAAGTTGGATTCTACTACAGACTGTACCTATTAGGTTAATTGAGAGCATGAACTGATTTGAAGACATCCTTTCAAGTATCTAAGTCAAGAGAGTTTTGTCCTGTACAAATCAAGTCTCAATAGGAGCAGGAATCAGGGATTCAGAAAGTGAGAAGAATCACTTCTCTTATTCTTTATTCATATTCCCTTCAAAACAGGGGCAAAATCAGGATTGTGATCAAATAGAAATGCCACAGAAAAATTCCTCGTAAAGTCTCCTAGTAACAAAGCATTTCTAAGTAACAATTGCTCTTGTATTACCTCTTATCATTCCACTATTAAACTTTTCCTGTGAGTTTGTCCTTAAATCATTCCTCTCTTAGTTGTTACAATTTATTGCTACAGCTTGGAAAACCTTTAGTAACCTCCTGTTTTCATGTTATCCTGAAAGTGTTTTGCACAGTAGCATATCAAACTGACTGCCACTCTCCTAAGACTAAGCTTTCACAGGAAAAAAAATATACTAAAGCAAATTTAAAAGTCAGTGTATCTGAAGATATCTAGCACCTTGTTTAAGCCTTTTCTACCATTATTCACCAGCATAAAAGGTAACATCTATCTTTTTCCACTCACTGGGGGACAAAGTCATATTTCTAGAATAGGGAAATAAAAATTGCTGTCTTCCTTTTTTGAGCTTTAGAATTCTTATCAGAACCAAGTGGCCAACTTCATTCTCTGGCTTATTGTCCAGAAAAAGGTTGTCAAGATAATGTTATATATAGATGTTCAAACACCTTTTTTTTTAATTGCCTTATTTCAGCCAATGTGTATGGCAAGTACATGACCTGGAAACACTCACTTTCACCTTTAAAATCTTATCACTCTTTCAAGTACCTGGTACTTAAGAAAATGTGTCTTCCCTCTCCTGACATCCACTGATTCCATTACAGTTCTGGTTTAGCTGACTTTCACTCAGTATCCTGCTCCATCTGCAGAGTTTATACTTTCTGCTTGGCCTCATTAATTTCTTTACTTTTGCATTTTCTTTCATCATATGGAAGCTCCTTTGAGTTCTGAATTTTGCAGCCTGGATTTCAGATTTTTTTTACCCATTTCCTTTGTATATTCTTTTCCAAATATCTATCATTGCCTGCCTTAGGTCCTAAGTAAACTGCTGTGGCATCTTTTATTTTTCACAATTACAAATGACTTTGTCTGACTGCTTGCTTGAAAACTACACACAGCATGAACACACACACACAAAAACAAAACAATCATAGAGAAGTGCCAGAGGAAAAATATATCATGAGTCATAGAACGGTACCTAGAAAGCAGGTATCAGTAAAGGTAAGGTTAAATTAGACCTTGTTTAAAACCAGTCTTTTCTCTGTGCAACACTGAAGGCAGAAACAGCTTGGAACTCCAAATGAATTCTTCCTGTAAAGATACCTTCATCCTGTAAACAGCTAAATTCAAAAACAAGATGATGCTTGATGTATTAATTTTTTTCTTTTTACACTTTGATCTTACTCTTAATTTCATAGTTTTGACTAAGACCAAGGAACACTGAGCCACAAAGATGTGTGTCCCACCAGTATTAGGCTGTTTTGTTTTGGTTTCTTTTTGTGAAAACTCTCCTTTATAAATCCTTCGGAATGCAAGGACTAAGGATCTATGTCATCTATTAAAAACACCTGATAAATAAACATTAATATGAAGGCTCCTCCTCCTTGAGTGGACCCAGAAAATACAGCCTTTCTGCATCATTTTATGCTCTGCTTCAGTTTCAGCTCTACCAGTGAAACATACACTATTTCCTCACATCTTTTCAAGTATAACTTCTGCCTTCAATGAACTAAAGACTTGCTGACATTTGCTGTCACGAGCAGAGCGCCAAGTACGCTGATGATCTCAGCTGTGGCCTGCAGTTGAAATAATAATAGTAGTAGCTATGGCAATGTTAGCATATGACCAAGAACAAAGACATCCCACAAAGAACAAAAGCCAAATTGGGGGAACATACCAAAGAACAGTAAACGCTAACTCAGAAAGAGACAATTCATTATTCACTTTGTCATTCAAATATTTCAAAAAATTAATGACGTTTGCCAAACATATGTCTAGCATTTCCCTAAGATAGCAAGCTTATGTACAGTAGGAATTCAAATGACTCATGTGCTATGATGTGACTGCTTTACATGGCTTATTAAATCAGCTCTCTGAAGTGTCCAATGCAATGACTATCAAATATCAAAGCATAGGAAATGGGGTCCTATTTCTTCATTGGTGTGTGCACAAGCAGAAAGCAGATGAATTTGAATTCATGCAACTCACCTAAGATGTTTCTTACAGAATCTGTGCTGAGAATGCCATTAAGTGCAGCGCTCAGTTCAGTAATATTTCACTGCTATGACAAACCACAGTGAAGTAAAGATGCAGAACCGTTAAAAATAAAACCAAAAAAGAAGATCTTGTAAGAGAGCACTTTAATCTCTACATCAGATTGTTCAGCAAGTGGCCTGAAAAGATCCTGGCGATTTTGACAACAGAATCGGCAAGAGGGCCACTTACTGCCTCACAGACTTTGAAGTTCCTTTGGATTTCTAATTAAACAAATATAAAACAAGGCAGAAGTAAATGTCCTCATTCAATTTGCATCTATTCATTGAAGCATTTATGTCCTTTGTTACCTTAGTGCTTATACAGACTGAAAATATTTGTAAGTTTTGTTTTACTTTTAGGTTAGGCAACTATTATAATTAAATTTTATGGTTAAGTGTGACATTCAGACTAAATGCCTTTTCACAGGCATGTGACCCAGTCCTCTCTAGACCATATATTAGTTTTCAATAGTTTTGAATACATAAACAAAAAGACAAAGTATAGTAAACTGTAAGCACTCCTAGGAACATCTAGAACAAGTAAGTGTAATGACCCAGATAGAGGATATAAAAAGAAAATTTGGTATTGTGTAGATTGCACCTTGATATAACTATATCAGACCAAAACTTCAGTTGACAATTTTGAACAGCAGGTCTATATGGCACAATGCAGAAAACCATGAAAAAAACCTAAACAAAACAGTGGCAATACCAAACAACCTTTCCACATCTCTGTTAACGTGTACAGAAATAGAATAAAGTGAGAATGGCTCCACAGTTAAGCTGAAGTCTGCCGTAACTGTTTTTAAAGTCAAAGTCCCAGATATCTTGATAAAACCACTGTTGGGTCAAGTTGTGTTCTTAATATAAATCATATTAATTATCTTAAATAAAGGCTTTCTCAGCCCACAGTTACACAATTCTTAGATATCTTCCATTAGCCTTCTGATCTTGATTCCTAGAATACTTTTTCTGGGATCAGACTGGACCCAGGGAACTGTCTATTGGAAAAGAACTACTTCAAAGAACTAACACAAATCTCTTATAAAAAATATACATAAAACCAGGTGAGCTTCATTTGCAAAGTGAATCACAGGCATAGGAACATTCTCAGTCAAAAGAAACTAAATTAGAAAATCTACACATGCAAGCATATACTCAGTAAAATCATATTTTTACTACTTTTCATCCACATTAAGTAGAATCATGCTGCCTTAGTAGTTGGAAGTGAGACCACATTCCCCAGGAAACAGGGGCAGGTAACTTTCTAAAATCAAGTCTCAAGGAAAAACCCTGTGAAGGTAGTTTGGTTGCTGGGGTGACTGAACAGGTCTTCCATATCCTGGATTTTATGGTACAAAACAGTGATACATGTATATTTAAGACTAATTTAGCTCATATTTAGCACTTCACAAGTCATGGAAGTTTTATGTGGGGATGGAGTAAGAAGTATGAGCTATCATAGATATGTCTTCTGTAGCCCTGCCATTTGAAGACCTCAGTTCTTCAGCACCAGCACACACAGCACCCACAAAAACAAAAAAAAAATCTAAAGAGGATTTTTTCTTACACAATTCTTTCCTATAGTTTCCATCAGCTTTGTTTTATTATTTGCATCAAAATTCTGTATCTTTTCTCTATAAGCATTTTTTAAAAATTGAGAATTTTGATTAGAAGCCTAGAAAGTGAAATGCCAGGCAAAATTTTACTTATTACTTTTATCAGTGCTACCTCATAATATTTTCACAGCTGTTTCTCCTTGAACCAATAACCATTAATGCAGTACCATTATTCAGGTAATAACATTAGGAGGTATTTCTCTATTGCTAAAGCAAAAGATGAATAGTTTTTGTCTTGAACAATACATGCAAAGGAGATACAGAGTGCATTCAAAGTCTCAGTAATAAATCTCTTGAAAACCTTGATATTAAAGTACAGTTAACTATGAAGCAGGGAAAGCCAGACAGATTTGCACTATTTCCAACATTAATGCCCTGAAATGTGCTTATTGATAACAAATTTGATTCCAGATAGCAGTCTCATTCTTTGGAAAAGACAGAGGTAGATCGAATTCTGAAAAAGGAAAAGCCAAGAATCACCTGAAATAGCTTTCCAGAAAGCAATGTCCATCTAAATATAAGAACACATTCACTGAGCAAACTCTTGGATAATGAACACCCATAGCATGGGGGGAAGAGGAGTCAGAGAGCTAATCTACAATAACTTTTTATACTTTCCCTTCCCCTTTGTGCAAATGCCCAGGAGGGACAAATGAAAAAGGGAAAAAATAGAAGGGGAGGTCACACAGACAACCTGAGCTTAATACACCAGATCAAGGAAGCAAATATTTTCAAGCTATGGATAAATAAAATGGGGCTTGGCATGATTTGGTTGCTTGAGACACAGCTGAGAGCTGGATCTCTGCAGCTCAGGCAAGCCCTGCCAAGGTTTGCCTGAGGAGCAGGAAATCGGAGATAACTCCAGGTACCTTCAAGCTTCATCAGACTCCTACTGTCACCTCAGGGAGAATGGAAAACAACAGATATAGCTCTGCAAAGAGAAAACATTTCAAGAAATAACATTCTGAGGTGGAAATTCACCACCAGCTGAGAGAAAGAAAGGAGCAAAGAGCAAAAGAGAAAACGTGTTTTCAAATAGCACATGTATCTGAAAATAGAGCAAATGTGTGCAAGAACAACGAGCTTTCTGTGAGTTGTGCTGGAAGCACAGCCCAGGGCCAGTGCATCTCCACTCATATTTGGGCAGCTGGCCAGAGACTACACAACTGACTTTCTTCCCATTATTTTCTCATTTTCATTAAACTGCATTTTAGGGCAGCACAAAACAAGTCTACTTTCTCTACATTTTTCTCAGGCACATATCCTTTGCTCCCTGCATAAGAATAATCTCTCCTGGCAAATAAAGCAGGTCCCCATTAATTATCCCTCTCTCTCCACTTTTGCAGCTTTATTTGTAGCAATACTGCCACGACCATGGACTGTTTGCCAAGAGGCCTTACACATGCTTTTTTCATTATTAGACTACTATAAAATTTAACCATATAAGTCTCCTGTGCTGTACCCTCCCGACAATGCCAACAGCCATTCTAAAATAGACTACTTCAGAGGATGAAGAGACCAGGCCTTCTTGCAACTCATTAAACTGAGGTTTGTTTTTTGCCTTGTTAGTAGATGTGATTCTGCTCCCACTGATGGGCACTGCAGCAGCCTCAGCTCTCATATGAGCGTTTTAAAAAACATCAGACCTTGTCATGCTCAGCAGTTACACAAAACATCTTAAGTGGGAAGTTTGCATGCCAGGGCTAAAACACAGCCAGATTTTACCAATTGGCATTAAAAGATTTTGATTCTAAATTGCTGGGAAAATAGTAGTGTACAAGGATAGAGCTTGTTTTACATTTCTTCTCAAATCACAGAGCTTAATTCATTTTACAAACACAGAACAGTAATAAAAAAAAGGATGTTGAAATAGTAGTTTTTATCAATAGGAAGCAGAGAACTTTGCAGTGGAACACGATACAATTTTCCCCTTGTAAAATGATCTCCAGAAGTAAAAAGAAATTACTTGCTTATTCAGAGGCTCACAGCAGACTAGAAATATGGGACCAAACAACATTCAGGCTTTGATCACTTTAGTTAAACTAAACAAGCAATAGTTTACTTGCTATCATTAATTTCCCATCAAAGGTAAAGAATCTGTCTCAGAAGGACATAGCCTCTTTTTTCCAGTGTGTGAAGACAACACACATGGTAGAGACTCTGGAATTTATTCTCTCAGTGCAGCAAAAGATAGAGTAAATAACACTGTCCCTAATTCAACTCTCAGGAATGTCAGCCAGAGCAGTCAGGGAAGGGCACCAGCTGCCTGTTCTCTCATTCTGATCTATTGCAGCAGCAAGGCAATGGTATCTGACAGAAAGGGGAAACCCAAAACTCGCACACACCACAGCAAACACTCATCAAGATAAAGATTTAAGCTTTGCACCTATTATAAAAAAATCCCAAACAGTAACACTGTAGACTAGACTGATGAAATCAGAAGAATGATGCTTCATACATACTTGCTAACATGTCAGTCCTTTATTTTCACATATTATTTTCACAATATCTAAGATGTAATGAGTTTAACAGCTTTGAAAATATGATCAAGAACCACCATCCTTGTTTCAAATAGCTTGCATCAATAGCAAGCCCTCAGGGATGTTTACCTATGCAGAGCCATAAGTACCAGGGAAGTGCCCATTTAGCAAACCAGCAGCGTCTGCACTATCCTGAGTATCACACAGAAGCTGAGCACAGCACCCTTCATTAAACAGAATGTTTTCTGGTGGAATGAAGTAAAATAACTTGCAGAGTTGTTTGTTCACTGTCTTGTTGGAAGTGTTACAAGAACCTGGTAACTTCAGGTTGAAGAGAATATAAAAAGGAAGAGCCCATAACTGCACAAGGGCACAGACACCCTGTGCCCAGTCCCTGTGCTCCCCCATCATGCTCACACTGCCTAAGGATGTAAAGCCCAGCACAGATGGCCCTGCGTGATTGTCTGAACACGCTGATTGAGTCATTCTTTCAATGTCACTGAGATTTATTTATCCGTCTTAATTCTCTGCTGAAAAATACCTCCAGTTTCAGGAAGTTACCCACAACTTCCCAAAAATTCCAGCCCAGCTGAGCAAAGCGGGACATGCCTCAGTCCTGGAGGCTTGTAAGGAAGGCAGCCAAGCTCCAGATTTACTAAAAACCTTTCAAGCTAGTTATTTCTTTCTCCCAAGATGTTTTATTCTTAAAAAAAAAACAAACAAGCAAACACCCTGTTAAAAACAAAAGCAGAGTTGGGGATTTTTTTCCCATTCCACCAATTAAATCAATGAATCCTACATTTACAACTTAATTCTTTTAGAATTTTCCTCAAGGAAAAACAAGCTCCACTCCAGTGCCCCCAGCACTCCACAGGTGAGCATACCCTGCAAAATCAAGCCAGGACTTTTCCACTGAGAAAAATGACTGCAGCACTGTGCCCATCTTGGTCACAGGGAGATGAAGATGTCCTTGCTGCACTAACAGAAAAGGATTGCTGATGACTGTCACACCTGCATAACTCTTCCCCTTCCTCTATGAAAGAAAAAAACAAACAAACAAGCCCAAAAAAACTGGAAGACTCCAAAAGATATTGTAGGACAGGAAGGGTGTTAGAAGAGCCAGGAGAAGCAAAGAACCATCCAGACTCTGGCCCAGTGTGTGCTGGTGGTGCCACACCCAGAGCTCTTTACCGGGCCATGCTCCCTCTGCACTCACACACCTGGCTGGGACAGGTGACAGCTTCCAACACCTCCCACAGCTCCCCACGAGGGACAGCAGGGCCAGGGCCAGCCTTGACAGGCATGTCTGCCCTCTCTGGGTGACACAAATTATTTCTGTGCTAAAGGGCTGGGACAACAGGAGCAGGATGTGACCTGGTTTTCTCTTTAGGCTTGTAGGAAGGCTGTGTCTATCTCAAGAGGGTGGTCTAACAGACATCACTGATTAGGAATGACACCCACAGCAAAATTTTATAATTTCAAAGTTCCATAAATGCATGCAGTAGCCCTACTTATCTGGCTGCTCAGGTCCACCCTAGTAAATGGGTAGATGGAGATTGGACTGAATTCTTCCACTGAATTTTGGCGACATTTCAAGACTGTAGTAATCCCATTGCCCCAAATAGGCTGTTAAAATTCACAGTAGAAGAGTCAGCTTGGCTATCAGCTCACAGTATGCTGCACAGAGAGACACACCCCAAAGAAATGCTTTTCTCTTTTTAATTTATTAGCAACAGATTTAGTTGCATCTAAAAAAACCCAAAACAAAAACATCTCAGCCTCCCAAAAAAAAAAAAAAAACCAAACAAAAAAATCCCACAACAAACAAAACCCAAACTCTTGTACTATCAAAAAATCACATGTACAAATTCTGCCATGATATCTCAAGCAGCATCCTTCCATGAGAATTTAGAGAAAACAGTGCTGTTACCATTGCATCCCTTGAGCCAAAGCTGTCATGTGAGAAGGATCATTAATGTCAGCAGGAATATAAAGTGAGCAGGATTTGCTCCATGCTCAGTAATAAAGCCTTCTCCAGGAGATGACATCAGACTCAGTGTAACGTAGCAGGGGTGAATGGAAGCCACAGTGCCACTGTGGACTATCTGTACCACACTACTATTCGAGGACTATAAAGTAGGTAGGAGATCTGTTGTAAGGTTTTTCTGGAGATGATATTAATGAGCAGTGACTGTCTGGTGCCAGTGTTACTTCAAATTGCTATTTTAATACAGCTCACATCAACAGTAGCACTGACAAACATAATCAAAATGGCAGAACATTCAAATACGAAATGAGAATACTGTCCTCGGCTTTATTTTTCATTTTCAAACAAGAGATGGGACACTGAAAAAGGAGAAGAAAATGCTAAAAGAAGAAAGAAAGAGTATCTTTTGGAGTTAAATCACTGCACACAGCTACAGTCTGACAATCCAAATGTAGACTTCATAGGCAATAGCATGGATACAGTGATTAGAATTATATTTTTTATTTTTGTATAGCAATGAGATCAATGTGTGCCACAGCATAGGGAAAGCGCTGCCACAAATGAGTTCATACTGTATATTTTTGGAGAGTATGGGCTTGATTTTGAGCACAGCATTTATTCAGTTCCCCCTCCTTCCCAATCAGGTTCTCATTATGTCGTCTAAAACCTTGATTCAGCCAAGCACTTCTGTATGTGCTTTGTTGGAACATGTAATTACTTCCCATTAAAGTCAACAGGACTAAGTAACATGGTTAAGTGCTTTGCTGAATCAGAGCCTAAATGACATCAGCTGTGCCAGTAAGTTACAGGTGTAAAAAAACCAATAAAAACCAAACAAAAAAAGCACAACTCAACCAAGCAAAACAACAAAAGCAAAATAAAATTAAATCAAAACAAACAAAAGAACCCCAGCCCCACATTTAAAAAAAATTGACCTCTATCTCAGCAAACTTTTGTAATAGGCACACTGGTGATTTTTTTTTCTGGATTTTACTAAGTTAACTGATGATATATTACTTCCTACCTTTTACCTCTCTCAAATGTTGCCATGCTTGTCCTTGCTGATTCTCTAGATAACAAGATAATTTTCAGAGAAGAGAATAGAGTACTGAGGTGACAAGCATTACTCTGGCTTGTCAAAAGTGAAGGGAGAAATAAAAGGAAAGCATATAGAGTTATTTGCCCTTGGAACATCTTAATGTGATGGATTTAGACAAAGATACATTAATCTTTAAAAAAAGACACCAAACAGACACACACAAAAGCAAAACCCACAATAGCCCATAAAAAGCTTCCTGAGCCAGCTTATTCAGGAAAAGATTATGCAGGGTTTGCATCTCTCCATCAGTAACAGGTTTAAAGATAGCTGCATGCAGCCTGGACAGCAGTGGGGAGCACTTAACTGCCCCATCTTAGCCACAAGCAATTCAGATCTGTCCCAAGGTCTTTACACAGAACCCTTAAAACTGTTCACCCAAATGACTTTGTGAGGGACAGGCTCACAATGTCATGATATCTGAAGGACACACAGCTAAGGATGCTCTTACTCAGAGTTCTGCTTAAAATCTTGTTTTGTGACTCTCAGCATGATGTCTCCCTTGCATTTGCAGCAGCAGCTCTGAAGCATAGCAAAAACACAGTCACAAGTTAATTGAGTAGAACTCACGTCAGATAAAAATGTGTGTTTAACCGGGAAAAAAAGTACCTCTAACAGCACCTGAAAGAGCAAGGAGTTATGGGGAAAATACATCAAAGGCACAAATTCATACAAATTCATAATTTGTAACTGTCACCAAAACCAGATTTACTTTGTTCTATTTGAGTCCTGATGCTGTGAACACAGCTTCAGTATCTGAATACCTAGATGTTATATTCAGGAGTCTAGCATGGAAAATCTTATCTATGAGGAAGCAACGTCATGAGTTCCACATGACACGAAACTGATGGATTCACCCACACCACAGAGGTGACACAGGGGACACACTGAAACACAAAGGAGTGGATCAATGAGAACAAAATGGCATGTTTCAAAGTGGACAAATAGCTCTTGGCAAATAGCCAGGAGTGGCATAACAATAGGAAAGCTCGTAAGAAATCAGCAATCAACCCAAAATTTCAGTCACAAGCTGCATAGGCACAAGATAGCCACAACAGACACCAAGAGAATTAGTATCTTAAAAATATCCAGCCAAACACAAAAGTAATATTTCAACAGAGTTTAACCTTTAGTCACTGTTTCCAGACCAAAATAGGTTAAGTGTTTTTTTTCTAAAAAAGCCTCCAGCTGAAGAATTTAACATATATTCTATTATTTATTCTATTTATTTCTTCAGATTTTAAAATGTGCCTCTCCAAAGGTTTAGGAAAAATATACAGATCATTTAAAATTACACAAAAAATTCCAGCTAAACCAATGATCAGAATAAAAACCTTCCCAGAACCCTGACCCTAACCTTTCTCAAAAAAGAATCCCACCTTTTGAACCTAATAACTATCACTGGGTCTTTTTCCTAAGAAAAAGCTTGGGAAAATAGTTGGGTTCTCCCACTAGCAACCAGGAGGTTAGCAATTGGCCCATGTCTAACATCCAAGACCATGACATGCAGTGACAAAAATTATTCCTGACACTCAACTTTCTCTTCTCATCCTCCCTTTGGTATTTCTGCTGAATCTGCAAGTTTATTTTAACAAATGATTTTTATCAGCTGTTTATCTTCACCCCCTGGTATTCTTTGAGACCTCCAAAATGTGTCCCTGGAGATAGGATGACCACCATCCTTTTTCCATCTCTACTCCTCCCCATTTTTTTCTCTTTTATCCCCAGAGATGGTCACTCGACACGATGAACTAAACAGAAGTACTGAATATCAGTGTTTCTCAAAATCATAATTAAATTTGCTCTGTTTTTTTCAGCTTGTAGAGTGCCATTTTGTAGATGCATGGAGACAGAATAAGAGCCAGACAGAAATAGAGTCAGCAGAAGAACTGGGAACATAATGCAGATCTCATTTCCCTTCGCCTTGGTTGAGGAGTTGAACTAAACAATAGGGACAGTCTATTTCAGCCTATTTTCAGGTACAGTATCTTCAAGAGCTATTTTCATACCAGAGGTAAAACCAGGTCTATAAATCTCGAGAATTTTTTTGTCCTTCAGTCAGTGGAAAAGAGAGAAACAAGTCATAACACATTAAAATGAAGGGGGAGGGTCAGCTTTTTTTCTGTGCTGAGCAGCAGAAATGTTGCTGTCACGCACAGATGAGCTATCATAGACTTTTTGGATGATAAGTTGCAGATAATCAGAAAAAAAACCCTTTAACTGATTGTTATAATCCCATTATTAATTTACAATTCATAATCTGTATCATATTGAACAGAGCAGCCATGCTATAAATTTAAAATACATTGCATGATAGTCCAGAACTTCATTTGTAATGGGATCTGCAGCTCTTAGCTGCACTAATTTATAATAATCACCAATATAAAAATTATATTATATAAATTATATTGCATATAATTTATGCTATTTGCTGGGTGCAAAACAGGAGTCAGAAGTGTCATACTTTAGGCCAGAATCAGTCACACTTTTTACAGAACATTATTTATTCTTTACACAAGCCTGATAGGAGTAGAAAGATACTGAAGGCAGAATTTCATCACGAAAGGCAGCAGGCCAGTCTGATAGATGTATAGATGGAAGCTTTAACTTACTGCAGGCAGCAGTTCAAGGTCTGTACATTGCCTTGAG
>VZTB01004138.1:353868-403713 GCA_013397245.1 Thryothorus ludovicianus
CATTGCCTTGAAGAGAGAAAACTAATTCAAGACTTCCCTATTCTCATCTCTAAAGTTAGATCTTTTACCCCTCTGTTTCTAAAGATTGACTGAAGCAAATTACCAGTTGGCTATTTTCACTTTTACATGCTTATTATGCCCTTACTGATGATGTTTTTGATTTCACAGGAAGTTGATCTTTTCCTGAATGCACGATTCTATCACCTAAGAAAGAATGCAAATGTCTCCCACTTGGGCTTAAAATGAGTGCAATTGATTTTATTTTAATTTATCAAAATATATATATTTTTATATATATACTGGGAACAGTAGTCCTCATCCAATAGATGAGCCAATAAATGCTGGAGCATCAAGGAAATGATAATCAAATATTCTAAAGGAGTTAATTGTTTGGAGACACAGACTATGTAGAACAAGAGTTGTAATTATGTTTCCTTTTACCAACTGCAAGTCAAGCTAAGACACTGGAAGCTATTTTCCAATATTATTCAGATCACAGTGATAGTGACTGTTTTTGTGTTGGTATAGGACAGCCCAAGGATCATTAGGAAAGTGTTCTTAGAATTTGTTGCACTGATGAAAAAAGCATACAAATGTGTCAACTCAGTGTCGAATGAAAAGCCTTGGCAACCTGACCCAGGGAGTCCTTAGACCTGAGTGCAATTCCACATAAACAGGGACAGGAATACCTAATTTTCACATTCAAAATCATTGGCACATATCTTTCAAGAACAAAACAAACAAAACCACACAACTACATGAGATATGTCACAAGAAGAGACATTCCCATGGTAATGTGACCCCTCCAAATAGCTGCCATAGCTCTGCTTGCAAACCACCTCACTGATCTGAGAGATTCCTGCAGACTTCTTGGTGCAAATCAATGGTTACAATACACAGGAACAATGCATCCCTTTCCAGCCTGCATGGAGCTGGAGTAGGGCTGCATTTCTCTGTCAGCTCCAAATCCTTTCTAAACACATCTGAAGACACATACAACATAGGCTGTAAATCCATTAAATCCACTGCTGTAAAGCAGTTAATGCATGCTCATTTTTTGCAATTTATTCCAAATTGTTTAACACCTCAAAATCTGCACCCGGAATTGTTAAAGACGCCAAAAATTCTACTACCAACTTTTGCAGAAGTCTACAGGTCTCTTGTGATTTACAGAGCACAATTTACTTTCTTCAGAGCTCTTCCAATACCTAACTCTGAGCCTGAAATACATAAATTACATGGATTTTCTTTAGGTTCAGCTTTCATTGCAATAAATCGTAGAGATTTTGGTTCCAAGGCAGCAGTTTCATGTTTTCCTTCTGCTATTGAGACTGGTTGCACCCTGCATTGATAAGTGCTTATATCTGATTCAAGGAACAATCACAATCGTTGGAAAATAATTAATTTTACATTATTTTTGCAGTAAACCATCAGCTAAAACACAGAAGATTTTGGAAGAGGGTGTTTTCTGTCTGTGAAATACTTTAAGTGATGGGTAGAAGGCCGTGTGTTTGTTCACTTTATCTCACTCTCTCTCTCCCTTGCTGCATGCACTTTGACTGTTTTTCCATTTGCAAATTCCTCCATTTTTATTGCCCAGAGTTAAGGGAAAATTAAGGGAGGCTTTCTGTTTTCTCAGCACATTTTCTGACCACTGGGCTATGACAAAGGTAAAAGCAAATTCTCTTCCACTCTCCCATGCTTATTGCTAAGGCCACCGATTGGCACAGGTATAAGCAGGGAATTTGGTTGATTCTTCTGGAACTTAGAAGTATCTGTTCCATCCTTTTTGCAAAAGGGGCCAGATGCTCTCACTCTCCTTTCTAAGTCAGTATGCACATACATGCAACCTCTAGTGACAGTGGAAGGCTGTTCTTGGGGTTCACTTATAGAGCTCCCTCTGATTTAGGAGCTTAAACCTTGTCTAATCCTCAAGTTACACAGACCTGAATGTCTCTGAATCTTGTCCTCTTGAGTTGCAAGTTCAGCAGATGTAACAGCAGTGGCTTATGCTAACTGTGAGGCACCATGGTCTCGACAGTCAAGTCATAGACAAATAGCTGTAGAAACCTGAACTAAAATGAGGTCATCTCCAGTCCACAGAGATTATACAAAGCAGTTATTTCAATACTCTCTGGAGTTTACTGTAGTCTCCTAGTGCATAGGTGCAGTTTGTAAAAGCACATTAAGATCTTGCAATTAAAAGGATGGTGTAAATATGAGGCGTCATTTTTCAATATGAGCCAGAGTTCTGTACTTCCCAGATGGAAGTGTTGATACATTTAATAGTTTAGACAGAGATCTTCATTAAGGGGGTTAATGCATTTAATATGGATATCCCAAGGGGTTCTCTTCTACTAAATTAACCACATTTTAATCTTTCTAGATACAGAATTCATTTTCTAAATGCCTAGAAGTTAAGGTCTTCTAATGTTATACTTGAGGTTATTGGCCCTTCTTCATCTGAAAAGTGTTTTAGAAAGATCCAGCAATTAATTTTCTGAATCCATAAAAACTTCTGTCCTTATGAAACTCTGCATAGGGCATATTTATCTGCAAAACCAAGGTGGGTTCCTGTGGCTGCTGTATGTAACATTCATATGCATCAGATTTGCTGCCTTTATGCTTTCCAGTTAAACCTTTTAGACTTGATTAAACATCCAAACAAGCTTGACTTAGCTTTTAGCACCCTAAAAACTGCTCAAGAGCCTTAATGCTGTGCTCAGTTTGGCCACATACTCCTGCATGGACTAGGGTTGTTCATCCCAATTGGGGACTTTAACAACTGACAGAAGCTGCTCCTGCCCCTACTTCCACCCTGCATCCTGAGTGAGAAGTTGCAAGGGGCTCTTTCCAGAAATGTAGATAAATTTCATTCCTGTAGGATCCTTCACACTGACCCTGGGCAAGGTAATTCTCTGCTAGAGAGCAGTGCAGGGCTCCCAGAAGGCCCAAATCTTTGTACTGGCTAGCACTAAGTGCTCCCTGTCTCCCATGCTGAAGATTTTCAGGCTCACACAGACAGAAGGTGATCTGAAATCCCCCATCCTTGCTATCTGCTGCACTGGATGCAAGGCAGCTGTTGTGGTCTGTGCTTGAGATAATGTAACCTGGCAGCTGCAATATGGCAACAGCTCAGACACAGGGCAGTGCTCTCTCCTAAACCAACTTTAGGAGGGGAGTTCTGCCTGGGCTAGACTGTACTGTCATATTTTGCTTCTCCCCACATACTCTGAAGTTTGCTGTAGTGTGTAACTTAAGTGTTAAAATCCTTCCTTACATCTCTTCCTACAAGCTTAAATTTTTTCCACAAATGTGTCCTGGCTAACACTTTGTTACAGAAATGCTCACACTTGTGGCTTTCAGGAGTATTTAGGTAAGTTATGAGGTTAAAAATCAATGTCTAGTTAGGATTACTTTGTCCATCTGAGTAAAAAGTACAAGCAAAGAGAGGAAAATCACACATCAAATAAAGCAATTGCAACTGGAAAATGCTGTAGGAGGCCAAAAAGCCCAACATACTGGTAACATTTACAGTAATACCATCTCTATATATGCTGAAAGACATTTCCAGGCATCCTAAATTATAGAACCATAAAGCCTGAAAATATTTTTCTTGAAAGCACAAGGGACTCCTTAGTGCAAACTTTTTTGCTCCTTTCTCTCAAAGTTTACAGCTGCTGAAGTCTTTCCAGCACCTGGTCAATGGCTGGGTGCAGGTTCAAATACCTATCACTGAGTGGGTGGTTTTAGGGGAGAGTATTCACATGAACACAAGAAAAGTAAATATCTATTTCTCCTCACTGAAGATGGAAATGAGCCTACAGAGCTGGTGAAGCTACAGCAAAACAGCTTCCTGAGGATTCTTGACTGTCAAATAAAGACAGCAGTTGCCCCTAAAAGAGTGAACGCTTCCCATGAAGACACAATTCTTTATAAGAACAAACTTTCAAAGTGCAGGACAGTGTGTATCTGCACTTGTTAGAATAAAAAACTTATTAAACAGATCAACTGCAGCAGAAAGATCAAAATAGGTTCATTTCTCACTCTCTCATTATAGTCAGTAATTATTTATTAGCTAATGATTTGCATAATGTTTTATCTCTCCAATTATCAAAGGACAGTGAAATTAAAGTGATGCACAAAGTCTTTACAAACTGTCTCCATCAAAGAGCTCTGTCCCTCAAGATTTACCATCCCCAGAGGAACACCATAAGCCTCATGACCATGATCAAGCTATGTCAGACTTTAAGTCCATCTAACTCAGAATTTAATTGCTCCTACTGGCTAGCAGCAGATGCTCAAGAAGTGTAAAAATAATCAGTTAGAGCTTCAGTAAACTGAATGCAAAGATCACATCTAAACCATAATTTTAGCAGCCACTAATACATGTATCCTTTATGAACTTCTCCAAATTCTTTTTCAAACCATTAACACTCTTGGTGATCACAGCATCTCAAAAATGGATATTCCAATTTCATTCTATGTTGCACGACTAGTACTAAATTAGTTTTAAAGTTGTTGCTGGATACTTTTATTCTGTTTTTGTCAAAAAAAAAGTGAACATTTTGTTACCCATCCCCAAAGTCTCATCTTCTCTAGGACATTCAAAATTTTATACACCACTCTCCTTCTTCAATCAGCTCTTTTCAAAGGTGAAATGTTTATTTAGCCTTTCCTTTCACAGGTTTCATTCCACTTTTTTTATCAACATTTTTTTTTTTCTATTCGTCTCTATTTAGGCTTTTTAGATAAGGACATCAGAATTGTTTGTAGTTATCAAGATGTGGAAGCACCATAGATTTATTCTGTTGCATAATGATCCTTCTGCCTTTCATTATCAATCCTTTTTCTAATAATTCTTAGCATTCAATTTGTTGGTGTTTTTTTTTGTTTGTTTGTTTTTTCAGCTGTAAACAATGACCTAATTTTGACTGAGAAGTAGTCACATCAACACTAAAATATTTCCTGCAATGTCAGGTTAGAGGCCATCATTTATGTTATTTTCCAAGGGTCTTACTTGGCTTTTACTAAAATTGATCTCTCCCCCCAGCTTATCATCAATTATGAGAATTTTCTGCAACACTTCAGACTCTCCTATTATACTTCTGCCTTTTCCTTTCATATTATAAACGGACTGTATGGAAACACTGTACACACAACACAATTTACAGTGGGATCATGTATCTAATCTCTATTTTAGGAAAAAACCTAACCATTTATTCCCATGCTCTGTTTTCTACCTTTAACTGGGAATAAATCCACAAAACAATCTTCTTATCCCACCACTCTTTAATTGTCTGAAAAGCCTGTTTTAATTGAATCTGCATGTACCATTTTGAACAGATGATTCACAAGACAACTGATTTGGAGCTGATTTCACATAAAAATCCCATAATTAAATTGCAAGGAATTATAAAGTTTTTGTTCTGAAAACAAAAGTTTTGTTCTGTTTAGGTGCATTAATGTGCTAGCAGGAACATTAAAGGAGGTTTACTGGAGTCAACAGGAACTGCAGAGATAACTGGAATGGGGGAAAAGGCAGCAGTGCTTTAAATCACTGCCATAACTCTCATTATAGGGTTGTTAGGCATGGGTTGGGAGTCTAACACTCATGGGCAATATCTGAAAAACTTCTTGGCATGTTTCTTCTGCCAATGGGAAAGGACATAGCTCAGCTCTGTGCCTGGCAGCTCAGTCACCACTGTCAACAACTGATGCAAGTGTAAATGGAGCTTCACTGTCCTCCACACACAATTAAATTAGGTGTGCACTGCATTCTTCTACACACTTATTTTTCTTCTGTTCTCCAATAACTTATGAGTCCCCAAACCACAATTTTCACTGCAGAAGAATGAAAACAGGTAGAAGCACACATCTAAGTACTGATGGCATAAGGCGCTGCTTAACATATTGGCATTTTTAGTGGGCTTCCCAATATCTCCATGCATTCTGTGCCCTGTATCAAGACTCCTCATCACTCAAATTCTCTTTTTACACAGTCTAAACTCTTCTTTAGATAGGAAAGCTTAGAGAATACACAGCATTCAAAATACAAAGGAAAGCAAAAATGCAACTACTATGAAACAAGAGTTATGCTGTGAACAGCACCCTCCACATAACAAAAAGCAACAACCAAACAGCACAAAGTGTTGAACTCCAGCTGAACAGTGACCCGATTTTTTTTTCAACGTTTGTATAATAGCTAAAAATTTTCTGTGCAAAATGGGGGAGGGGAATTTTGGCATAAAGATGAACTTGGAGTATGGAAATATACCTTTTACAAGGTTATTAACTTTATTACAAATAAATTCAGCAATACAAGAAGACCAACAGAACTGGTTGATCCAGCACTCACAAATGTGTTTCCCTTGTAGCCTTATGTCTGAGTGTTTTAACGCTGTGGTCTGAGTCTTGTTGCTAACCAAATGTCAGAAAAAGAAAATGACTAATGAAAGCAAATTATTAAAATTAGAAAATGTTCAAGTGATTGTTTGTACACCTCAAAAAAATAAAAGGAAGTCTTATTTCTTGGCCCGCTTTTCCTACATTGTAGGCTAATCTGAATATGTTCAAAACTCACTGTCGATCAGTCAGTAAGCTACTTTATTCATGTTTCTGGGCCCAAAATACAGATTTCTTCTTTAAGGGACACCATGTAAAACCAGAACAAAATCCTCTCCAAACCCTCAAATTTTGCTTTAATTCTTGCAAATAAAAAGCATTTTCAGGGGCTTGTTCTGTCCCTGAACAGAGTTCTAGCTATATTTACCACCTCAGTATATAAAACTATTCTGTCATCACTCTCCTTTTATGCTTTTAAATAAAGCTTACATAAAGTACTGTCACTTTATAATTTTGGCAGATCAATAAAGTAAAGAAAACAGCAGCCACATCTTTCTGGTAGCAATTACTAAGATTATATTAGTGGTATTTAGTGCATTTAGGCTATTAGAACAGCAATACTTATATTTTATATAGGTGGGGCTGGTAATACCAGCTATTAGTAAGATTGCTTAACAGTTCCTATTTTAAGATTCTGTCTTTAATGCTCATAACTCTGTAGCTTTTCTGTAGACTGAACTGGAATTTTCCATCCTAAGTACTCTGCAGAAATATCATAATGATTTCCCTGTCTCAAAAAGCAAGGTAAACTCTTCTGTCCATGTTCAAAAAATTAACTCACTATCCCCCTACTTGATGTGCTTGTCTAAGAAATGTTCTTGGTGTCTCCAAGATTTTGAAGAGTGACTTGACATTTCCTAAGAAAAGACTTGATAAATTCTGCTCCTGTTCAGTAGAGATTTCAGTTTTGGTAGAAATTGTCCATGGAAGATGTCTCCTGCAACACTACAGGCCAGATGTAGGAATTTAAGAGCACATGCTCTGTGTCTCCATGAATCTCAGAGAGCCATTGCTATAATCAGATACAGAAAAACAGGAGAAAGGCAAAAGCAGATGAGAGTACTGAGAAATGAGATTAGAATCCATTAAAAAGAAAATTGAGATTGATGTGCGGCACACAGGCTGGGGATAGCCCTGGGAAAAGAGGAAGAAAAGACCAAGAATGCAAAAAGCAGGAGGCATGAGAAGAGATGTATCAGATAAGACACTCAAATGCAAAAGAATTAAAAGTTACTGGGGCAAAAAAAAAATGGTACCAGAGAAAGGACCAGAGTTCCAGGGGCTGAAGGAAGCTCCTCAGGCAAATTTAACTGAGAAATCAGCTGTGATTTGGAGCCAGCATTTAAAATGTATTGAATAACCCAGCATCAGAGCAGGGTTTGAGTTCACAAGGAATGCCGACACAGGGTGGACGGTGTGGGAAGAAACAAAATACCATTTAGCAGCTGCCTTCACAGGCACCATCCAGCCTGTGGCCTGGCTGATGTCAGATACCCAAAAAATTACTGGCCAAATCAAAACAGCGCAGGATACTTCTAGAGATCAGTTTTGCATTCTTGTGATTGTTCTTTGATTAAAATTTGTGTGAGGGTACATGAATGTATGCTGTTAAATGCACCCACTTAAGAATAGCTTTTTCTCTCTTATGAAGGGAGAGAAACAAATCCCATAATATTCATCTATCTAATAGAAAGGTATTTTCCTTCACAACATCCGTGTAACCTCACTTGAAACATTAGAAACAAAAAAGCATACCAAATCAATCTGGCAAAACTTTCCATCCATGTTGCAGATTCAAGAATCCTTCTCAACCCATTCTATTAATGCCACTCACTTTTCAGAACACAAAGATGGAAAACATCTGAGGTTACTTTCCTGTGTAACTTCATTTGAGGTTCAGTCAAGAACATGGAGACAAAGAGGCAAATTCATGTCCCAGGCTATATAGACCCTAGTTATATACGTACTATAGCTCATAGACAAATTAAAAACCCATAAAGGATATCAACCTTTATTTTTTGAAGGTAGAGACTGGTTCCTAATGTCAGAAGCTAAACAAGAGCTACTGTGAGTTAACTCTGTGAGAGCAGCTGGCACAAAGCTACATTATAAAACCAATGAAACTTTGTCAGAAGGAAATTACTAGATAACTGCCAGTCCAGTTTTGGAGAGGTAAAGTGCTATTTCATTTTTTTCTTTCCCTAAAGATCTGTAGAAATATAAGACACCTATATGAGAAGAGTATCAGCTTATCAGGACCACAAATCTCCACTTCAAAAAATCCAATGCCTTTCAGAATTTAAATGGATATTCTTGTCTACACCTTTGGGGTTTTAAGGACAATGTATTTGAGGATTTTACTTGGAAAGATATCTAGTTCTTCATGACTTTCTCTAAAATCTTGAAGGATTTGAATGCCATATAATAAAGTTTAAAAAAAAAATCAAACAAAAAGTTTACCAGCTTGTGAGAGAGATGCTCATCAGGTATTTAAATCTTTATTTTCAGCTTCTTTTCTTCTAGAGTTAATGGAGAGAATAATGTATTTCTGTTCAAGATTTCTGAGACAAGCACCTGCATTAGAAGAGTATCTCAGAACACAGTATTACACAAGGACAGTGAATCCACACCATGCAGCACAAACCACTCGTGCAGAAGCAGTCATTTTCTCTTGTGCTCCAAATTTCTGAAGGCACCAAATAAATGGATCAAGTCCTCTATTTTCTGTTTGGAGAAAGGTTCTGATGGAAAGAGGACTTAATTAGACTCACAACTCATCAGGAAGAAAATCCACAAAAATAACTTCACTCAGGAGACTTGCAGAACTACTCATAACTATTTACTAAGCAAATCCATCCTTTATTTCCCCCATGATGATATTTTGCTTCATTGCCTGGGCTTGGGGTTTTTTGAGGCAAAAAGGAATGGAGTTGAAACAGGGTTGAATTTTGCCTTCAATGGACCCATTTGCTTAAGGCATCCTCTTTACTAGTAGTGTTTTGAGATTATTAGCATTTGACTAGCAGAGAGACATCCAGTCCTTTTCCAGGAAACATTTCTAGATTTAAGTTATGTGAGGGTGGGATGGGATCTGAAAATCATGAATTTAGAGAGATTCCAGCCTGCAGAAGACAATACGAGTCAAGGGTTCTCGTAAGTTTTAATTAGGAACCTAAATTCTATTTGCACCTTGTTTTAAGGGCCTATGTTCTTTTCAGGCTATGAAGCCACTTATGTTTCCAGCATTAACAAATATGATTTCAAACTCTGACCCTGAAATTATCTTAATGGATCACTCAAATTTAATCTAGATTTGGTAATTCCTCCTTGACTTATGCCTTCTTCACTCTAATTAGCAGTGCAGTCATGCTATTGATGAAAAGCAGGTTGTTTCTTCATGTGAAGACCATCTGCTGGCACAACACTGCTCCTACTCCAGATGGCACCTTCTTGGTAAAGCTAAGAGGTGCAATTATTCAATTGTCCTCTAATCAGACACACACTTCAATTGGCTGCTGATTATTACAATTCAACAGTGTTTCTGCTTCTGTCCCATTTGTCAAGATATTCTGTGTGATCTTTGCAGTATTAAGACTCAACACATTTACTACGTTGCTTATGCATTTTAAAAGACAAAGTGCTTAAAGTGTTTATCAACTCAGAAAGCAATTTAAATTTGCCTAAACTCTAACTAGTTACAGTAAAATGTCAAGCACTTGATTGTCTGTAACTAATATTAGGGCCAGGATTCTCTGTTTGAAGGGATGTGTGTCCTGAGAAGAGAGATATAATAAAGCTCAGCAAACATTTTTATAAGTCACACAATTGAGAAAATGAAGCAGACTGAAGTAGGTCTAGATGTAGTAAAACTATTTCTTATTCAAATTTAATCAACTTAAGCATCATTTTCAGCCAGTCACAGCATTTAGCTGTTATATTTATGAGAAGGGGGAAAATAGCCTTTGTGTTATTAACTGTGACATTCTCCTCTATGTCTTCCCTTTGCTGTCAGCCTGAGCTGCTGTTTGGAGGGTGGCAGAGACAGTCACACCCCCAGTTCTGGCCTGGGCAAAAGGCCACATGTGCACAAGGACTTTAACACATTTAAACCCTAATGGGGAAAGGAAAGAAAAAATCCTGAGACTCTACAAAGTTAGTGCACTGCTACAAGTTTGCAGGAGATTTGTAATTGAGCAGAGGTAAACAGCAATGCTGTTTACCACCTCGCAATACCAGTAAGAGAGAAAAGCATAGAAGCATTTGAGAGAGGTTTTGAAGCTCTAGTTAAGATTGAACATTCCACCTCCTGGCTAAGAACTGCCACAAAAAAACAGACGCTGAGGAATTTCTCCAATTATGGTAGGTTTCGGTATATTCTGAGGAATTTCTCCCATTATGCTAGGTTAGGGTATATTGTGCAAGCTATTGTACCATATATTTTTCTGTCTTTTAGAATTGCCATTATTTTATTCCAAAAAAATTGATATTATTCCTTTTTTGAGGCTAAATATGTTTCCCATCAGTGTCATTTTTGTTGAGGAACTAAAAGAATGCAACCTAAGCTGTCTAATTAGGTCTCTTAGCCCATATAGTCTGTGCTCAGACAGATCTGCAGTGCTATAATGGATTTTAGTGCGGGCCACTGGGTGTAGCTGAAGATAAAAGCAGGTCATATAAACAACACGAAAGGTCTAAGATTACCTTGTACAGATTTGCTGAGACATGAGAGTGGAGAGCTGAGCTCTCCACCAGTTCTCTCATCAGCTCCCCAGCATGTGTGGCCACATCAGGTGGCACAGTAGCAAAGCTCATTTGTTCACACTGGAACTGAATTCTCCCTGGCAGCTATGGGAACTGCTTCATTTTTCAAGTGACAGCCTTTTACATACAGAAAAAACACCAACAATTTCATTGTAATGATAATTACACATTATACTAGCCTTGCTGTAGGTTTCCATATGAAATATAGGTGAATTTATAGCTATACATTCATTCATTGAAACACAGAATAAAGAATAATGAAGCTGAGGTACATTGAGACTCAGTGCCCCAAAGGAGAGATTGGCAAACCTGCAGTTACCAACATAACCTTAATTCATGTGCTTCTCTTTATGATACAGTCTCTAACTGAGTGAGAGCTGGTTTTACAGCAGTTTTACAGTACAAAGTACTTTATTCAGGTCATCACTCAGTTCACCATTTCTCTCAGTTCCACTGTGGGCTGAGTGTAACTCATTACATACCATCCAAATGCCAGTTGGGCTGCAAAATTTGGGAGTTTCTTCTGGCTTTCCACAGGGAACACAGTCCCTGAGAGAAGATTAAACAAGACAAAAATAGTATTTCTAGGTTTATTCTCAAAATCCAAACAAAAATCCCCACAAACCCCAATATTATCACTTTGTGAGGTTAAAGATCATGTTACAAAACTAACCTCAAATTTTAAACCTGGGACTCCTTCATTTTTTTTATATTCAGGTGGTGGATTATAGTCAAACTTGAAAGAAAAAAAACTCAAAGTGAACAGTAATTTTTATCCCCAAAAAAATATACAAAACCTAAACAGTCCTAAGTACAAGTATTAAAATCTACTTCAATGATACATACAAATAATGCATCTAGATTTACAGCAGTGACTTTTTGTTTTAAAACTGTACATAGACAGTCATATAATTTACATTATGAAAGCCTCATATTATTCCTCAATAGAATCTCAAAGTCTTAAATCAATAAACATTATACTCATTTTTAGGATCTACTTAATAGTTATTCCAATACTACTCCCAATACTTATTAAACCTCCCAGTGGGAGAGAATATTTGTGATGGCTCCTATCAGTCTGTGCACTATTTATATTGCTAATGGACACAGAAGACTGGCAGAAATTTCAGTCA
This sequence comes from Thryothorus ludovicianus, assembly GCA_013397245.1. Classification (NCBI taxonomy): domain Eukaryota; kingdom Metazoa; phylum Chordata; class Aves; order Passeriformes; family Certhiidae; genus Thryothorus; species Thryothorus ludovicianus. The sequence goes on from VZTB01004138.1 coordinate 366,168, forward strand.
GCTGAAACAAGGGTTCTTTTTACTATTTGTTGATTACCCTCAACCAAGTCTGTGATTTTTTTTTTTTAGCTACTGGTCCCAGATGGACATCCCCTGGGCCTTGTGGCACTCTTTTGCTTGCCTCTTCTAAGGCATCCCTTACTGCTTGCATGGGCTGCCAGCTGCAATAGGGTTTTTCCCCCTCTTCTCTAAGAGTTTGTCCTGATGACTGTCATGAGACAAGCTTTCTTACATCCTGATACGTTATTTTTGGCATAGGGGCCACACAACACCAGTGCTTTGGGAGAAATCACCAGAGAAACCTCAAGGACAGATCACTGAATCCAAATTTCTTCTATAGTTGTTTACACTTCTCAAGGGAGAATATGTGATCTAACTGACCCCTGAGCTCTTTTCCAGGTGCTCTCCTGGACAGATATTTTTATCTGTACAAACATGGGCTTTGTGTAGAGATATTCACTTGCCAGATGCCCTTGATATATTTTGGTATACACATGTACTCAAGTTTCTATCATGGGGACTTAACAAAGCTCAATCCTTTGACCTTGGTATTATAAAGATACAACTGACCCATGTGGACAGATTTGTTGATCTTTTATAAGAACGAAGTCTGACATATACTTGTGATAATTTTAAACTAATATTTCCTGTATAGCTTTGCCTTTCAAATCCACCGAGCAATGTTAGAAATTGTTTCATTTCAGTGAAGTGGATTCAGGAATTTCTGTGGCAGTTAAGGAGACACTTAGCAATGCTTTAGGAATTGGACTCCACGGTGCTGTTCAGTTATTGGTAATGAATAGTCTGAATCAACTGCAAAGTCAAAGTTTTCAAAAATTATCTTTGTATATTGACAGTAACATATTCTTAATGTTTGAAGGCTTCTGAGAGTAATAATATTACTAATAATAAATCTCCAGTGAATGTTTGAGCAACCTTTGCTTCAAGAATAGAGTCCAAGGGAACAGAGCTCTGTACAGCTTGTGGGGTCCTTTTCCCCAAACCCAATAACTCTAGTCATGAAATAGATAGGCCTGACTGCAAAGTAGAGATAACAGGACAAAAAAAAACACTGTTCATTGCCAGAACTCCACTAAATCATGATGGTAGATGAAATAGAAACAAGACTAACACTGGTATTCCCATCCATAAATGAAAATATAGGATAAAATATATGTTTTAAATTAATCACTTGGTCATCTCCTAAAAATGTGACCCAGAAAATTTCAGGGACTAACTGTGTCTTAGATGGGAAGGAAGGGGAAAGCAACATCCCTGCTCAGTGAATTTGGATTTGGAGATAAAAATGCAGCTTCCATCCTGCTGAGCTCAGCTGCTGCAGCAGCAGAAAGTTGTTCTAGACAGAGTGTGCACTCATAATTTATTTTTTCTGTCTCCTAAATGCTTTACTTGTTGCTCTTTCAATTTTTCCTTTTATAATCCTTTCAGACATTGAACTTCCCTCCAGTAACCATGATCTTGTGTGACCATTCTCACTTGTGTAGACAGAGTATAAAACACAGCTCCATGAAATTGGCACCATTTATCAGCCCTTATTGCTGGGTACTAGAGTAAGGAGAGGGACAAATGAAGATTTTTGTCATGTTTTTAAAGCAGAAACACAACAAGATGCAAAACTGAAAAGACAGTAAAACTCCTGTTACTCCAGCATGTCATGAGTTTATGAGGGAAGCCAAAGCTTTAGGGCTGTCAGGTGGGAGAGGTATATGGGACACTTTATTCTTGCCTCTGCAATGCATGTCTGAAAGCCTGCACCATCAGGATAACTCCTATTGCCAAAATCCATAAAAAGATGGGTAAAACAGATTTTCAGCCTCTCTTTTCCCCCACCAAAGTCAGAAACCTACAATCTAAGGCTGAGATTAGGCCAGGTTTAGACAAGTGTAGACAACAGTTCACATTCCAGGGAAAACAGCCTCCATGAAAAAGTTCAAGCAGAAATAAGGGTCCTAATTTAAATAAGTTCAAAAGCTGTTTTTCCACACTGTGTTATTTTTTAATTCTTCCTTCCTTTAATAGATGCTTGGTGGCTCTTAGCAGGTAGCTGAGTCTGAACATGTTGTTTTTGAAGTGTGTTTACTGCAAGGAAGCTGAATAACCAGGAAAAGCTGTACCTTGCCCACCTACACCAGTTCTGTATCTTTCCTAGCATACTGATACCTTTTATCCCCCACCCCCAAAAATCACTGCCAACTGCATATCTCTGAAAAGTCATCCTTGTTCTATATTTGTCTGTATTGAAGTGTCATTGTCCTCTATTGATTTTAACTAAGTCTGTAAATAGCTAGCAATTGTGTTCTTCATTACTTACAGTTTCATCCATTTATAGTATCATCCATCTGTGATTTTTGTTTTTCCCTTCCTTTCTTTCCTATTTTTTACTTCCCTGAGCCAATTTTCTTCTTATTCTATAAACCCACAGAACTCTGCTAAAACAACGATCTGAAGTTAAAATAGCATCAACAAATTTGCACTCAGTGTTTGAAGTATTCCTTATGCATTCTCTACAATTGCAAAACTTCAAAAATCCTGGAAGAACTTTCTACAGACCATATAGAGTATTTATTATTAAACTGATAACAGTAACAAGACACATACACTGTTTTTCTTTTGCTCAAGCCACAAAGTCATCATGAGGTGAGACAGAAATCAAAATAGCTTACCTCAAGCATAGATATAGTCCTTAACCCTTCCTTCATGCAGATCTGTCAGGCAATGCTCTGTGGTACTCACCAGATATTTTTCACCTGTAAAACATCGCTAGTAAGACAGGATTTTAAAATTTTCCCAATGTTTAAAACAAAAGATGTAGTTCTTATTTACATCTAAAAAGATATAAGAAACCAAACTTACTCCTATACAGTTTTTACAGCCCAGTGAGAGGATCACAAATTTATCAGTAGTGTTGCAAAGTATCTGTCTTGACCTACTTTTTAAGGAGCTCCCCAATAAGACCAAGAAGCTTAAAATCACTAAAAGAAACCAAGAAATCTTGTTCTTCAGAGCTCTAATAATTACTTTGTAATTAGAAAAAGGAATTTTTGAGCAGTGACAAACTAACAAACAACATCTGTCTGACACTCCCTCACATGCTGTCCTGGTCTCTCAACAGTGTTTTGTCCAGCTCCAGCCACTGTTGGGATCTCAACAAATCTTCCCATGGCTCCAGGTGCCTTCCTCTCCACCACACCTGGGACTTTGGCTTCCTCTTTCCCATGTACAGCCTGCACAGGGAGCCCTCAGCCCCAGGCTGCTCTTGGCCATATAGCAGGTGCTTTCCAGCACCACTTCAGCCTTTCCTTAGAGCAGAACAACAAAATTGCAACCATAAAAGGAAAAATAAAAATTCCACCTCTCCAAAAGGAGAAAGATGGCTTCATTGTTTTGAAAATGAAATTTTTATTTTAGGATATTGCTTCACTTTCTTTTACAGAAACCTTGAGTATATTAGAATGCCTTGAAAGGTAAAGCAATACAGTTTTTCCACTTGTAGAACTATTTAAGCATTTCAATCCAAGCAAGGTACAAAATCACATACAAAGCGTCTATGATCTGGAGCTTAAATAAGAAACAGGAAGGAAAAATGGGAAAAGAAATTTTAGCTTCTCAAGATATTCAATAGAAACTTCATTAAGAAATCAGTTGCCAAAAACTGAATTTGTTCATTAAAAACTCACAGAATAAGATCTATCGATACCAGGAGGTCTATCTATGCAGGATGGCAGGCCCATTTACTGATTACTTACATGAAAAAACAGAAACTTTTGCCCATGCTTTCTCTGGAGGTTGCCTCACCTCTGCCCAAGACACACACAGAAATACTTTGACACTGGGGTTACAGATAATAAGGCTCATATCCTTCACCTGTTTAAACCAGGCTGGCTCTGCAGATCAGCTTTTCTTCACCCTGCAAAGACTAACACCTGAACAGAGGCACAGCACTGAGCACAGCCTTGACCTATTTTCCAGGACAGCTAAGCTTGTTTGAAAATCAGAAGAATAGGGGGAAAGGCATAACTCATGCAGGCTTTACAAGGAGTTTGATACACAGGAATGGAAAATGCTAAAAATTATTTATGTGGTCTTACTAATAAAATGCAGGTTTGGAGGATGAATGAAGTTATTTTCTTTCTTGGAGTAAACTCCTTATGATTGTACAAAATAGAGAACAAGTAAATAAACCAATATCACTGAATGAGTGAATAAAAATGGAAAACAAAACACACTAAAGTCATGCCTCAGAAATTTCTTTGTTATCATTACGTGAAAAGTGGATTAATCTGGTTAATTTCTCCTACATATTTTATAAAAGCCATAAGTTTTTCCAAGCTTTCACAAGTGCTATGGAAACTTTCTGGAAACCAAATAAACCTGTCCAATCAGTACCAAGTTCCTCAGCTCTCCATGATCAGAGATGAGGAGCGGAGGATGACTTGGACGCAGGGAAAGCTGACAGTGGATGCAGAGCTGGGAAGGCTGGCAGCATAGGCTTTGGAGTCTGGCAAATCCCTGACCCTCCCAAGGCAGTTCTGTGCTTCACTCCACTGCTGGTAGGTCTGCCTGTAAGGGAATGTGGCTCAGAGATTGCTCTGCAGGAGCTGCTCCCAGTCTGGAAGCAGCATAATGTATTATTCAGATAATGGGCAGCCTGCTAAAGAGTAGAGCAACCAGAAGAGGATTGGTCTGTCAGCACTTTGTATTGGGTTTTCACTGTTGAACTGTAACAAAAAGTTATTTTGGGAAGTCAAAATTTTACTCATTCCTTTACTTGAAATGAATTTTCACTGCTGTGTTGTAAGAAAAAGTTATTTTTGGAAGAAAGAACTTCACTGCTTACCTTTATCTGTTGGTTTTAAGGAATGTGCAGCACAATTTAGTTTTGTTTGTACTGACCCCAAACTGTCTTCTATTTAAAAAGAACAATATTTGAATAGATATTTATATAATAGTTATATAAAACCAAAATGGCAGTAAACAGATAAATTATAAATGAATTTTAATCATTAATATTCACTCAACTAAATGGATCAGTATCCCAAGAACATCGTTATTTTGTGTTCAGCATTTGTATATGACAGATTTTATTTACTTGTGTACTTGTGTCTACAAACCCCAGCTGAGTCATGGGTTTTTTATTACCCAGGGGAATGAATAAACATAGAAGAAGATGGTCTCTGAGGAGCATTAGAGTCTGGGAAAACACATCAAGTGCAGAGCAGAGGTGCCTAGTGTACTCCCATGCCTTTCCAGAATATGAAGAATAGCTAGAAATTCAGCTAAAAAGTAGCATGAACCTTCAAAACACTCCCAGTGTACCATTGGGTACATTTCTGCAAGACACCTGCCCAACAAAAACTTGTAGCAACCAGCCAACCAAGGATTATAACTGCAGTATCTCTGCAGATCTGTCCCATTTTCCTTGTTCAGATCCTGTTGCTGGGACCCAGCTGGATCTGTGGCCAGATCAAAGTGTGGAGGATGCTGTAATAGTACATTGGAAGTGGAATTTCTTATGGAACTCAAGGTTACTGATGTAATTTATAATGCAGCAATAGTTATCCTGCAGGCATTTTGAGAAAGTAAGTGATGCAGATGCCTTTATGTTCCTGAAATTACCTTTCTCATCTCAAATAAACACATATCCTTTTATATATTCCACCTGTACCTTTAATTATCTTTGTTACATATCATTCCATTCAAAGCTTTACCTTTTGAATGAAATACATATTTTGCTTTCTAAACCATAGTTCACACACTATTGTATTTATGTTTTGTTCCAGTTGTCCTGGAATTCTATTAAATGCAACATGAAATTAACATTACTCATCAAGGTGTTGAAACAAAATCAAGGTGTTTTCTTGATCATTAAAACAATATTTAAAGGTATTTCTGGCAATATTGTTAACAATTCCCTATTCAGTAGCCCTTAAATTGCTAAAGGATCATAAAAGCAGCATTAGAAGAGACATAAATGGTCTCAAATAGGGCATTGTACAGAAAAAAATATACTTGCAACTCCAAATCTCTTGAGGCTTGTCCATTCAAACTTCTAAAGTCCAAACACTCAAAAGCTGATGCTAGTATCTATATTCAGAATGCTAACCAAGAGAATAATACTCTTTTCCTATGCTTTTACTTGCACAGACATTTTGTGAACATAAACCAGTTTTCCAATTTTTCCACCCCTATGTTTTTAGTATTACTTTTTAAAAACAAAATGGAGAGTAAAAATGACCTTGGCTACATTAAGCAGCAAATGGAGGCAAACCTCTAGTGCAGCATGACTCCATAAAAGAAGCTGTCCACTGGTGTCCCTGCAAAGACCTTTTGCACAATCAGCTTAAATTAATAAAGACATATGATGCATTAAGCCATGCACATTACACTGAACAGTGGTTCAGGCTTGAAAGTGCCTAATGTTGAATAAAGTTTCCCACCAGCTGTTTTCGTGTTGTTTTGTGCTCTCATTTGAGTTATTACATAATGTGTTGAGATGAAAAATTGGCATACAGAAGTATAATGATTTGTTTTCTAGAGACAAAGCAGTTTATCATTTTAGTTCATACTCACAGAATAAAACAGACCTTTAGATCAAATCAAAAAACAAAGGAAGGTACGGTAAATGACCATCACTTTCAAGAAGTAGTCTTAAAATATGAAGACATATCTTCATCATATCAGAGTCATAATTTATGATAGATCAAAATCATCAGTCTTCTGCTTGAATTATAATTGTCTAAAGCCATTATGTACACTGAGTTACTGTAATACATGAAAAGGAGAGAAGAAAAAATCATAACTGATATGTTGCACACCAATTTTTACACAAAAAATATCCAGTGAGTGAAACAAAGTGTGTGCAATATTGAATCAGATAAAATAAATGGGTGTGATGCACACACACAAGATTTATTGCAACTGCACTAATGTTTTGTTCATTGTATACTTGTGCACACAGAAATTTAATCTACTCTGAGGTGGAAAAAGGAAACACATCAATTAGATGTCGTGGCAAGTGCCCCAATGATTGGAATCTCACTGAGTTACTTCAGAAATGGGCTGCAGTTCCACCAGCTCGTTTTGAAAAGCTTTGCTACTGCAAAGGAAAAAGGCTGAATGTCTCCTTCCAGGAGAAAACCTGGGGATGAGATAAGCATCAGTAATCCCATTAATCTTCTGGAAAGAGTTAAGTCTTACCTCTCTTTTCCATGAACTACCTCAAGTAGCTCATGGAAAGGTTTTCTCTCCCTATTCAAGATTCTGTGGATCCCACTTCTTTATCCACGGTGGAAAGGGAAGATGAGTATCTAACTTTGATAGTTAGACTTAATGATCTTAAAGGACTTTTCCAACATCAACGACTCCATTATCTAACTTTAGTGTTACAAAGTTCACTAATGGCCCAACTTTTTGAGGTCTGTCTTGGTTTAACTCCGGCTGTTAGTTAAGCCCTACACAGGAACTCACTCATTCCCACCAAACCAGGACAGGGGAGGCAGTCAGAAGGGTAAAAGTGAGAAAACTTGTGGGCTGAGGTGGAGGCAGCTCAGTAGGTAAAGGAAAAGCTGTGCACCCAAGCAAAGCTGAACAAAGCACTCATCCACCAGCTCCCATGGGCAGGCTGGTGTTCAGCCATCTCCAGGACAGCCAGGGCCACACCACATGTAGCAGGGACTTGGGAATACAAATGCTGTCACTCCTGGAATTCCCCTTTCATCCCCAGGTTTAGCTGAGCATGACACCGTGTGGTGTGGGACATCCCTGTGGTCAGCTGGGGCAGCTGTCCTGGTTGTGTCCCCTCCCAGCTCCTTGTGCACCCCCATTCTCCTCACTGGCAGGGCCGCGTGAGGTGCAGGACAGGCCTTGGCTGTGTGTGAGCATTGCTCAGCAATAACAAAAATAGTCCAGAATTACCAACACTGTTTCTAGAAAAATCCAAAGCATAGCCAATGCGACATACTGTGAAGATAATTTATTCTATTCCAGGCATGTATGACCAGCACATAGTAGCAGATTTTCAAATCAGAAAGTTTTGGCTATGCAACTCACTCACAAGGAAAAGTGCTCAACTTCTACAGTATTAAAACCATAAAAGATGAAAACAAAATCTGTGGGCATTACCTGAGCCTTTCATTGGGATGACACGAGAGATTTCAGCCTTTTGTCATCTCAATGGGACTTCATCACCATATACTTTCATTACTGTAGTGTTCATGGGAGACATATTACACTCAGAATGAAAACCAAATCTATATTTGATAAGAGGCAAGTCCAAGAGCTGGAACCATATAGTAAGGGGAAAGGCCCAAGAGGATGGAACTGCCATGAAAAATTAACCTTACCTTGATGCAAATGAAAAACTTATTCTTAATGCTGCCTAATCTTAGCATATATGTGTTTTGCCCAGAGATGATTTTAGGCTGTCTCAGAGTCTATTAGTGCACATGCATGACACAGGCTTTTGTGACAGGGAGATGCAGAGAAGTTGTCCAGAATTTACAGTGGGGTTTAAATTAAGCACAAAGCAATTTTAATGGCACCCTTGGAACTGGTTATACCTCTGGCAAAATGTCAGCAACAGAAAAGATGAATTTTCTGCCCACTCACACTCACATAAGCATAGATTAAAAGGTGAAACAAAACCAGTGATTCAATTTCTCTTCCTCACAGTTAAGTCAAAATTATCTGCATGGTCTATGTTTGTGTGTAAGTGGTACCAGTTTTCAGTATAGCTAAAAGTTTCCACTGCAGAAAGCTTGCATCCAGAAACACTGGAGAAACTCTGTCCTGGGAGGGATTATCTGTAACCTCATTTCCAGAGAGATATAATTTGTTTCAAATCTTTGACTACTGATAGGGGTGAGAACACCCAGAGTCAGGCAGAGTGCGATGACACTTTTTCAAAATAAAGAGGTCAGAAATTCTTTAACATCAATTTCTATGTACTCAACACCCTCTTTTCTATTTTTAAGCTCCAGGCAGGCAGGCACTTCTACTGGTAACACATCCACACAGGTTTCCTCGGCATCCCTCAAATCCTCACAGCACTATTATATGTGAATGCTGCAATTTTCCATCAATGGAGAAACTACTCTGTTTCCACTCCCTGTAATTTTACACCCTCAGAGGACACTTTTGTTGACTGACAAACATCTCCTTCTTCCTTTTGCTGCACTGGGATTGGAAGCCTGTGCCTCATAACAGTTAATATACCTGACTTTCCTTCTAACACAATTAAAAAGCAGTCACATGGAAGAAGAACTTTGTGCAAGGCAGGTCTGCTTTTAAAATACAAAATCCCAGGAAAGAGGAATATGGAGAAGTACTTCAGTATCTTAGTTTAAATTCAGCCCTGTAAAAGCTCACATGAAATATTCATACTTTAATGTCCACAAAGTAGTTTAATCTGATCTGCAGAATCACAACACTGGCAGTATAATATGTCCCATGGCCGAACAAAATGCTGAAGTGAGCAGAATATGCCCGTTTTCCTCTGCCAGAAAAACTCTGACCTGGAGGCTCTGGTACAAAGCATTCACTAAACACCCTGTATAACTATTTAATATATGTGCCCTCTGGAAATGCTGAAGGCCTTTCTCCTTAGGTGTCTGTCTCTGATCCTAGCAACAGACACTGTTTCTTTGTTCAGTGACCTTATGAGCAGAAGTACTAAGAGCCAGATAAATTGCTAGCAGCATAAGAGTCTTTAGTGAAGGCCAGTGATCCTCCAAATTTCATCCTAAACATAATTATGTAGAGAAATCTATCTATAGAACTTATGGGTTCCTCAAAACACTTCATCTGTCATCACCCCATTGAACCAACACTATTTATTTGCTTTCTAAAGGAACTCTAATTGATTTATCTGTTACTTGGAATAACACCATGATAAATAAATTATCACTTAAACACGATGGATTACTAACATTTCCTTTTCTAATTATATTTATGACATGTTACCACGTCTTGCTTCGTTTAAAAGCTCACATATGTTCTCCTTATCCCTATAATCTAATCTAAAGTGCAAAACCTGGACTTGTGCCAGTGAACCCCTTTGTTAATATACTGCTGCACTACCAGAGTCCATCTGGAGTTACTGTTCTGCTTGATGTCACACAGCAGATCCTACCTGCATGGAAGATGAAAGGACATTCAAGGCACGTATCAAGGGATGACAGTTTTCTTTGTGATGAACCACAGAGTCACAGCTTGTTAAGTAAGACTGTGACAGTGATAAAAGACAAAGCCATCATTTTATAGCAGAATATGGCCTATCGGTACATGACAAGCCATACTATCTCTGCTCACACATGCTGACATCTCATAATGCATTCTCCCAAGTGCCGGACAGAAATAGTCCCTGAAGACAGCACCACTAGAGAGTAATAGTATACTGCTTATCTGGGAGCAAATGAATGGAAAAAACCTGAAGTGTACAATGTGTCTCTACTAAAATCATAGATAAAGTGAGCTTTCAGCTGAAATTTCATTAGAAGTTCAATTGCTTTTGAATCAAACAAAAAGGACAGTTATATTACCTTCATTGTCAACTATTTTGACCCTTTACACTATGATATTTTCTTAAATGGTGAAGATAAATTTATAAAAATTCTTTTTTTGAGAGCTGTGCATCCATACTGTGCACAGTCTTGCACTGTACTTAACATTCTTCACACTCGACATCTTCCCAGCCTGTCCAAATATCACCAGCTGATGCTCTCAGGCTCCCCAGCTGCCCTGCAGGGTGAAAGCCCGTGGGAATGCAGGTGATGGTGAGAGGCTAACAGCCAGACACCTCCAGAGCAGGCAGCATGGAGGGACATGGAGGGGACACTGTCAGCAGAGGTGGCAGTAAGGAACTGGTACCATGCTGGAGGGAATGGGAGGATTTAGTGGCTTCCTGGGGAGAGAAAATCCTGAAAGGAACATCAGGAAGGAAAAGATTTAGCTTCAAAGAATAGTAAAATAAGCAAAAGCACTACAAATATGGAAAGAGAAAGCTCCTTTTACCTCTAAAGATATTTCTCAGTCAAATTAGGCCCTTTTGATTTTAGCCCAAGCCTTTTGACAGTCCCCACATAAAATTTTTCATATTATATTTAAGTTGTTATTGGTAGCAATTGCAATCCACCTGAATGGAAGGGATGAATCTATCTGCTCTAGTGATTCCTTTGAAACCTCTGGCTCCCTACACTCCCACAAGGACACAGCAATTCTCCTGCAAGTGCAAATCATGGGGAGTGGCAGGGAACAGCAGTGCAATAAAACAGCAGTGTGATGTTCACAGAGATGACCCAGTGTGACTGTAAAATTCGTGGTGATGTGATGATGTAAGTGCTGTTTATCAGCAAGGAGCTGTCAGTGTGGTTAGCAGGGGTGTTCGGGCTGAGCATTACTCACATGGGCTAAACTGAGAAGTTCTCCTGGTGCTGCTGTACGTTTGAGATGTGTTGGCTTCATTGGCTGGGGGCTCTAAGTCTTTAGAAGTGCCAGTGAAAACCTGTCTGCCACTCCTCTCTGGAGTTGCCTCGTGTACAGATCTCCCCTTCCTATTGTACAAGCAGCCACCCCCTCATGGAATCAGCCCATCTAGCACAGGCAAGAATCCTGGTCTCACCTGCCCTGTAACTCACCCATAAATACTTGCAAAATTCACTGGTTAATCGCCTGCAAAATTTTCCTCTGTGACACCTATAAAATATTAGTCACAAAGGTGAAGTAGCCCATGTCTTGAGGGGTGTGTGCCATATTGATCAGCATTTGCTGTTTGCTTGTTCCCTTCCCATTTGTTGACTGAATCTCTTGTCTTCACACATAAATATTAAATTATTTGGTATAGTTATAGTATGGTAAGCACAATAAATAGCAGCAATTTTAACTACTGTATTTAATAATAAGATTCTTGATGACCATTTATATTGCTGTTATGGTTAGCTCAGCATTTCTGATTGGTGTCACAGCTTTTCTTATCCAGATTCATTGATTTTTGTTTTCAATAGTTGTTGACATAATATAATAGATACTTTTTAAATTTCCCCTCTTCTCAGTTCTGGACTTTTAAATCTATATTGGTACCCAGGTCTCGGTACTTTTATCTCCATTTCTATATTTAGAGTACCTTCCTCACATATCCTCCTTCCATTCTCATTTTCCTGTCTTCCTTTTACGGTGATTCTCAGACCTGAAACTGTTCTGTCCTTCTACTGATGTTGTTTTACAGGAAGCCCTCTGCTAGATGAAACAGAAAAACTACATTCAAAGACAAAATATTTAAGAATTAAACCCTGAAAACATTTCAGGCACTACATCTGATATTTGACAGCCACACACTCATTAAGTACCAGGTTGAAAGGGATCTTAAGGATAAACTGGTCCAGTCTTTCTTGACAAAAGCTTGGTCAAGACAAGATGGCTCTGCACTCTGCTCAGCTGAATCTTAAAAGTGTCCAGTGTTGAGAAAGGTTCCCAGAGCTGGGGAAGTATCAATATCTGAGTAGTACAGAACACATATACATGACCCCAGTGTGGTACATATACTTGTCTTGATAACAGACTAGAAAGATCCTGTAATACAGTGCTTTTGCAGATGGAGTCCCACATCTACCACACCTCAGCTAATAAATCCTGTGTCTCAGCTTCATATGAGCTTGGACAGACTGTTTCCCTTTCCAGACCAACCAGCACTCACAACTTCTTGCCTCCACTCTGTCCCTGGTGCAGCACAGCCAGCCACAGTCAGTCTGAGGCAGGTCTCCATCCTGTAAAGTCTTAGGTATGCATTCACCTGGCTATAAAGTATACACAGTGTCTTCTTTTTTCTAATTTTACTGTAGTCATGTTTTTGAAAGCTCTTAATCCTGAAGTGGTGTGATTGTGTGAGAGTTCCAGTTTTCATTTGAAGAAAAATTCTTTAAAATTTAAAGGAGAAAGTTCAAAAATCTGAATTCATAGAGAGAGGAAATCACCTTTTCATGCTCTTAATTTTTTCCTGATTTTTCAGCCATTTTAACAATTTTGGCATATTCTATTGTAGATGATTTACAATTAGAATTAGGTTTACTAAAATATTTCATTAACCTGAACTGGACTGAATTTTTAGCTTGTTAGCTCATGACAAAGATCACACTTTTTTCACACATTCTGACATAAGTGCTGATTTTGAAAGTGTCTCAACATTAAATTCTCAAGAAATGTTATAGCTTGTTCTGTTTTCTTCTAGATAAGCCACCACATGACTTTGAAATTGGAAAGGACAAGTTGTTTTATAAAGACAACCATCATTTAACTTGAAAAAAAAAAAGACTTTATTTTTAGAAATTCATAAAGCATAGCTTTTTGCTAGAGTTTTTAAGCTTTATGCACACTGTGGTTCCAAAAGGTACTACAAGTGCTAAAATGCCACAAAAAAAAGACTATTTCCTCAATATTTTCAGCTTAGTGAGACAGAAAGTACTGGAAATTGTGTAAGAAGAGAAGCCATAGTGAGAATTACCACTCAGCTTTTAGATCAAAAAGGCTGATTAAGCACTGGAGGTTTTGGGAAGATTTTCAAATGGAATTGATGCCATGAGTAATCAGAATTTTGCTGATCAACTTGGTAAGCAGATTGAATATTATCTCACATGTGGTCACTTCTAATATTCAGGTGGGCTTCATATATATTTAGAAAGAGATAGCCTAAAGCCTAAACCTGCTGTTGGGTAAATATAAAAATATAGAGAATGTGTATATTGATGAATGAACCCTACAATTGTTCAAATCAGCTCTTCATTGTTTATCTTATTAAGAAGCTCCTAGAATTACATAGGAGAGTGGAGATATTTTCCATGCAGGGCAGGAGCTCTGGGCTCTCTCTGCAGCTCTTGGGGGGACAGAGGCTGCCAGAGGGGTCAGGCTCCACTGTGCCTGCCATAGCACAGGACTCAGGGCTCTGCATTTACCACACATTCTAGGGCAGGTTGCAAAGACACCTCCTGTAATACCAGAACACTTCCTTTCACAGAGCCATGGCATTGATGAGAAGCATGTACAAGAAGCAGTGAAGGATTAGGGTTAGCTGTCAAATGACTAAAATTTCCCAATTTTCTGTTGTTTCTCTGTAACAGGTTCACTGATGTCTTGAAGCAGGAGCAATAAATGAATGTCAGGAAAACTTTCTTCATGACTCAGGAACAACTACTGCAATATATTTGAGACATTTGGTCATTCCTTGGCCCTTATCATATATGAATATTCAAAAATGCACATGAGAGGTTTTTCATGCAGCAACTCTGATCAGAGTTTTTGGATTTGCAATGCACAAGTTACTCATGTAAGGCATGCAATGCACAGTGAAAATGAGATAACCTCCTCCTTGTCAAAGATAAGGTGTGAACTTACTGATGCTTTTCGGAAGTGGAGTAAATTACTTCACACATTGCTAGTTAAGAGAATTTGCAAAAGGAGTTAGTGTGCAGTAGTTTATGAGCTTGAATTCACACTTCATTTTTTTTTTTTCTTTATGGTAACTTTTAATGCAGAGAAGCATTTAGTGATCTGAATTCTGAGAATCTTAGTTCAAAAAGTGACCAGTTTTAAAAAATGCAATGTAACATTCTTGAGTTCTCTTCTGCAATACCACCCTCCATAAGCTGAATTACACACTTTCCAGTTAGTTCTGATTTCAAGGGTGACAGTATAAGATAAATTTCTTAAAAAATAAATCTAATGTTAACATGGGCTGTTTACATATGTTACAGACAGCTGAAAAAAGAAGAAATTCTAGGAAATTAGTCTACTAATTAGTATACTAGTAGTACTGAAGGTCTTATGTAACTTCTTATGGTTTAGGTCTTGCACAATTTCCCCAGCACCTTGCCTTGCTTAATAAGTTCAAAACCAAGGGAGTCCTGCCTCTTGTAAAGCTGGAACTTCTGAATCCAGACATCTTTGGCACATGAGGAGGAACTCAGCAAGAGAAGCGCTTCCCACCAAATCCTATTGTCATTCTGGACACACAAGGACTTTTAAAAGCAAGAATCTTTCTCTGGACTTTAAGTAGTCTGGTTTTGACACTCTCCGAGAATGGCAACAACACAAAATTATCTGCACAGCAGGCTTTTAGCCATATTTTTAATTGTTTTGTTCAAATTCACATTTCATTTAAAATGAGGTGGAGTGCTAGTGAACATGTCAACATTTTTGAAATGTGCTGAATCACAGGAAAAGTGAGGATGCTTACTTAGAGAAGGTGTCCTGGGCTAGAAAGCTTGAGTAATATTAAACTAAGTAAAACAAGATTCTTTCAGAGTACTCACAGGATCAACATCATCACTCTCCACAAGGTCCTAATAGCATTTTTTCCAAAATTCTAGGCTTTTCAGCCCAGTAATAAATTACTTATAAAAACTAATTTCTATAACCCCAGACTCCAGTTAAAGATAAAAGGTCAGCCAATTAGAGCTCAGTGACTCTAAGCAGAAAATGAGAAATAAAAAACTGTAAAATATAATACCTTGAATTTACTTCTTTCAATTTCAGTGCTCTATTAGACTGCTTTAGGCATGACTTTATTTAAATATCCCACACAGCACAATTTTAGATGGTTAACAAAATATTGATCAACTGGTATCCTTCTTAAAAAAAAAATTCTTTGCAAGTTCAGCTTTGTTATTTGATGCCTGATTTTCCAAAATGCTGAGCACCAGCAGATCCCAATGGCTTCATTTGCACAGTAACCACAGTTATGCAGGAAATCAGGTCATAGCACACTTGTACTCACGTGGCAAGGCCCCAGTTTTCAGTGGAAAACTATACATTTTGAAGACTAGGACATTTTTTATTTTGCTACACCTTCACTAAGAAGTGTCTATTTTTCCACAGCAGATGCTGGAGCCCTGTCCTTTTAAGCTGCCAACATCCCAGATTCTGTTTCCAAGCTCATCTATTTAAAGAGCAAGGATTGTCATGATGGAAAGTACCTTAAAAATAGGGGTCTGGTGCAGGGCCTAGACCTGCTCCCTATTTATTCCACTCTGTATGCCAATAGTGAGGAAGAATAAATTACAAACAGATGCTTGTTTCTGCCCTGCTCTGGATTCTGGCCAGACAGACTATCTGAAAAGGTGCAATACAAACAGCTGCTGCTTTCTAAAGGTGCAGATATTTACTCACAGGAACAAGAGAACTGAGATGAATAAGGTAAAAGAAGTAGGACTTAGAAAAGTACATTTTCTTAGAGCTGTCTGCAAGGTGACACAGCTTTCCACCTCTCCATAGGCAGAGGCACCTTCTACAAATCCATACTTGTGCTACATAATCTGAGGCACTTGGACAAATCAGGCTAACACAGAGTTCCTTGTTTCAGTGACTCTGCAGGGCACAACTGGAGATTAGAAAAATAATTATTCACTCCCCAAAAGAGTGTATATGACATTAATCGAGATTATAAAAAGCTAACTACTTCTGGGGCTAAAAAATTGTGCTATCCCGAATTCTCATTAATAGCATCCAATTACTGTCTGTGGTTATATAACTGTTCATCTCACTATGTGGCCACTTACTGCTGGAGTCTGTTGCTGCTCAGCATAAATTGCACAGAACACAGTGTGTAAAGGCACTAATGGCATTTACTTTGCATTTTGCAGTACAAGGATAAACAAAAATATATCCTAAAACAAAATTGAAAGTTGGAGGGAGAGGTTATTCCAAGAAATTTTTTTAAAATATTTTGTGTTTTAAAATTAGTTCATTTGGGAGGGTAGGTGGGAATTTTATTTGGTTGGTTTGGGGTTTTTTTGTAGCAAAAACATATGATCATTATGGAGTATAAAAGAAAGTAAATGTTTTCTGTTTCAAATATGTTGTAAAGACTAGCACACTATCGCATAAAACAAACCATTAATTTTAGAGGGTTCATTCCCCTGAATGCTCTACAAATATTTCAGATCTCAAAGTGCTCATCATCAGAAAATGGGAACTTTTACTGAGCAGTCTGCGTGTGGGCACTGACCAAATAAAATGTCAATGAGCCTCTACTGATAAGTACAAGTAGAGATAAAGTGGATGGAAAGACCTGTGAGTCAGTAAATACTGCAAACAAAAATCACAGCAGGTCAGGCAATTATCATAAGAAGAAAAAAAAACCACTGATAAGTCCAGCAAATAAAATGTGAGCCCCTCATAAGCCACAAACATCAGGGAAAATGACAGCAGACTAAAGCTGGTGTTCACAGGACATTAACCCTTCTGAACAGAGGGTTGACTTTTGCTGTGGCACCAAATCCAACAGCCAATCTGTTTGTACAGCAAATTACCTATTTCCTTTGTAGAAGGGAAAACAGAGTGTTTGAGTAGTAAAGCTACTGTGAGAACCAAGGAAACAAAATCAATGAGGCAGAACTT
This sequence comes from Thryothorus ludovicianus, assembly GCA_013397245.1. Lineage (NCBI taxonomy): Eukaryota > Metazoa > Chordata > Aves > Passeriformes > Certhiidae > Thryothorus > Thryothorus ludovicianus. The sequence goes on from VZTB01004138.1 coordinate 383,571, forward strand.
GAGGGAACAGTTGCAAATGGAAACAATGAACAAAAGAGTTATGAAAGATAAAAGCCAAAGACTAAAGCAGCAGGAGAAAAAAAAAGAATAGGCTGTAATGATTTCTGAGAGGATGGTTTTTCATTTTCTTCATGGTTAATGGTGAGATTTCATTGACCCCTGCTGAAGCAGGATCAAGATTCTTGAGATGGGAAAAAACATCTGAAAAAGGACAAAAATCAGAACAAGCAGTAAACAGATTCATTGCAAAAAAAAAATTCCAATAAATACTAATCCTTCCTCCATTATAAGCATTATTTCTTCCTGTTTTTAAATGGAGATTTCAATTTGCCGCTATCTACTAAAAAAATAATAGTTTAGAAAGAAGTCGCCACAGGGGTTTTTTTTGCCACAAAGAACAAAACCTTCAACAACTCATTCTCACAATAATAACATTTCTTAATCTTCAGTATATTATCTGGGGTCTGAAAGTACACAGCTAATCCTCAACTCCTTCAGAAGCACCTGCAAATTTCCCTTCCTGGAAGGTAACACATAAAGGAATCCTAAGGAAATAGACATTATACCATAATGGTAGTATCTGCTGGTATTGAGCTTAACCTCTGAAATTTTCTACATAAGGAAAAAAATGCCTCCTGCTTTATATAAATGAGCATATATCATGATTTACAATATTAGTTGACAGATGTAATCATGAGTGGACAGATAGTCAAACCTATTTCTGGAAATAACCCAGACACCCTATTTTATTCAAGAATATTTTAACTGGCTCTGACAAGTTTTCTGGGATAAAAGCAGTATTGTAAAAGCAGAATCCAGCCTTGTAAGTTAGCTAATATTCTACTCTATCCAGCAGAGCCCAATGCATAAGTCTAACATCAGATATTCAATAAATTTCTTTCAAAGCACATATTAGCTTAACAAGGATCTATGTTATAAGTCATATTAATCATGTGTTTACAAACAACAGGTTTTATCAACATTATTTTTCTTGATAGAATTACAAAATCAATGGGCAAAAGTTAGATGGCAGATGCAATAAATTTATAATGCATTTACATTTAAATTTTAAAATTAAACTTGAAAGAGTGGCTTGCATGAAATGATTTTGACAGATTAAAATCATAACTGAGGGATATCAATATGTGTCAATGCATCAGAATAGTGAAGAGGCTAGCTAGAAGGAGGAATCACTAATAATAAAGCAATTATGGTGAAATTAAAAAATTTAAAGGTCATAGCTTCAAGAAAAAACAGCTTCATATATACATAGATGTAAGAAAAGGGAGAAATCTGTGAGGACAGACATTTGTGACAAAATTGGATAACAATTCAAACATAAATACTTAGTGTAATAGAAGGTTAAATTAAAGGTGCGTAAGTGCATAACAAGTTGCTCAGTTTCTCAAGCAATGCTAAAACTCAATATCAGATAGATGTATAAAAAAGAAAAAGATCTATAGCATGATCAAAGGCTCAAAGAGAAATGACCAATGTATAACTGAAAAGTTCAGGGAAAGAAAAAAATGTAGAGAAGATCTTGAAAAGAACAAGACTGCTTTCTCATATGAAATTCCCCTCAGCCTTACAGATAACCCAGATAAAATCTGAGATATTTCCAGAGGAAAAGAAAAATAAGTATGGTTAAGGAGAGAGACTAATGTTAGAGCAGAGACTGGCCACATGGGTATCGAATATACATGTTGGGTACCTTAAACTAATAATGGACCCCCAAATCCATTACTGCATCCCTTGACTTCTGCACTTATCAGGTCGGGATGATTTGTAGATGCCTCATCTGGAGGCTACAGCATGGCAGGACGTCTGTGGCCAGAGACCCTGGCACCCCCTGCCATGAGGGCAGCACAGGTGCAACCAAAGGTACAAGGGTTTACTCCTCTCTTTCTCTAAAATGCACCTGAAGCCATGAATAGTGGTGAAAGCACTTTCCTTTGAGACAGGGTCTGTGTGTTTAATGATTTCTGAGGAAGAAACTGAACTTGGATTCTAATTTGTGAGCTGGTAAACACTAGAATATGATAGAAAAGGTGAACAGCATTGTCATTTTCTCCATTAAAGTAGAGAAAGGGAGATTGCAGAAAAATGCAGCTTGTTTCTGCAGATATGCTTCTGGAACACTGCAAAGAAATTTCTTACATTAAGTCTCAGAGGCATTTAAAGTGAAGGAATGTCTGCTTCTAGGGTTCCAGCCATATTTAGAGGGAAAATAAGTAATAAGATGGGTACATAAACATCATCTGCTCTGAGCATCTTACAGAAGCACCAGCCTATGTGCTTAGGGATTTTAAGATGGAACAGGGAGCTCCTTATTGAATTTAGGCTCCACAAACGTTAAATAGTGGCTGAATTGATTTAGATAATTTGTATCTACTCAGCTGCTGTCTTAGGCGCCTAAATCCTTTCCTGGAACTGGATCAGAAGAGAGCAGAGCATTGTGCTGTTAAGTGCTCTGCTTTTACAGAAAATCAATGCCAAACTACCCTATTTTCATTTAGAAGATCCTCCCCCAGCATTTGTATAGCTTGCCATTATACAACTAATTGGACACATTATAAATGCTTAAAGATATTGAAGGGCCTTAACAAGGAGGAAAATGCAATTATTTAGTTGAATAGAAGAGTATGAAAATCAGAAGAAAATTCATGTATGTAGGAACTATTGAGAATTTATTGTATTCGGATAAGGAACTACTATTGACTTACAAAAGTGTCAGAAATTGCATTATTTCTGTTATTTAAAAAAAGAATAAACATATCACTGATAAATAGAAGGAACATGATATTTCTAGGCAGCTGATATTGTGTGTCATCTCTTCCTCTTAATGATGTGACCTGATGGAATCAGCTCTCTTTTCCATTTTGAATATGTAATTTTGAAGCAATTAGTGATTATCAGAGAAACCCGTGGGAACATGACCTGTCATGGGGCTGCTATTTTCTTGCCAACAAGTTCTGAATTTTCAAGTTTTATTCATTTGATCCAGGATGGTAAATCCCTGCCTGGGACCTTCTGAAGATAATATTTTTCTCAGAAGTAAATAAAATAATGAACATAGGTGAGATAACACTTTTTTTTTGTAAAAATGGTAAGGCTTATTACACAATCAATAGCACAAATGCTTTAAAAGGGAATATCCATTATCCTCTCTTAAGGTCCATGGGAGAGGTAATGTTGAGCTACATTGTTCTTCAGATATATTTCTCCATACTTTGGGTATGTTTTACAATACAGAAGGTTGACCAACAAGCACTAAACTCTGAGCACTGATCCTTGCTCAGAAGGTCAGGATCAGAGCCACACCTCATGAAAAGCAAATCACTGAGGTCTGGTCCACTGTGGAATCTCATTTTCCTTATTTCTCTGTAAGATGATTGGGTTGGCCCCAAAAGCTGACCATATCCTGGGCTGCATCCAAAGCAGCACGGGCAGTGAGTCAAGGGAACTGGTTCTGCCCCTCTAATCTGCTCTGGTGAAAGCCCCCTGCAGCCCTGCATCGAGCTCTGGGGTCCCCAAGATAAGGACACACAACTGTGGGAGTGAGCCCAGAGGAGGCCACGATGATGAGCAGGGCTATAAAACACCTCTCCTGTGAAGAGAGGTGTTGAGAGTTGGGATTTTTCAGCCTGGAGAAGGCTCTGGGCAGATCTTATTGCACTTTCCAGTACCTGAAGGCAGCCTACAAGAAAGATGGAGAGGGACTTTTATCAAGGACATGATAACAGGACAAGGGAGAATGAATTTAAGCTGGAGGAGGGTAAGTTTTGATTAGACATTGGGGAGGAGTTCTTTATTCACAGGGTGATGAGTCTCTCTGTGTCCAGAGCAGCTGGGGATGCCCCATCCCTGGAAGTGTTTAAGGCCAGGTTGGATGGGACTCTGAGTAACCTGGCTTGATGGAAGACATCACTGTCCATGGAAGAGGAGTTGGAGCTGGATAATTTTTAAGATCCCTTCCACCCCAAAGCATTCTATGGTTCTATGGTTCTAGGAAAAAAGGACAGAAAAACTATCATGCAAGTAGAGAAAGTCACTGACCTCTGGAGATACATAATCTTTTCTTCAGGGTAACCTCTTCGGTTAAAGAAGTATCCACTGGCCAGTTTGTTCAGCAAAGCACACAATTTTTCAAAAAATATCTTCATATATTTCAGTACCAATAGTAAAAAGAATTTTAAAAATCCCATAATTGGCAGGCATTATACAAAAACTTGGTTAAGCTATTTCACACAAAATATATTCCCTAACAAATAATACTTTATTTAAAAATGGAAAAAAAAAACAGTTTTAGAAGTTATTCCTGTTAAAATTTTTAAAATTCACTTTTTTTTCTAAATTTTCTTCAACACACTTTACCTATATAATTTTAATTTAATAAAACCTTATCTTTTTACTGAAATACACTGATTTTTTGTAAAATGAAAAATGTGAAATCCATATTGATAAAATATAAAATGGAAAGAAAAATGGGAAATGGGTCAGTCTTGAACTTTATTAAAAGGAAAGAGCTTAAAAATGTCAGAACATCAGATGCATTTTGACAGGTAAATGTAGTTAAACATATCAATAGTGAAAAGTTCATTGTATAGACTTCCAAAAAGATTACCAAGCAAAAGAAACAACATCCTTTCTTTCCTCCTAATTTCTTTTTTTTTTCAAGCCAAACTTACCTTTTCTTGCATCCTGAATTAGTAGTTTGGAATGCTTGGAGATGGGCAAGCTGTAGTCAGTTTGCATTTAAGATGTAGAGTGCACTGCGAGTCTGATAATAAATTATTTAAATGAAAATTGCCTCCATTTCCAGGAGATCTTAGGAATCTGGTGAATTTAAAGCTATGCAGGAGCATTTTAAAGTCTCTGTTTATTCACAGCAAAGGCTTTAAAAAACATTGAATAATAAGAATCAACAGTGTTGATTTTCTGTTCTTCTATGTCTATTATATTAATGGTTTCCTAAGCAGTGTAAAGGAAGGAATTTTCTTTGTAGAGCCTTCTCAAACACATCAGAATAGCTTCCTGAAGGCAATACACATTCACTTTCAAACAGGGAATATTTCCCTTAAAAGATACTTTATTAATTTTCCAAGTAATTACTGAGGTTTTAGGAAAAAATATTCAAATAATCTCCAGCCTTTTTAACAAGTATACATGGATGGGGATTTTTAAAATACTTTTATTTTACTAATAGGAAATAGAGCCTCACAGAAACATAAGTGGCTTTTGGCTTCGTTGGCTGCAGACTGCCAAGCACACTCCTGTGAAATCCAAGCCAACGTCTTAAAAGGCCAGGACAAAGCTGCAGAGCAAACTGAGGATGCACAGCACCCCAGCGCCCTGCCCACGTTCTGCACTGAGTGTTCTGTGGGTGCACTTCAGGTTTTGATGAGGGGCTGCCTCTCCTTCACCCATGCCACTCCTTCCTTCCCCTTCTGAAGGCAGTGGTTTTCCTCAGCAGTCTCCTGCTCCGTAGAGGAAGAAGATCTTTTGACACAAAGGTGACAGGCCGACCTCACAGTAAATACATGAGTTACATACAGAGGAATCAACTCAGCCTGTTTCTTGTCTTCATAATATTTATTTTGCAGTAATCACAAAAGGAGGACTGTGATCCATGCCTGTAGTTTTGTTTCCTGTTCTGTCATGCTATTCAGAAATTTCCCAGCAAAATATTAGATGGCAAAATCCTGGTATAGCTAACTTTATGTTATCCCTCCTTCATTCTTAAAATACAATAAAGTAGAGCAAGCTTGTTATGAGCTATCAGAAAATGCATGGTTGCAGAACCTCCACTCAGGTCCTTCTGTGCTCAGAGGCCCGAGGCAATTGGAGTTAGAACAGTCCCAGGCAATGAAAACATGAACTTCCACCAGGAGAACAATTTATGTCTTCTAGAGGACTGTTGCCATCAAAAGTACACAACACATTCATGCTTCATTGCTGAATAAATGTAATTTCTAATAAGTTTCAAATATATTACATAAATTCGCATGAACTCCGCAAATCTTAGGGCTTTCTGTTCACTGTATCATCACACATCTCATGACAGATATATAATTCCACCTAAAACACATTATTTGAACTAGTGCCCTATGGAGAAAGAGTCAGACACAAGCTTCTTTAGATTAAGACCCAAACATTTGGGTTTTACACCTGTATACATGTTTTCAGTTTTGTTTCCAAGGCTACAGGTGGTTAATTCTATGATAGTGATAACCAAAACCACTGAATGATTATTCATTATCTGTCAAAACTAGTCAAATAAAAAATGTCCATTAATGTAATCAGTAATTATATGCCACATCAATCATCAAGCAAACTATTCAACATTTGATCCTGTTCCATAAATTTTCTGTACATAATAGTCACCAAATAAAAAAAAGAATCAGGATCTGTTTCTGAAAATCTCAGATAAATTATCCATAAATATTTGTTTAATTAACCAACTCTATTACCTGTCATGTTTCCAAGCAGATGTTAAGTATTCCCCTGACTCCTTTCCCAAGCAAATTAATATCTGGTTACACACTTTTTTTTAGTGTGTGCCACAGTAACATGATTTTAACCTCACTTTCATACCTGTCGTCAGATACCAGTCCAGATGATGTCCAAGTGACAAGTTTTATTGTCATCCAAATAAAACTTCTTCAACCGTGACCAAAGAATATTTTTTGTTCTTTTCTTAGTTCTCTTCCAGCTTCATTCAGATTAAAAATACCATTGTGTATATACACCTTGTAAGGTAAAAAAAATGCCAGAACCCTGATCTGTTTAACGAGATTCTGTCTGATGAGTTTCTCACTTTCTCTGCTCAAAATTGTTGAAATGTATTTTCTAACCAGTATTATGGGTATCTTATAAGCTGACCTTTAAAGAGAATATCCTAAAATCTATTTTCAAGTCTAAGACAATCAGGGCTGGGTTGAGTTAGCTCAGGATATTTCCAACTGCTAACCTTGGCAACATCTCTTTGCCCTATTGAAGAGATAAAGGCAGAAACACTTCATCGTTTCCCATAAATACACAAGTATTTTTATTCCTTCTAAAAGAATATGAAACCTTTTTTAAGTAATTGGGAGAAGAAACAAGTGTTTCTAGTTCCAACACTTACCCAAAACAGCTACAGCAACTCAGGGACTCAGAGAAATAGGAGGACAGGTGATGAGAGTTTCCTGTTCTTGAAATACAGCAGAGGGGACCCTCTGCTGGGCTGGTAATTCCAGGGTTCCCCCAGTGCCTTACTCAGATTTCTCAAGTAGGATCATCATTTTAAGTGTACATAATTTGGGGTCCCTGCTAAAAGAGAAATCTTTGTCCACCAATTCTTTTTCTAGGTTGATTTCAACCTGAACTGTGAGTACATGAACACTTGTTCTGGCATACGGGAGTAGGCGGCACAGGAGCAAAACAAGACAGAGATGGGAAAGGATGGATTTTTTGGAAACATATATAATTAGTGCCAGCTTCTGAAGCTGTGATGCTAAAGTCAGCACCTCAAGAAAAGGGTGTTCTGGAATTATCTCTCTCAGGTAAGATGTCAACAAACTCAGTAACTGAGATTTGTTTAGTTATCACAACAAAGAAATACTTCTGCTGATTTATGAAGGATGAGGCACTTAGGTCCTGTTAGATAATTCCAAAGTCTGATGGCCTTGCAAAAAATCTAGAATTATTTTGCCTTCATCAAAAACTGGACATTATGATGAGACTGTTCTAATGATCTGAGTGGAATCATTTATAAAATCATACAATCCTTAGAGTTGAAAATACCTCTAAGATCTTTGAGTCCAATCAAAATTGAAACTGGTGTGTTTCAGTTAATACAGAGTCATAGATTTCTATCTTCTGATGCTTTATATGGGGGATGTATTCCTATGCATTTTAGTCCACCAACTTTTTACAGTGTCTTTCTTAAAGTCAGCATGAGCTTTCATGTGGTCATATTTCCCAAGTTTTAATTTTCAATAAAAGTTAACAAATTTAGCCAGGTATCTGTATAAGACAAAATGGTACAGCCCTGATGAAATCAGCACATTTTTGATCTTTTATTCCAGAGATGGATGTACTTTATAAAAATATTCTTTAAATATATTGTGACATTTAGGGATTTAACATAGAAAGAAACAGATTTTTCATCAAATTGAGTGGCCATAGAAGAGGAAAAAGCATGAATAATCCTTATAATCCCTTCATATCCCTAATCGGTCACAGTTTTTTATTGATGTTTTTATTCTTGGATGTTTCAGTGATATCTGACACCACTGAATAACACCAAATTGCTTGGAACCTATGCCAAGCTGATACAAAAAGTCACTAATTTGGTTACCTGCCCATGTACATGAGGTTCCTTCTGGCAATTTTTATTCTTTTTTTCCCCCATATTCTTTGCTCATATCCAGGGAATTACCATTTTGTCTATTGTTATACATTGTTTCTATGTTTCCTCTCTGTGAAACAGTCTGATTGCAGAGTTTAGATTTCACTTATTCAGTTGCCCCGTTTTGTGATCAAAGTTGAAGTCTATTTATTTTGCCTATATTTTTAATCTAAAGCTAGTTAATATTTAACTCTATAGATCAGGTAAAATTTTCCTGTTTATTGTTGTCTCACTACACAAAGTTCAGATGATAGTTAGGGAATAGGTATTTGTAAGGAGTGTCATATTTATAGTCCACTTTGCAATTTACCATAGTATTTTCATAGTGGTTGGCATGATTTAACTGGCAGCTTTCTGTGAACTCATTGTTATCTCACTGAAATTGAGTATTTGAAGCAGAAGAGGTAACCAGAAGAGGTTAAGGTTGGATGTTGGGAAAAATTTCTTCACTGAAGGGCTGTCAGGCATTGGAATGTGCTGACAAGGAAAGTGGTTGAGTCACTATCCCTGGAGGCATCTAAAGGACATATGGTTGTAGCACTTGGGGACATGATTTAGTGGTGAATTTGACAGGTTAACAGCTGGACTCCATGATCTCCAAGGGATTTTTTTCCAAACTAAATGATTCTGTGATTTCAAGATTAATTTAAAATCAAATTCTTCACATATGCTATTTATTCTGTCATTTATTTCTAATGCCTTTGGTTGGTGACTGACTGCATTAGCAATGGCCTTGCTTTAAAGTGTAGATCTTATATATTGCATTTCAAAGTGCTTATTTGTCACTGCTTGGTTTCTTATCAGATTCCTGGGTCTATGCCATTTAAAAATGTAAACACCCAGCAGACATGATGTAAACATGCAAAGATTTTAGTCAACACACTGTTTGGGATTCCTCTCACATTAACAAGGACAGCATAGACAGCCACCAGCTCCAGGTGTTTAGATCTTTTAAAATCTGTAACATATATGCAGGAATGTTTCTCTTATGTTTCTCTTTAAATAACCATTTTCTATTAGAGGTTTCTTACCCAGACTTGCATAACACGTTTATTTCCCTGGGTCATTTTCCATTTTACAGCAAATAGATTATAGACAGAACATAGCAATCTGACAGCAGCTTTTCCCTCCATCGATAGCATTTCTATTTAAAGATGAGGATTCAAAATCAGTATTGAAGGTACATGCTCTCTTTTTTAAAGGGAGTCAGTGTACCTGTACACAATTCATCATTTCTGTTAGTTTAGTAAGGCCAAGCTTAAAAAACAAGGAAAACTTAGCACTAAGTCTTTTCATTTAAATGTCTATTGCTCTGCAGGTGTGAGTCCATATCCTCACTTAAAGCCAGCTCTATTCCCTGACCATATTACTTGTCTACAGGAATGCTGTTGGCACCAGCACTGCTGGTTTCACTGGTATCCAAGGAGAGGGTCATCCCCACTGTACCTTGAGGATACAAGGATCTTCCATTTTATTATTGAGCTTGAATCATCAAAAATCTGACAAAAAGTAGACTAAAAAAGGACTCACACATATTTTCTGCCTCCATTGAGCTTGCTTAAGCCCTAGATATTCCTGAAAAGCAAAACTGGTATTGTTGCTCTCAAACTTCTTTTGCTTCCCTTCTCTTTTCCACTTTCATATTCTCCCACTTTGTCCTTGTGTTCTCTGCAAAAAAAAAAATAAAAAAGAGCTCAGTTAAACTGGTTAACAGGTATGGCCACACAGATAACAGTATGACAACAAATTAGTCAAGCATGAGTTGGTGTCAAATCCAGAAAATGAAGGAAAAATGAGAAAGTAAATTTACGTCCAATGACATTAAAGCAAGGGTTTATGAATCCCAAAAACTACCATCACACCTGGCTGATGCTGTTACACTGTTTGCTTCTCAGTGTGCAAATACAGAAACCTGCTACAGTTACTAACCTGTGAAATGGAGACTGACCATAAAATACATATAAAGTGCAATAACTGTCATAAAATATGCTGGAGTGCAACTTAATTTCCCTGATAAAACTTCCTATTTTGCTTCCCGACATTTTTGACTGATTGATTTAAACAATGCAGCCTTCACACTGTTTTAAGAGTTAAGCTGAGATGAATAGCCTGACAGAGCCATGATCCATGACCTTCAGCACCTGCCACGGGCCTTCACGGATGGTTTCTGATGAACACAGCCCAGAGTAAATACACTCTTGTAGATTGCTTGTTCCTATGATCATCATTATAGCTACACTGTCTTTCAAGGATTAACTACTGTGTAACTTGCAGGTTTTTTGCTTTTATAATATAGTTAGCTTGGAAGCAAATACAAATATGAAAGTGAAATTGTGATCACAGGGAAGAGCCACGTGGTTCTATGTCCAAAAGTTGGCAGAATTTTCACAAAAAATTCTGTTCTTGAGGAAGACATCTGTATTTAATTAGAAGGCTAATGGTTTGGTCTATGAAGGTAGGAGACCACCCCTGCTCCTAATAACCTACTTATTTGTTTTAAGTATTTGTAAAAGAAAATATCCCAATAGCAGCAAGTGGAATGTATACCTAATTTATAAGAAAAAAATTAAAACAGAATTTTCAAATCATATTAGGCATTTTAATGAGCCTCCTACTGGATTCTTTCACTTTCTCTTCCATCTCATTTTAAAGATAGAAATAACATTCCCTAATAAATTTTGATTTTACAGCTAGGAATAGAATTCAAATGGATTTTACTTAATTTGCTCAATAGCTAAAAAACAGGTATCTAAACCCAGCCACAAAGACCCTGTCTAGTGCTTTACCTTTAAAAGGCAAAGTTTTTAGAAACTGGGCTGGATATCAAAGATCTTACTTTGTGTAAACTTAGCTGTCTAATTACAGCTGTAGATTTAAAGAAAATGGTTTTGGTATCTTTTTATTAACCTGGGTATGTGGATGTACAAACCATATAATTTCTAATCCCGTGGCACATTTTTTTATTTCAACAGAGGATCAGAAAACAACTGTTGCCCTTCATGACTCTAATTCTGTACTATATGGCAGTACTGACTTCAGTGGAATAACCCTTAATTCAGAGAACTCTCTGGAGAGAAAGAATATAATTAGATCCCTTAAAATTATTAGATGTGGGAGAGTAATACAAGCCTTAAAGTAGCTGGTTTTCTATATTGAAATGCTTCAGCAGCAGTGGGTTGCAGGGAAGTCTATTGTCATTTGCTGCCTATGTTTTGGGCATTATTCTGCTTAAAATGCATATTTTCTGGGGATGTTGTTACTGGGGAAGTATAAGTTTCTAATATATATCTCTATAAAAGCAGGATAGTATTTAATAAAAATAATTAGAAAAATTGATATCAAGAAAATAATGTAAATACCTTCTATCTAAAAACAAACACAGTCTGCAAAATGTTTCATGAACACAAGCTGGAATGGTGCCTATTAGAATCTGTCTGTTACATCAACCAATGGGAAGGGGAGGAGAGGAGGGACACTTGTCCTTGGAAAGTTAAGAGTTCTGGGGAGATCTATAACAGATTAGATTATTATTATAACAGACTATTACCCCTCTTCTTTTATAAAACTCCAAGCTCTATAATTTTCTTTTGTTTTACTGAATCATTCTCACATTAATTTTCTTAATAGAAACAAAGAGAAAAAATCATCCTTAATGACTGAATGCGTTCCTACTTTTCAGAAATTTCTTACAATTGAAGAATATCCCAGATTTGCACATCTTAATCCCACCTATCCAATCAAATAGGAAATACAGCAACCATACAGACATTATATAGCATAGAGAGCAAGTTGAAGGCAAAATACATTGTCTAGTTATTGTTAAAGATAGCAAATGTCAAAGAAGTCTTTTAATCACCAAACACACAAGTGATTGAAAATTTGTTATTCATCCAGAAATGTAAAATTTTTAAAACTAAATAAGGAGTAAAAGAAAATTATTGACATAATTGATTATATATAATGCTAGACATTTTTAATTCTATATATATTTTGGGCAAAAATTATTATTATTCTTCTCCCAAGTCTAACTTTCTTTCATTTTCTCAATTAATATAATTTGGCTGGAAGTGGATGTGCTGCTAGGTAGTGATTGTCACATATCACTATAATGCTTCCATCCTTCCTGAGGTATTTTCACATAGGAAAATCAGATGGCATTATAGCCAGAGGTCTGCTACCAGATTATCATATGCCATGATCTGTCTTAAGTGTGAACTACTTTGGAAAGATTTTAATGCTCTATAGTTCCTTAGATTCATAAATTGATAAAGTGTTTCAAGATCCACATTCTTGTGGGTTAAAAATGCATGCAATATTTTTGGCTTTTCAAGTATGTTCTGCCTACTGATATCTACTGGCTTGTCTGAATGTAGCAGCAATTGTTCTCTTTATATAAATCAGAATATTGATAATTACTGGTTTTCTTTTCCTTTTTCACTTTCAGGATTTTTTTCTGGCAGTAAAATGTTCACTTAGAAGATCCACAGGAGAGACTAAAACATACAAAATAGAGTCCTCAGGTTATTCATGTCTAAAGCAAATGATACAAATAAGACACCAGTCTCAGAATCTTCTTGGTGAAAAAACATGGATTTCAAGTTATTTTATGAGAATTGTGATGAATAAATTGTTCTCTTACAACTATTTATTCTTTTGAACATGACTATTCCAATCCGAATTACTCTGACATGCACATTTTGGCTACTGCTTATCCATACATCTGTCTCATTTGAGCATTGGCTGGTGCACATGCCTTTGTTACTTCTCATGGAAACTGAACTAGAACTAAGTTAGTTTATGGTCCTTTTTTATAATTCTTCAAGAGCAGCACATAATTTTTTTAATTCTTAGATGAGGAAGACCAAGTAAAACTTTAGAAAGCAGACAGTTTTCAATTATTCCAAGTAATAAGATCTGCCTAACACTTGTCATCTGCACAGTGTTCTACTACTCCCTATCAGACTACATTTCATATACTAACATTTAAACAAAATTAAATCAAACCCTTAGAGTCTTTACTTCTATAGCAATTATTTAAATTACCCTACTCACCTGACTACTGAAAAGGCAAACATGTCAGTGCTGAGGATAGAGAGATACAATAAAGAGGAAGAGGGAAATCTGGTAACCAAGCAATGTAGTTATGAGCTTCCATCTGCGAGAAGGATCAGCAAAGTTCCTGCGCTATGCCAGCGCAAGGGAGCAGTGGAAGAAATAAAAGTCTGATCCCTAAACTCAAAGAAGGAATTATAGAACTGGAAGTACTTTATGGCAGATTATCAAATACTACTAGAAGACATTGAACTCTCCTGAGAGAAAAGCAGTGCTGATGCAAAGGAGCTCTGAGAGTCAGGGGAAATCCTGTCTACTTAGTTAAGAAAGAAGAACAAAGAACAAGCAAATACTCTGGATTTATATTTAATGTTTTATCTGAGAAAGGTTTCAGATATCACAGACAAGTATCCTGCAAGCATACATGTGTATGTGTGATGTCTTTTAAAATGTGAATCAATAATGCATCACTTATGGAACATCTCAAGCCTTGGGAATGCTATTCATTGATGATTTCAGCTAATGGTAGAAATGGAACCACATGCTTCAGGGAGCCCTATGAGGCCAGCACATAGATATTATAGAGAGAAAGAAGAAGTGGCTTAATTAAAACCTCATCTGCACATTCTGGATAATCAGAAACCAAGCCTCAGTATATCTGAAAATATAAATATGCCATCATGGAATCATATGATAATGTGATTGTAAGCAACCTCAGAAGGTGCAATTTCCTGCCCATAACAGTGTCAGGGAAATGGTGTTAGACCAGGTGGTTTAGGGCTTTATGTGACTCAGCCTTGAGAATGTCCAAGGAAGGGGAATGCATGGCTTCCTTGGACAATCAGCATGGCTATGGTTTTAGCAGAGAAAGGCTATTGAAGCACTAAATAGGATTGTACATTTGTCCTAAATTAAAGGTGTATTTGGCACCCCTTAGCCTCAAAGGATGTATAGCCCTAGACTGGGTTACTTGACAAGGTCTGAAAATTGATATTCACTGTCAGGTGAATCACAGCAGTCTTGAGTTTTCAGGTGCCAGTACAATGAAATCTCTATTTGAGATAATCACAAATTGTCCCTCAGAACAGTCCTCTGATTTGGAGTGTCCACTTCCCAAAACGTCAATTTTCCTGGGAAAAAAGAATTATCTTTTCCTAAGAAAAATTAAAAATGTGTTTAGGAAATATTTTCTCTCAATATTCAATATGGCTTTATCAAGTTGGTTTTTTCAATATAAATTTTCATGATAAATGAAAACAAGGCCTATGTTTTCAGCAGTACAGTTCTGTAATGATGGATCTGACAGGATGTGGAAGTCTGGAGGCAAGATTGGTTAGGCAGACATCTGAGCTGTGCACTATCATCCTAACCTGACACAAAAACATGGTGGTTTTTAAAATCCTAGGTGTGCTTTCTTTCAAGCTATTGACACAGTATATCAGGAAAATGAGTAAATGAATATTTATCTAGCTCAAACAGCATAAAAATTAATGCATGTCTGTATTGATTTTTTTTCAAGAGTTGTGAAATCAGACTTCCAAAATCAAAATCAGGCTATGAGTAGCCTGAGTACTGAGCTAAAATGCAGTTTCTGAGTGATTGCTTTGGTTGTTACAGCATGTACAGATGAAGACTGTCAAAAAGAGTATCTGGATAGTTTGGCTATTAAATTGTGAAAATAAGTATAAAGTATAAAAATAGTTTAAATTATAATCATCAACCAAATTAATATCTGCTGTGATTTAACATGCACCTATCCCAAATAATTGAACAAAGAATGATAAAAAGAGAAATGCAAAATAAATGAATGTGTTATGATGAGATAATCTTGCTATTTCTGAATATATATTTCAGCATAGCCATGCTTTTATTCCTCTTTACTGGCAGAAAAGTTGACTTTCAGATGAAATTATTATTCATCCTGCCAAATAAATTGAACTGTATGGAAGACAAGTGCTAGAAAAAGTAGACTGAAAATATATATCTTATTTGTATTGCAATCAAATAGACATAATGGCAGAGATCGGAAATACAGGAGAGATTATTTAAATAAATTCTATCTTAGGCAGCAGAAGACTTTCACAAAACAACATATCTAATTTGATTATCTCTCTCTGTCATCACAGATCACGAGCAAAACTCTCACTTGCCAAATACCTGCCGTTCATATTGGCTTCAGTAGGGTTATTGAAAACAGAATTTAGCACTGATGAAAAATCTCCTCATTCATTTGCAGCTGTATCAATATAACTCTGGAGATGTTAGCTCCAGACAGGCACCTGGGTTTGGAGATTTAGCCTATGAAAAATGCATTTTATCTGCACAGACAGCAGATCAGCTCAAACACTACCTTTGAGGAGGAAAACGCTGTTTCAGGATATGGGTATCTCTTCAAATGAATCAGATAAATGCCAATTTTTGTCATATAATTAGACATGATCTCATGCTATGATATTATGAAAGAAGAGTGGAAATATTGAAAAAGAAATATGCAAACTGGATGTTTGCAGATTGTTTTTGACGGCAATGTGAACAAAAGTACAGTGTCAGGAAGAATTAGTCTACACAATTCTGGACTCTACACAGTTACAGAGAAATATTATTACTGTGAGAATAATACTGAAAAAATAAATGTGGAAAAATACAGTTGTAGGGAGAAAATATACATGCCAGGTGGAGAAAGCCTCGCCTACAGAACTGAGTGTTAGAAAATGCTAATAATAAAATTGTTAATGACTAAGTGAGCACAGTGTAGAAACTGCAGTTACCTTATTTAGATGAAGTGACTGTGTAAAATATGTTAACAGGATGCAGAAAGAGCAAAGAAGGTATGAAACACTAAAAATTAACATAGAAACACAATGTACTACTACTGAGATATTTAGGAAAAATAAATTCACCTTCATCAAGACTGTATGGAACTGTACTGACACTAAAGCCTCATATTATTTTGGTGAAGTTTATTTCTTACGAAATAAATAGGAATTTATTGGTTATACTGAGTTCTGTACATATATCCAAATTTCTCAAGCTTACTGCACTCTGAGGTCTACAAGATCTTTGGGGATATATAGCAAACATCCTTAGGAATATTTAAAACATTCCCAAGCTGGAATAAACATCTGAAATTATATTTAAAGTTGATGGAAGATATTTTTGCCCCTAAACCATTTCAATTTATATTTAACTTTGGCACTAAAGTTCCGTGCATGTTATAATTTCTGGCCAGTTTCAGATCAGTTTCTGGTTAGTTTCTGGTCCATTTGTAGTTCCGTCTCCCTGTTCCTTATATCCCTCTGTCTCTAAGGCTAAAAAGTACAAATAACTCATTATAACTAGGAAATACAGTTGTATTGACAATAGTCAAGCACTGAGGACAAAAATCTGAAATCAATGGGAAACATGACACAAAGAACAAAAGGGAACAAAATTTACCCACAATCATAACAGATCAGCCCAAGGAAAGGGAATAAAACAAACCCCATACTTATCTCTTCAAATAATTTTTTAAAAATCTTCTTAGATTATTCGTACTACCAGGACACTGGCATCCAAAAGGAAACACTTATATGCTTCAAAACCATATTTTATTGATCTTAATATTTATCTGTGCTGGAAAGAAATTTGCACATGATTACTGATCAAGAGCACATCCAGTCTGATACTGTCCAAAGGAGATAAAAGGTCTCACTGCCTCTTGATCACGCTCAAGAAAAATGTTATCATGAACCAAGTTCAGAGCAGCTGCTGTCCTTTTTCTCCCCTACAGCTGCTCAGCATTGCCTCACTGCCAGTTGCTGCAGGGCAGAGGAAAGGAAAAGAGGAGTTCTGGCTATCTCCTGCTTGCTGAACTAGCAGCATATGGAAATATCGTCCAGCAGGAATTTAGCTCCTATATCCTGGTCTGACAAAAAAGGCTGAAGAATAGAAATAATCTTCATCTTGTGAGCTTTCTGAAATTAACTCCACTAAAGGTGGGTAGAGAGGTGCATCTACAAAGCTGGTTGTGAACAGTAATTTCACTTTGTGAAAGATTTTGATAGGGTCCATTTTTATTATTATTGCTTAGAAACTAAACCATTTCAAATTATGAAAGGAAATTGTGCAAGCACAGAATGTGCTGGGGCTACTCACCCTTAAGGTCCTAGTTTGGGCTACCTTCCCCTGAGGACACATGCTCCAAAATCCTGCTGCAGCTGAGCTAGGAGGAACTTCAGGCAAAACCAGAAACCTTGTAACCTCAGGAAGGTCTAGGCCATAGCTGTGCTTTTCATTGGCATTAGGGTGAGAGCCAGAAATCACTACAAATCTGCTCCAAATGCAATCTGCTCTTTCATAATTGCTGATAAAAACACATTCAGAACATGCAGATGTAGAAGAAGGAAATCTAACCATAGTTTACTCAAGTGAGAAGCTGAGAAAAGGAGTGAGTCTCACCTGACAGATGGCAGTCCTAACACCTAATATTTGAATACACTGTGGAGAAGGCAACTGGAAATTGGTAAAAATATTATTAATTTTAGAAATGCATGTATCTAGTTCAATTAGTAACTTACTGATAATTACTTTTTTCGTGCTTTAGCAATGAATTTTTCCATTTCCCAGCTCATTTGATATTTTCTATGCACATACTTCTAAAGAGATTCAAACTTAAGATTTGTGATATAATAAGCATAATAGTTCTTGCATGAATTTGCACAAACTATTATTATAAAAGATCATACCTGAATTTGTGTTATGATGGAAGACAGATTATGGAGAATGCATATATTTAACTTTAATTACATTTCCCTGTGGTACAGAATTACTCACAAACATATGGAGCAGGGTACTGGATTTGTACACCGTTAAAATATTTCTATATCTGGTGGGCGGAAACAAATAAATTAATAGAAATATGTTTCATGTCTTGCCTAATTACAATCAATGTTCTTTCTGGACTGACAGCTGTCAGAATCATAGAGCTATAGCACTGTAATCCAGCTAGAAAATCTTGAAGAGGAACAGCACATGCTGGGATCATTCCTGCTGCTCTAAATTGGCCAGAGAAGGTGGGCACAGAATAGCCTGAAGCACACATTCCAGGCCAAGAACTCAGGGCAGCACAGCGTGCATCTAAATGCTGTAAACCCCAGGGCAAGAGCCCACACCAGAACTGTGGCTTGATACGAGGGAATGAAGCCCTGTGGTGAGACAGAGAGATGTTGAAAGAGTCTCTCAGAGGAAGAAGTGCAAGCCTCATTGCTTGAATAATTTAAATCCTAAATGAATAATAGAAATGCAAATATACTAAAGGGAACGATCCACTGGCAGGGCATTGAGTAAATGGATATATTGATGGTTTTTGTAATTCTCTTTTCATACCTGTACCTGCTAATTCCAAAATGATCCTAAGTCATGAGGTTCTGAATCCCTAGGCATTCTAATATAGCACATAATAATAACAATGGATACTGTAGAATAACTGGATTAACAACTTTTTGTGAATCCTCAGAGAAAAAGTGATGTTGCTGTCTTACTGTTTTTCCATGTGATGTTACCTTTAATAGAATAAGAAATTTAGCTCATAGAAGTTCCATCTTATGGATTTTGCATTAAAATTCATATTCTTATCATCAAATTACTGACTCTCAGAGTGAATTACATGTAAAATATACATTGAATAAAATCCAAAATAACTTCTATTACTAATTAAATAAGCTGTAAAATTAAATAGAAATTTTTAATCACTTTTTAGACTGTAATTTCATGCAGACACTTCTTTTGTCATTCTAAAAACCTGATAGTCTTTTTCCCATGTACATATCTGAATTTGTGAATACTAATAAGACCCATATGCAGACACAATGATGACGTATGCCTTAAGGCCAAATGTAATTGCCTCTGTGCAATCTCATTGACATTAATGGTCTAGCCAGGAACAGAAGCCGTTTTTTAGATGGAAAATGTGAAACACAAAACAACCATAATCAGAACTAATTCAACATGAATTTTGTAACACTAATAATAAAGCATCTCCATTTTTTCTATGTAGGTAGCTATATATACCATGTGGCTTTAGGATTAAGAATGACCTGGCATCTGAGGCATCAGCACAGTTCAAGCAAAGACAAAGTACTGCTTGAAGGAACCAGCTCTGGCAGCAGCAATTGCCACCACACTCACCCAGTGCCTTCCTCAGTAGTATCAGCAGAGACTTGCTATTTGGATGTTCGTGATGTTCAAGCAGCTGATTTCTATCTTCTCCAACAGAAGTAATTTGGCAGTCTGTTGTCCCCGGCAACTGCATACTTTGTCTGAGCCTGAAGCATAGACAGTCATAATCTAAATGATGATCATTCTTATTGTGAAGGACTAAAACAAAATCTAGAGCTGTAACTTGAAGTTCTGGAAAGAATAAAAAAGTAAATAGATGAGAAAGCAAGACTGATAAAAACTAAAGGTGATGATAAGAGACATCAACCTGTCAGGGAATCACAAAGGCCATCTTAGCCCAAAATGGGATTCGAAATAAATTTTCAGTATTGCTCTTGACAGCTCTGAAGACAATGCCAGCCTTATTTAAAATTATAAGCATATATAACATAGATGGATGAATAAATTTTAAGGACATGCAGGATATATGTGGTAAAAGCAACACAAATATCCTATGCTAGCCGGAACAATGGCAAGGCAGAGGAAAGAAAGAAAGAAAGAAAG
>VZTB01004138.1:406887-424229 GCA_013397245.1 Thryothorus ludovicianus
TCGGTCCCCGCTGACCCCTGCAGCCGCCGCGGTGGGGGATGTGGCACGTCGCGGTGCTGCTGGGGTGTAGCTCGTTCCTGATGCCGCTGTTTGTCGCCGAGTTTTGAAGAGATTTATTGGCTGGCTCTTCCTAAACCACGCTTGAGTAATCCGAGCTGCTGCGCGCCGTGGTGAAGCCCGGAGGGGGGGAACGTCACTCCCTCTGGCAGCGGAGAAACATTAGTCTTCCAGCCCTCAAACCACCACTACAGCGTCGGAAACTGCCGGGTCACAGCCATTTGCTTTGGAAAATTGGCGATGTTTGGTGCTAGAGATCGATTACCCTTGTAATCTTTCCCCACCCGCCACCTCCTCCTGCTTACCCCACCCCTACCCGCCCCAGACAATAGCGTCCGAGCTCCTCCAGGAAAAAAATAGAAAAGAAAGCAAGGAGAGAAAGAAAGAAAAAGAAAGAAACTGGGGGATGAATCTGACTCCAATAGGAAAAGCGTGTCTCTAGAAGTGGTGCTAATGGGAAGAGATTTCCGAGCTCCAGAGGACGATGATTTGTCACAAAGGGTAGCTGGCTCGGTGCTTTGGGCTGGAGCCGTGTAGGAGATCCTTGGAGAAGTCATTGTGCACAGAAAACCGAAGACCTGTACAAACATGCCTGTTCGCAGAGGTCATGTGGCACCACAAAATACATTTTTGGGTACAATCATACGAAAATTTGAAGGGCAAAGTAAGTTCTCGCTTTCTATCTATTTTGCTATAGTAGCTTTATTCTGCTTGTGACTAAATGGACAGCAGCTCCAGACTATTAAGTTTTTAGCTTGCAAAGAAAACCCCGGAGGTAAGGAGGGGTTCCCTGGTAGAAGTAGCAATGTTTTTGATCTAGAATACAGATTACCAACTTGAATTATTGGCTGATGGGCTTGTTTGGGTTTGGNATCGTTGACTGTATCCGTATTATTCAGCTATAGAAGTTATATCTCTTACCTTCTTCTGAACCAGTGAAATGGCTCTAAAAGCAGAATGTAGAATCTTGCTGTCTTTGCAATGTCTAAAAAATAGGCTTATTATTATGATTGGTAATGTTGTTAATAATAATTGCCTTTTCAAAATAAAGCAGAACTTCAGACTTTGATTTAGAGGAAACAGAAAATATGCAGAAGAGTTATTAAAGAGAAAATACTCTCTTACCTTGTTGTCATGACTGCATTTTGGTATAGCTGTCAAATTTCTCTCTTTTGTTTATGTAAGTCTAAAATATCTATCAAACCAGTGCAAATGCATCCTCAGGGAGAGTCTGTGAGATCTTTTCCAATGCAGCAGTTTACTACCTGTCGAAGAGGCTGATGCTCAAGTGTTTTTTCCTGGCTAGAATTCTGGTTTCCTATTAGCTGTAAGGAACACTTGATGCTTAAAATGAATTTAGAAAGAGTGGTTTGATATATGTACATTGATTTGAATATTTAGCATAATTTTAGTATCAGTCTGGTGTGAACCCTTACAGGTAATTCCAGTTCATATACTTCCATACACTTAAACATATATTAGCATTTGTAGTATTTATATTTTTTAGAAAAAAATAAAGACAGTGCTACTCCTAATTTATCTCTGTGCTAAGTCAGTGTTGCTGCTCCAAGTTTTCATGCAGTGAAGTGTATATTTCTTGACAGTAATAATGCTCTAGCTACTAAACAGGCAAGTGGCAGTGAAAGTTCAGTATGATTGAAAGACAGCAGAAAAAGTAAGAATGAAATCTCCAAATATGTCACCGTGTTCAAAGACGGACATATATAAAATTTTGGAGATTTGCACTGTTGGTATCATGTAAGAAATCTTTTATAAAGCAAGCAATCACCTTCTGAATTTAAGTAACTAAAAATTAATGTTATTAACAGTAAGTGTATCAAAGTTTAACATTTATAATTACAATGGGAATAATGTGTTAGAAACAAACTAAAAAGAGATGAAAACTTTTGAACCTATCTTTGAGATGAGAGTTTGGGAAAGAAGGATGAATGCAAGCACAGAACTTCAGTGAAATTTGCAAAACGTTTCCAACATAACTATCACTTCACGTACTGCCTTTTATTTTTAGGAGCTTTCTTTTCTTCTGTTGCTTTCTAGAAAGATTTGTTAAAATACTAACTATAAATTTATACTGTTATTCACCTCAACAAAAATCCCCACAGAGTAGATTGAGATGGACTTACAACACTTGAATAGAATCCCCTTCCCAAGGCTCTACTTTTCCCCAAAAGAAGCTACTAACTTTTCAAGGACTTTTCTGGAGTCGCAACTGACAGGACAGCGCTCATCGCTTAGGCTTCAGTGAAGCTGAAACAGCCAAAATTTTGAAGTCAAAAGGAGATTTACAGAGACTTTCATAGTATGATTTTATTTTCTTAATAATTATATTAATCTTTAATGTATTCTAAATTAATTGAAATTTCTTTAAAAGCTATGGATCAAATTATCTTCATTAAATGACTGAAAATCTCCGTATTTCAGGCATTCTCGTGAAAAGAAGGTTTGTTCAGCATTCATCCCTGCAATCGACCCTATAAGAAATGTTGAAAGAGTACTAAAAAATGCATCACTTTCTTTTATTGCAGATAAAAAATTCATCATTGCTAATGCTAGAGTGCAGAATTGTGCTATCATCTACTGCAATGATGGGTTCTGTGAGATGACCGGGTTCTCCAGGCCAGATGTCATGCAGAAACCTTGCACCTGTGATTTTCTTCATGGGCCAGAGACCAAAAGACATCATATTGCCCAAATTGCTCAAGCCCTGCTGGGGTCAGAGGAGAGGAAAGTAGAAGTCACCTATTATCACAAAGATGGTAAAGTCTGGCTTTATTTTCAAAACTTTTTGCGTGTTCGGTTAGCAGTTGATTGGTAAAAGAAGTGTGTATGCTGCACTGGCCAGCCCCTTTGCCGGAGGTGGTGTAATTTCTCTGTAATTTCTCCAAAGTCCAGTGAAATACATTTGTGTGTATCAGAAGGAGATCTGCCCTGAGGGTAGTGGGTGTATGGAGTGCATCACTGTGCCCTCACCTTACCAGCTGAATGAAGCCAGCACAGTGCTTGCAGCTCTGGAACAGAAGTTCTCTCAGCTGGTTTAAAGATGCAAATCACTTAAAAGTAATCAGCATAGAGGAAACATACCTTGATTTAAATGCAGTGTTTTACCACAAATCTAAAAGTAGAAAAAAAACAGCCCATCATAAAGAAAGCATTCACTTATAAAGAAAGGGCCAAGTCTTTTCAGAGCTCTGATATTGTGAAGTACCTGCAATTGAACTACTGATATTGTCCTTGTGTTGCCAGAGTCAAAATTTGGGTTTGTGTAGGCTATGAACTATTCCCTTTTATTCAGAAAAGACTCAATATATGCAGAATGGCTGAATCTGCTGACACTTCTTTTCCTGTTAAGAGCAAAAAAATGAATAAATGTATTTGCAGATTTAAAATGCATCTACATGAGAGGCAATTATGATATATAATAGTTATATGTAAAGTTTTGCCATTGGTTGGGGGTTTTTTAATTACCCAGAGTTATTTGCAGAAACACCCATCCTTCAAATGAATTCAAGTAATTGATAATTGTGGTGTACCTTATTTTGTCTCTTGCTGTGTACACTCTTGGGAGGGAAAAGGAAATTCATATTCAAATGCTGAGCTTAAATTAGTTCTGGAGAAGTGCCAGTGTGTTGTTTACATCAATTTTAGAATCACATGCAGTGTGCTCTCTCATTTTAAAGTCACAGAGTTAGATCCTGTTCTCAATAATTCTGTTGTTATCTTGAAGAGACTTAACAAATATTATTTTTAACTTAGGCTGGTGTAATACAGATAGGACTCAGTCCAACCATTCTACCCACACTACCAATATTTAAGCACGCTCTTCGCAGCAGATTCTCAGAACCCTTTATTCTTAGGTCTGATTTGGTGGTTTGGAACAGGTTTTGGTCAAGATTTGTTGTTGTAGCTGTGCCTTGGACGTAGATTTCTCAGGAGATCTGACACTGTGTGTCTTTTACACATCTACCCCGTGTTTGTGTTAACTTGGCCTCTTTAAAATCACAAAAGGAGAATGTCATTGCTAAGTTTCACAGCCATCAGCCTGGAGCACTGTTTGGTGATGTGGTAATCCTAAAGTCTCACAAAACATTTGGAGGGAGGGAAGGGCATTTAAAAGTACTGCTTATCTGTCAATTACCAGAGATAGATAGATAGATAGATCCTCTTCTAAAATACTGACTTCTGAAATCATGCAACACATCATAATCTATTTGAGACAAACCAAAGAAATACTGTCCATAAAAACTGGCATATCTTTCATACACAGTTTTGAACTGCCGAGTTACAGATTATTCAGTATAAATAATCTTATGCATGAGGGTTTTCAGTAACTTCACTTCTGTGAACAGTTACATTAATTGCCTCAATACTTTACTTGTCTAAATGTAAGCAGGATTCAGCATGTGAACTGTATGATCTGCTAAACTGAAACAAACACAGGTGAATCAGGCAAAAATTGTCAAAAAATAAGTCTGACACACAAATACATGTCAGCTTGATTGTCTGTATGTAAAGATTTTTTTGTTTTTTCCCCACATAATGTTCAATTTCTTTTCAAACTGTGATAGAAAATCTTAAGTCATGAAATGTGGTGTCATGAAATTGAAACTACCTGTATGATTAATGTAATGAATGTAATTTGAATTTTATTCTAAATAACTCAAAAATATATGCCCCACTTTTCATCTTCACTTTTTCAAATTTTCATATTTGATTTTTCAATATATAGCATATATACATATACCTATATATATCATAAACTGTATATTCTACCAATATACAGAATAGTAATATCTATCAAGGACTTCCTCCAGGTTGTGAAACAAAGTAAATTCCAAGAGTTTTCTAAAAATTTGAGAGTTTAGTGCCTGGTTAGTAGATTGCTTTACATGTGTGCTCTGAGTGAGTATGAGGCTTGAGGTCAATTTCAGCAATTTTCACTTTTCAGAAGTCAATTCTAGCACAGTCAGAAATGTAACTTTCTACATGTGAGTAACCCAAGTTACTCCAATGAACTATCCACTGCTTAAAAGTTTATTTTGACACTTTATTTTGTGGCAATCTATTGTATAATATTTAATGTAATATTAAGCGTACAGAGAAGGAAAACACCTCAAAAAGGTGAGAATGGCTTGAAGTTCCACTGACGGGAGGTTCTGAAGACCATATTATACACTCCTGACTAAATGCCCAGTGAATTGCAAATAAAACCTGATTCCACATCACACTATCATTTACTCTATGTAAGCCACTGATCATATTAAAAATTATTTTATTATTTTGAAGTAAAGCAAATGTCAGTGGGATCACTTATAAAGCTAATCTGTCATCAGAATTCCAGCAATGCAGATATCAGAAAGGGAATCCCTCTATGAATAATGCTTTTCCTTTTTTATTTTAAATACCACTTTGTATAATTTTAAAATGTCACAAGCTTGAAGCTCAGCTTAAAAGAAAATTCTTGCTATAGAAAAATGGTATTGCCCACATACATAGGAATTAGGATTCTGATATTGTTTACTGGTCTATAGTCCACTTCTCTAGATGAAAGTGCAGGATCTCAAGTTTTAAACATCTTGATGATGCAAGACTGAAAGCTGCTGTTTGTCCACTGCTTTAATTTTTGGCCAGATTACACACTCAAATAAGACAGGACAGAAGAATGGGGAAAAAAAATATTGCAAGTTGATGTTCAGAATGTCAATTGCTTGAATCTACACTGCCTTAGACACAACAGAAAGAAGACAGAGTGGTCAAAGGAGAAAATAACTCTATGTATGATGGTTTTATAAATGAGTAACCTGGATGGAGTCTGTTTCCCTTTTCACTGTGCACTGTGGAGAGGGTGCAGAGAGGCACCGAATGCTTGTGATAGCTTTGTGTGGTTGTTTAGATGGCCTGGACTTGGGCACCCAGCATGATCTGGGCACCCAGCATGATCTGGGCATCCAGCAGGCCCCGTCCCAGCCACACCTGTGTTCTTTTCACAGTGGTTTTTAATATTTGCAGCTAAAAGCCTTACTAGCTGCTCTCAGTGTACTTCTCTCAGAATATAGCTTACATTTGGTTTTAATTTCTCCTCTCTTTCTCCTTTTAGAAGGTTATTTACATAATCCAAGCCAAGTTCTAGCCCTCTCTCCTCTTCAAGTAGTGCCACAGTGGGCAATTACCTGGCTACTAAGAGTTAACTACTGAGAAAAATGGTTAATGGGAACAGATGGTGCCAAAACTAAAGGACCAAATTTACAGGTTCTCATAGCATAAGTAGCTCCAAAATTGTCACAGGATGTACTCATGGGATTAAAGACACAGTAAATTTCTTTTAAAATGTAAATATCCCTTTTTAAAAAGAGCAATAGATAAATACAAGTCACATGAACTATTATTTTGAAGCAGGTTTTTTAGCATCTGCTTTATTAAAAAGTTATATTCTGATATCAAAGCAGCAATACCGTAAGTTCCTTACTATATCAAAATTTTTTTCACTAATCATATAGTTATATGATCTGAATTATACTTGAAGGCAAGATATTGTTTACACAGGATATCAGTTCTTATTTTAATAAAGTTATTTACAGTGAAAATGTTTGACAGCTCTTCCTTTGAGGACTCCATTTTGTAGTTTAAATCATTATTGCATAAATCATTCTTGACAGATGTAAAATATTGCTTGAGGTGGTAAAGCTGTAAAACTTTTGAGATAAAAAGTATAATTACTTTGGGATTGAGAATGGATATATAACAATCAGAAAGTATTGTACCACACAGAATACATTTTTATTTCTTACTGTATGCTTTGTGGCCAATAATGGGATATGGCTAAGCTGGCAGATGATACCTGCTAAAGTAAAGGAGGATCATTTCAGCTTAGCCTATATGCACCAGACACTCTAAGGTTGAGAAAAACTAAGGCAGAGTACAGGTTTGAGCAAAGAGAAGATCGAGCAATTTGCAGCGTGTACAAACCTCATAAACTATTTGCCATTTACCCAGTTTCAAAAAAATAATTTGCCATAACTGACTGCAAGTTAAACACATTTGCATTTTTAAAGCACATTTCCAACCTAATATCTTAAGGCCTTTTCAGCTCCTTTTTGAGGATAGGAAAATAAAACTTGTGCAAACATACTGATGAAATAAAGTGAAAATGGTATTAAGGGTCAGGACTTTGTTTAGAAGCTCATCATCTAGACTTCAAGCAGCACAGGCATTTTACCACCTGTTTGTGAGAACCTACCAATCAATAAAAAAAAAACAAACAACTGAAAGGAAAGCTGCTTATATGTGTGTCAAGTCCCCTTAGATTTGCTCTAACATGAGGGTCAGCAACTGCAGTCTTCACCATAGTTTCAGTGCCTTACCCAGAGCTGCTGAGATAGGTCAATGAATCCAATCTCTCTGATACCCTACTGGTGTAGGACTCCTTAAAATAAGAAATATTATCTGATGACATTTTGATAAAGAAAGTGTTATCCCCCCCAAAAAAACCTGTCAAAAAAACTTTCTTAATGCAGGCCTTTTTCCCAGGCATGCTTTAAATACCCCTTGGATGAAATCCAGAATGGTACTGAAGGCTTTAGAATGGTTGAACTATTGGAAGTGAGTGAGGATGTCCATTGTTATGCCTGTAGTGCAGTGTTTCTACCTTGGGCTTTAATACTTGTCAGGAAAAAGACTTCCCTTGCCCCATTCATTATTGCTGATTTTACAGCAAGGAGAACCATCAGCAGAGCCAATACCTCCATGATCCAACATCTCATTTACCCATCTGCGTTCAGATACTGCTGCTATGTCTGCTCTGGGGGTCACTTCCTGTTCACATTTCATATAGGATACATGATTATGATAAAGCACCTCTTAGATATCCTAAGAAAGCTTATTTATAGGTCAATTTCAATGTTGTTTTTCAACTCCTTGACTTTCCAATATAATCCTTTTTCTTTTCGGGTAAAGATGAATTGATTTTAAATAAGGAGGGGACTTTTATAAAAATAGATAGTATCTGAACAAATAGAACGATTAAATTGACTTCTAAATTATTCTCTTTCTCACTGTTTAGGGTCAGAAAGTAGATATGTATAATTTTAATAAGTAATGAAGAATGCAATTGCTGTTATTATAGGTACTGCATCTTTAACAGAAAAAAAAATCTTAATTTGGAAAAATCCATTCTGACAGTTTTGAGTTCCTCCATGGCACAAATAAAAAACCTGCGGGCTAATGGTTCAGGAGTCTTTCATTTCAGTACAGTGTTAAGATAGAACTCTTCTTACACTGGACTTCCATAGGATAATTTAATGTCAGGATTCAGAATGTCACAGGGTTAATTTACACTAATCTAGGGGCTCAAATTTCCCTAGTCTAAGCTAAAAAGAAAAAATGATTGCTGGCTTTCAAAAAGCATGCCGTAGTGGTGGGAAAGGTGGCACATTCTGGAGTGGAATGGTGGTATAAGGTTACAATGTGATATGCATCCTCAAAAGAGTTTCATTTTTTAATTAGGCATTGCCGACAATTTTTTTTAATCTGCTTTGAATATGCTCATTTTAGTTGTAGTGAAAGCTATTTTGGTATTGGGTTATGAGACAAAAAGAACAGATGCTGTCAGTCTATTTTTGGTGTGGTTTCACATGATTTATTATGTCCTCTTTCCATCTTTATCATGCATCCTTTCTAATGTTACATTATGGTAAGAGAGTTTTTGCATATTCCTAATTCGTGTTATAGATTGATCCTTTCCCCTCTCCACCGAGTTGGCCCATATATCAAAAGGAGATGCAGAGATCAAATCAGACATCATACCTTGCAATAGGCACAGGGAAAAAGCTTTTCTAATAGCAACTTTTTATATATTTGATATGAAACAAACTTCAAAACATGGCACTTTGAGTAACACCAGTGTTGACATTTCTGTTCCCTCTTCTTCCAAGCAATGGGAAGAGGACAGTGGTGTGGGTTAGATTTTATGATTAGATTTTATATGTGGTTATATTTTAGATTTTTGTTTCAAGTCCAGTTTTAAAGTGTTCCCTACATGCTTGACTTAGTGTATGACTCAGTCTATGTGCTAGGTAGTCCATGTTCTTCCCAGCCAAGTATGGAAAATGCTTAATCAGGCAGTATAGGATTCAGAGTAGCAAGACAAAGCTGACTATGGAAATTGCTAATTGACTCTGGAAACTGCATATCTCAAAAGCAATCAGAACTGTAGCTGTGCATCTCAATCCAGGCAGAGAGGATAAATGACAATGACAGTGGGGTATTGTGGCTCTATAGTTACTTGCTTGTTCACATTATCTGCATCTCTGAAAGTTCACATCTCTGCGGTGGGAACAATTTTGTACAGGTGAACTTTTAAGTCTAGTATACTAGGGATTTTTAAAAGGAAATAACATACATATTTGAATAATTTAGAAATTGAACTAAAATTTCATTTTGAAAGCATAATTACAGCCATAACTAGTCACAAAATGCTTTTTGACCGCCACAATATCCACACATATGCAATTTTGAGCTTCCTCACCAACTTTCTCAAAACAGCCTTTTCATTTCTCATTTTGTTAATTCTTTAATACTGAAATCACAGTGAAATCTCATCAAGAAATATCACCACAAAGGATACCAAAATTCAATCTGAAAAAATGTCTGAGTAAACAGTGTAAAGGTAAGGTCTTGTCTTTTTCTGTTTCATTAACTGGATTCCAATTATAGATCTTATACCTATTTTGATACTGCCTTCAATTATAGCGTTGAAGTGTTATCTACACAAAGAATATATTCCAGCTTACTTGTTAACAAAGAGCCATTATATCATCAAAATCTAAAGATGGCATTTAAGTGTCAACATTGTTAACTCTTTCATTACTGATAGTGAGAGGAAATGACCAGAAGAAAGCTTAGTCCAGAAACCACAGCTGCATTCAGTACTTGTCTACACAGTGAAATTGCTTTCCTGTCCTTGCTCCTCCATAGTAACACAATGAAAATAGTTTCTCTTACATTTTGCCATTACCTTATTTAAACCTCTGATTTGTCAACTTAGACTGCAGTGGAAACCAGAAGCCGAAATGTTCAGTTCAGAGAAATGCAAGAATTTACTTCAAATATTTGGAAATCAGTATTTATCACAATATCTGAATACTGATCCTTAACAGTACCAGCTCATGAAATCTTGGCCTTTTTTGAGCAAATGCACAGGACTACTTGGCAACTGGTTGTTTTTGTGGCCAGAATAACTCCTAAAGGCATGAGAGCAAGATATCAATGCCTACTAACACAAGAATTAGCTTGCATGCCAAGAGCTTTCATAGAATTAATTTGCAAAGCTTGATTTTTGTAACTCTGAGGAACCCTGATCTTTAGGCATTGGAGCACTGCTCATACAGACAGTGTACCTTTGCTAACTAGCATTAGCTGAATCCCTGTTGCTGCATAAAAAGACAACAAATTATGAAAGAAACACATGAAACACAGACAAAATTTTCCTCCATTTTTATCCACAGGTTAGACAGGCAGAGACAACTTGAGAACAAGAACCTATTAGGGGATTTTGTCTTTGTCTTATACCTAGGCTACTTGAAAAGCTGTTAATCATCATGTAAATGTGTTTCACCACTAACATGCATGTGCTAAAGCACTTACTCCCAGCTGTTGTCAGACTTTGGAGTCTGTGCCCTTTTGAGATTATTTCTTAGAGCATTCTTTGCTGATTTTCATTCAAATCAATGC
Source organism: Thryothorus ludovicianus (assembly GCA_013397245.1). Taxonomy (NCBI): domain Eukaryota; kingdom Metazoa; phylum Chordata; class Aves; order Passeriformes; family Certhiidae; genus Thryothorus; species Thryothorus ludovicianus. Next base: position 417,691 of record VZTB01004138.1, read on the forward strand.
AAGTGGATCTCTGAAAATAGCTTGCAAATTTCCTCCTTTCAAAACTCATTTATGTCAATCTGCTTTACTCCTTCCTCTCTGGAAAAAAATTGCCAGATAATCTCATTAGTATTTTGCAAGTTTATGGCATTTTTTTTTTATACTTTCAAAAGAAACACAGTAGTCCATAAATTCTATTGTCATGGCAGTTAAGGTAAAATACTGTTGCAATTCTGTCTACTTGCTAAAAAACGTCAAGAAAGCAAGAAAGAAAGCAAGAGAGAAAGAAAGAGAAAGAGAGAGAGAATCTAGAGACTGTGATAGATTGGAGTCCATGCCATTTTAAATAATGACAAGTAAAGAAAGGAAAAAGTGTTCATTTTTTTTCCATTAGAAGTGCCCAGTGTTATTTTTGCTCAATTTAAGATACCAGGAATCAATTTAACACCAAAGTCTATCCAACAGAAAGTACAACTCTTCCCAGAAGGACTATTTCTGGAGTCATGGACAATATAACCATATTATGTGAGAGAGTAGTAACAGCCTTGAAGTACAAAACCAGGTATCTATAAATCAACATCTGAGCCTTCTCTGTGGATGAACAGAGCAGCTCACAAACTAGTATGAAAACCTATGTATAATGTCAATCCTGAGCCCATCCGTGCTGGGTCACTCTTCAGAGCATCCTTTGCAGGGCATCCTTTAAGTCTTTCTATAAGTCACAGTGTTTATGGCAACAAAAATGTGGACACATAATGCACAGAAGCACATTTAGTGTTTCATCCACAGAGTTTTAAATAAGTTCTGTAGTTCTTGAGCTAAAGAAGAGCATAAGTACCATTTTTGAATGGCCAAAAAACTGTAATAAAACCTTGTTCCTCTTTATCCTGAAACCTGCAAATCCCTTCTAATGTCAGGATTAGAAGTAGGATCTAAGGACCTTCTCCCAAATGCGTAAAAAGTTAATTAAAATCTACTCACTGCTGCTGCAGCTGCAAGCAGAATTAGTGTCTGATTTGTGTGATGTTTGTAGATCAGGAGCTGGATGTGGGTGGCTCCTGGCTATTTAAAGAAGGGGAAAGAGGAAGGAATGCATGGCCCACAGACCACTCTCCTTCCTAGCTGATGGGGAGGCAAAGCAATTTTATAGAAACAGCTACCCAAAGGACATTACAGCTAAGGGAGCGATTCCACAGACCACACAGATCTATTTACATTCATTTTTGGTTGTCTTTTGACCTCATTTGTCAAAAAAACAGATCCTGCCATAGCAGAATTACCAGTAGCATTACTGTCTCTGCAGAATTTGACATATGCAAAACATAATTATTAGCCAGACAAATACATTGTGTATGGCTTCTTGAATTTCAAACATAATCTCTTTAACACTTGAGTGTGAAAGAGCATTTGTCCCTGCTTTATGGGAATTGGTTGAATTGTTTAGCTTTTAAATATTTTATTCTTAATTCCTTTTCACCTTGGGATAATTTTTATGTAAGTAAAAAAAGAAAAAAAAGACTTTATTTCCACTTTCTGAGGAATAGCTGAAGAAAAGATGCCAACTTTTTTTTTAAATTATGGAGAAGCAATTCTACACATTTAATTTCAATAATTACCTGGAAAGTAGATTATCTATATGATGGTGGTGATGGGGGGGTTAGTTTGCCCCTTAGATCCCACAGGCAGTAAAATATCAGATATAACTAAGCTATCATAGCTATGAAGAGCACACTAAGGTTGAGTTACTGCAAGAGAAATGAATGACCTCAAGTTTTACATGTAAAATCAAATTAAGGAGTAGATTTTCAATTACCTGTATATATTACAATATATACTATGAATGTTCATTTCTCCTTCTCAAAACGTTTAAGAACCACTTTGAGGAGCTGCCAAAATTACTCCCTACCTCATCATAGGATACAAACTGATATTCTATAGTTCACAACAGTTTTGCTAATAAAGCACTTTTCTTATTAAATACATTCAATCACAGGAAGTTTGAATTGAATGGCAAGTTAGAGGGGCTCCTAATGAGCTGATTGACTAATGCAGTGAGCCTTTTACCTCAAAAGACATATTATTCTGGAAAAGCTCACAATTCCAAAACATCCTTCTCTACTACATTTTCACACTATCCTCTTCTCTTTTCTAATTCAGTACACTAAAGTTGCATTGTAACATTTACCAGTGTACATATATATAGAAATGCCACAAAAAATCCCCAACATGATCAAGTCTAAAAAATGGATGACAGAGTGAGAATATAAAATGCAATTACAGGGGATAGCTCTGTAATAAATGTCCTTTAATAGGAATTTTACTCAATAGGGATTATTCTTATATGAGCATCTCAGACCACAGGTCAGGTCTAAAGACAACGTCCCAGGTAATGCAGTTGTGTATGTGTCTCCCTCCTGTCATAAATAATAATTTCCAGAGAAATGAATTCTTGTCTTAGAGAGGTCACACATGACCCTGAAGTGCCAGAATGGGGTTAGAGAGAGCTGGGTGTTGTACTGAATGGCAAAACTGACCTGTTTCCTTCTCTTGACATAGGGTTAAAAGAACACAGAGGTGGGATCAACTCTTATGTCAACTTCAGCCTTCAACTTTTCAGATCCAAATTTGATGTAGAAAATAGAACTGCCAAATATATGACAAAAAAAATTACAGGAGGCATGGTTAAGCAAGTTCAGTGCCTGCTAAACTCACACTTTTTTAAAACAGAAAAAAATTATCATTTGCCAGTCTCACATTGAACTTTGTTGTAATAATTGTAGCACTTATTCAGGTGCTACCACTTATCAGTCATACAGAGTCAGAGCATCATTATTTAAAATAAAAGCAAAATTTATCTGAGTATTATTTGTTTAACTAGTGCTGCATATTTTATACAACAAATGGGGCTTTATCATTACTGACACATGGTATAAATTCCATGTTGATTTGAAGAAATCAGTGTTTTCCCTCTAGCAGACTTCAATTCACCTGGCTGTCAGGCAGATGCCTGGTTTTCTTTGGTAGATTTTTTATACAAGTGTTTAAGTTTGGAAGAAAAAAAAATCATTCTAATGTTTATTTTGCTGTGGATTACAGTCATCCAAACCAACTTAATGCTAAAGAAAGGTGTGATGGAGTACTAAGTTTTAGAACAGTTAATCAGTTGTCTTGCACTAGAAGATGAATGCAACTGTCCTGGCAACTAATCAGAGCATCCCTGGTACACATTACTGAGCACTTTATTCTCATCACTAAAGGTATGAAAAAATCAGATTTTCTAAGAAGGTATTTTTTTTCACACTGTGTCAAATTCTTTCAGTAAGGAAGTAACGTTATTGAAAAACTGTCTCATCTCAGAAGAAAGTTTATTGCTAACATTTTCTTAGGTCATATAAAAGACAACATTTTCTTCTCCATTTCTCTTCTACCATTTTTAATTATGTATTTTCTTCTAAAAAAATATAGGTTTGTCCTATACACTTTCTTCCAGGTTAGCAACTAGGAATTATAGAAGTCTGCTGTATTCTTCAAGGGTTAATACCAGCTTTTTCCTTTAGGACCATGCCAACTCCCCTTCCCCTACCCTGTGGAACACCACAATCAGTATGCAATGTGCCACCTCCCATCAGGAGCTGGGCACGCCTGCCTGCTGGCATTGATGGCACTCAGCATCCTGCTGGAGCTGGCCCCTAGCACAGAGCCAGCAGAGCATTGGGAATCCTGCGCCTTGAGTGCCACTGCAGGGATGTCAGCCTGTGGGGTTAAGCAGTACCTCCTCAAATACCCATCATTTAGGGATGTGGTTCCATCTGAGGATACCATAAAAGATAACTGAAATATAATCCTACTGATTTAAGACACCCCAAGTGGGGGGTCTGACAGCCTATTCCAATCTGCAACCCATTTCACATTTTCCCTCAGTTCTTTATCTATAGACAAGGACTGTTAAACGAGCACAATGTGACAAAGCATTTTTAATGAATATTATTAATGATGAGTTCAACTGCTGCTTGAAAGTGTTGATAAGCTTCATCAAATATACTTCCACTGACTAAGCCAGCACTGACAATATTTTTAATTTTATTATTAAAATAATTTCTCTCCATACTGCATGCATATTTAACACTTACAGATCTCTCTCTTTCATACTGGATTTTATTTTTAATCATCCTAATGTGATGCTTGAAAGTTCATCAATAAAACCTGCTTTATTGACTGCCTAAAAGGAACTTTCTTTTACTCTCTCCCATGTGACAGATAAAAGTATCTTGAGAGTACAACAGCAGATCCTGGCATTACATTAGAAATGCTGGTTATCCCTACATCAGTTAATTTAATCATGAAGAAGAGAACACATCTAGCATACACATTAAAATATAGTATTATTCAAGAGTTTTTTATTTTGTAATTTAAGTGTGTTTTTATTTCAGTTCAGATGCAAAGCCATTCCTACACCTAAGGCAGGCAGTGAGATTCACACACTGAGGGTTTCAATTGCACCATTTCTGCATGCAACAGGTATCATACAGTGTTTGGGGTAGCTACTTTATGTGCTTTATTTCTGCATAGGATTAATTTAGTGTGGATAGTACTGGGACATGTGTCTTATTTTTAATTTAAAGGAATGAGATTATACAAATCATTTTTCATTCTTGGACTGGACCAAATATTCCTTGTCAGATTGCCCTTGACAGGCCTATTGCAAATGTTGACTTGTTTTTGTCGAGAGCGGTTAAAGATCCTTGGCCCTACAAGGCTCGAGTAAAGTCAGAATGTGAGCAGGAGCCAAAAGGATGGCTTTTCTAGCCTTGCTTCTGATACTGTGCTTTGCAGAGAAACATAGTTATCTTTAGACACAGGTATTACAAAACAACTTTCTCTTGACTAACATAACTTCCAAAATTGTGTTTCCATCCCATTTATTTATGGTCTTTATCTAAAACAAAAGAATTGTAAACCAAACCTCACAAAGAACTTTAGTTTTATTTCTGAAGTTTTTGAATAACTGAAAAAATTGTATGTTTATATCTGGATTTGAAATGCTTGAAAATATTCAGAAGTTACACATTTGATAAAGGGTTTACAAATATATGCTTTTTTCTGACTTAGTTGAACCCATCACCTTTGTAATGATCATTGTTTTTTAGATATACAATATATTATAATGTACAGTTTGCAAGCAATTATGAGAACAAAATAGCATGCACGTATTTTAAAACTGAGTTATTTTCATACTAACGTCGGCCTTAATCTTTAGGGTTATGGCATATTTATTCTTTGGAATTACATTTTTTTATCCCGATACCCAGGATAATCGTAAGAAATTTTAGAGGTCAGGGCAGTGAATTGAACCACTCAGCTCAGGTCTATTTGCTGGGAAAAATTAGGGTCGTATTTTAAAGTGTTAATGCTAAATAGAAACCTTCTTTGAGTACAGGATTGACAGTTCCATTGAGTCTACCTCACCAGCCTTTCTGAAGTGCAACAAAAAGGGTAAGCAGAACCTCTGGCTAAAGAGATACCTTGCATCACCTCAAAATGCTTTTTCCAATGCTTGCAATGAAAAATTCAGCTTTTCTTCCCATATTTTAGGGGTATAGAGGCCTTCATGCGTATCTTTGGTGGAATTTGAATAGTATTTTACATTTTATGGGAATAAAACACCGGAACTGTGATGCTGAACTGAGATCAGCAATCCAAGATAACATTCCATCTCTGAGATACTACCTGTAAAGAAAACTATTCAAAAGGGATTGAAGAATTGTAAACAATGTTCATTACTACCTCTCATGGACATATCATCTATATATTGCACAAGAAAAAAAAAATTACTAAAGAAAAAATCAAACAAGCCAAAAAAACCAAACCGCAAAACAGAATGAAAGGTTTCTGAGTCTGTTTGTCCTGTTCTACCAATACTTTCAGCAAATTGATAATGTTCTTATGTAACAGGAGTGTACAAAAGAAAATTTTACGAAGCTTGAATCAAGTGAAAATCTGTTTTAGTTTTGCCAAGTGTATCAGCCTTCAACCAATGATAGTCAAATCAAAACAATTTTGGTGAATTTTAGACTCTCAGGGCTACAGTCCTACAGTCATTGAGAAGTTTGAGTCTAAGTGAGAGAAAAGCAGGCAAAAACCTGACGAAGAATTTTCCAGTTAGTTCCATGCATAAAGCTCATTTCATCTTTAACAATACTATAACTTTCAGTATAGGGAGAAGAAGGGAAAAGTGAATTCTCGAGGGTACCTAGAATTACATTTTTTCTTCTATGGAAATTATCATTCAACTCAAGTAAAGCATCTGGTATAGTCACACCCTGAGCACGAATGGGATGAGCACACCTAGCAAGAATCTGTTAACTCAGTTCTGTGCTAATCTTTGCCAGTTAGCAACAATCACACTGGTCTTTACAAACCCACAGTTTGAACCCAGTAATTTTTTCAAATTATATCTTCACCTTTCCTTCAGATTTTCAAGAAAAGTTTACTAATTTAGCTCTTCATGGGGATTTTGATTATTTACTGATTTGAAAATAATGGCCTGCATCCTGTCTCTA
>VZTB01004138.1:424266-439647 GCA_013397245.1 Thryothorus ludovicianus
AATAATATATAAATATATATAAAAATATAGAATGATAACATAAAAGTACTATTGATATCTTTAATTGCTTTTACTTATTTGCATTTATTTTTCATGTTACCTCTAAAATAAATATCAGAGTATGCTGAAACACAGAAGGGAAAAATTACAAGCTCATTGCTATCCCACAACTTTTTTCTTCAGAGCAACTAACAAAATCCTGCAGAGAATATTCTTTGGTTTTGATAGCAATGTTGATTTTTAGCTTTAATACAGTTTATGGGAAATACAGTAAATAGCTTCAGATATATTTACTTTGGTGGCTGTAATCACTCATAATTATATAATTGGATGCCTAACACTGTTTATCAAAGATATAATCAATATTACACATGAAATTGGCTTGGCTCTGTATTAAAGTGAAAAAGTCAATCAAACAGAAAAGCTTGATGTACCCCTTGAACTGGAGCCCTGGTCAGACTTCAGCAGTGAGGATCCTCTGGAGAAGCCTCATATTACAGGTCACCCCAAAAGGAAAGAAAGTAAATCTAGGTTCTCTAAGAAATACATAAACACACTAAGGAAACTTGTGCACAAATGACTGTACAAGACTGCATTAAATAATTTGGTTCTTGGACAAACTGGAGAATAGACACAAAAATTAATTTTTTTCAAGCTCCACGCTAATAACTTCTCAAGTTATTATCAACACAATCATTTTTGTAAATGCTGAATTTCTCTGTGAAAGCTTGGGAAAAAGTGAGCATTATTTCAGCACACAAAGAAAGTTGCAATATCTACTAAGCCCAAAAGTTTGGCTTCAAACTGCCAAACCAAGAATTGAATATGACTAAAATTTTAAAAATTTAGGATGAAAGCTTTTACTTAAACTTTTATCTTCTGAGCAGGAAAAAAATAATCAAATAAACAATGGGGATAGAAGGACATATATTATTCAAGTATCACTTTAATTTCATTAACTTTTAATGAAAAAATGTGACTAGTCCCATTGTATAAGTCTCATTAATATGAACAATTAATAGGGCTTTATGAAATGTGCAAAAAGGAGTAAAAATAACTCCAACACTGATCCCAAACATCCTAATATGAAAAAAAACATGGGTATAGAGTTTCTTTAACAAAATATTCTTTAAAGTTCCAAATTCATATTAGTTTTGAAATCTGAAATGTTGTTGAAAGTGAGTTCTTAAGATCTATATTATATTCTTAAAATGTTCACTCTAAAGGACTTGAAGTATTTTGCGAGTAACAGATGAAAACTGGTAAAAAAAGCTTTTGACTTCAAATGTTTAGCCTCATATTCTCTGAAAATTCAGTAAATTATAATAGCTGATATATAATTAGAGATAAAATGTGCATTTTTCATCTTTATTTTTACACATAATATAATAACTTCAAATTATTTTTAATATCTCTCATAGGGAATATTAAAAATACTTATAAAATAGGTTTATGATGTACTTATTGTAAGATCCTGAACCATCCTTTGTATTACATAGAAATCAAGAAAAAATAATCAATGGTGTTTTAATTTAATACATATATTTATAAAAAAGGGAAGACAAAAAGTAGTTATTTACCTACCCATCATTATTTTATTATATCATTCTAAAATATTTATAACTACATTTTAAACATTTTTGAAAACTTGTCTGCCTTATTTCACCAGACACCATGCTGGTTTTATAATTCCTCCATGTCTAGGCCATACTTTAAATTTCTGTTTATCTAAGTGAAGGCACTGATGCCTAATATTTCTAAAGATATTCTTTGTGCTGCAAACAGCAGACCAATTTCCAACTACCTTTTCTAGTTCCCTTTCTCTGCTTAATTCTCTGCTCTCTAAGTTGTCACTTATTCTTGTCATTTGTTTAGTTGCATTTCTTTTTAATCCAGACAGAAAAAAAAAGACTTCCCTAATTGTAGAGCCTTACAGGCTAGCAAAGGGCAAATAGATATTTGATAGTTTCATGGAAAACTGGATTACAATTCCTATTATAAAACTGGTTTTTATTGCTTAAAGCACTATTTCTGCCACTGCCCCTAAACTCTATGCTCCCAGGCACAGCACGCATTAGTCTACAAAAACATCATCTCAGGACAAGTTTCTGACTTTTTAATAAATACTGAAGACATCGATTGGTCATTGCAGAGCTTTATGAATGAGCTGCAAAAACAGAACAGGCCAAAACCAGCAATGAAGCCATGATCAGCTGTAGTACTTATTCCAAGGTTATATACAGAAACCAAAGATTGAGCACATATTCCTATGGAGAAGCTTTTCATCAGAACTTACAAGAACAGGCATTTTTTGGAAAACATAAAATAGCCACTATTTGTACATGTCCTTCCTAACACAAAATTTCAAACACAATTTTTCACTAGCAACTAAAACAATGTAAATTGTAGTTCCAAATATAAATTTCTGTAGAAATAATCTATCTGCTATGCCTTAAATTATTTCATTGAATAAAAGCATTCCATGCCATACTTAGGCAAATAAGCAGGTGGTGGAAGCTGAGCAGGCAGCAGATTAAGAACAAGACCTGTATGAAGCATCCAGATGCTTTAGGGACAAGGGCAAAATCTAACTAGGTACTCATATATATGTTAATTGATTTTCCAGTCTTCCACTCATGTAAAATGAGTAGATGGAAAATTCAAGAATCTTTATCCTTTGTATCCTTATGCAAGAGTTGGTGGATGGTAATACAAGCTTTCCTATTTATCAGCACAGTGCTACATGTTTTACCAATTTCAAAGGTGGCAGGACTTTTACTGCTGTGCCCCAGATCACCAGAACTCTTTGAACAGTCACTTCAGTGCACATTTTTTCTTAAAACTTCTACAACCCAAAGAGAGTGTTGGAAGTGAAAACCAGAATGTGACCTGATACATTTATCCTCATCTCTGAGTACTTCCCAAAATAGGGACATACCTATCAGATGTGTAAAAGAACAACTACTGTGTGCTCACTAACAGCTTGTAAGAGAATTTTTGAGTACTGAGTAGGAGGAGAAATGACAGTTGACCAGGAAATAAGGTTATTATATGTTCTTTCCTAAAAGCATCATTTTGAACTATTTCCACAAAACCACTACTCAAGGTTAATGAAGCAAACACAAACTTATTTCATCCTAAAGAAGGAACATCAAATGCAGTATTGTCTCTAATGCTGCATTGCAGTAACACTTCTGGGTTTCTGTCCAAGTCTTGGTGTGGGGCTCAAATTCATGGTTTTCTGGCCAGCTTAAAAACCCACTGTGAGCTCAACCATAAAGGTGTTCCCCATACTTTGAATTATGCAGCAAAATACTGTTGTAGCACAAATAGTAGGAGTGTGATACACATAATTGAAATGTTATAGAAATAATCATAAAAGAGAAAAATAAACAAGACTTTAAATATTACAGAAATACAATTTAAAGTCTAAGATATACGGCATTAAGTACTTTTATTTCTCTTAGACTTTAAATATTACAGAAATACAATTTAAAGTCTAAGATATACGGCATTAAGTACTTTTATTTCTCTTAAAAATATGTTGTATTGCTACAGAAAGATAAACAGGTACTAAATTACAGTGCACAGTGTTGTTACATCACTAGAGCAATTTCTTCCAGCCTATTGCAGAAATTGGACTAGACCCATTAAGCTAATCATCTTATTGAAATTGCATTACTAATATTTAATTTAATGCTTCTTTTAAAATGTAGCAGCCCTCCTTCAAGAGCTAAATATTCATGTGGATGGCACAGTACATTATCTTAGACTTCACTTGTAGCATATGGCTAAATTGTGGTGCTCTATTTGTAGTAAAGGTGACTGGTTTGAATTCTACAGAGATTGTTATGACTGCTAACATCTTAAATCCAGGGGCACAGTTTAGCTCTGCATCCCAGCAAACAAATAAAAATAAGAGAAGATAACTGAGGAATGAAATTTTGACTAATTATACAGACACAATAATGGCTTATTTCACCAGAGTGCTCGAACATACTGGGAGCAGCCAAAATCAGGGCTGTTTCTATCAAAAGCTGCCACTGGCAATTCTCATCATCTCTTTTTGAAAGCTACCCCAGAAGTAGAAGCCACAGACAAAAGCTCACTATTATATACAGCATTATTAGAGAGAAGCACCATAGTGTCTCTGGATCCCAGTTAAGAGATAACCACTAAGGCTGGGAATGAATGGTGGGAACCACTCATATCACGAACGAGTGTGAGAATTATGTGAACCACAATTTGGTGGTTCTTTTAATTGGTGAACTGAAAACTAGAGAAAAAAAAAACTTCTCTGAGTCAAACAAAAGAGCCGAGTTGGGCTGGGGGTAAGAGATAGTGAGTGATAAAGAAATATAAACTCGATGAGAAAAAAAAAAATCTAGAAATACTGTTAAAAGTGGGAGAGTTGTCAAAAGGAATCTTGCCAGCCACAAAATGCCTCATCAATGGTACAATTTACAATTTCATATCATAAAACTGTCTCAAGAAAATATACTAACCTTTTAAAGTTTACATCCACTTTCTTTGACTGAAAATTTCCCCTAATAAATGCAGTCATAAATAGTTTCTGGGTTCATTCTGCATTTACTATTTACTTTTGTTTAAAATAATAAATGCCACAAATTTAATGTAAAAGCTTCTTACATTGAATTTTATATATATTGCTTAAGCCAAAAATGTTTCTAATCACTCTTTGTAATTATATATATATATAATACCAAAACAAACAGTTTGATAGTATTCCTGCTTTTGAAGGCCTGTGTGCAACAAAGATGAACGCAGTAGCCTTCTCCTCCACTGTATTTGGTAAAAAATAAAATTACAAAGCCATTTATAATGCTGTTATAATTCACAGGATCCCTTAGGACAACACAACTGGCTGGATTCTCTATAAGCACCTTGTACTATGCATGTAGAAATGCTGGCCCAAAGGGGAGGTGTAAAGAGTTTTACAGCTGGATGCCAGGTTTCTGGCAGCTCTGAGTGTCAGAGCAGTCTCTGTTACAGCCCTGATATAAGATTAAAGCCATGCTTCAAAGGTCTGTGGGTAAAACACATTTGTACACGTGCACAAAAACATGATCAATTCCTGACTTAACTGTCTTTGTTTTCTTGCTAATCCATATCGATACTTTTTAAGTAGGGCTTTGGATATGAGGATTGTAAATGCAAAGTGTTCAGGATGTTATGCCAGCAGGCAGTCAGGAAGATCAGAGGAATAACAAACAGCAAAACCCATACTGATAGAGAAGTTTGCTTCCTTACTAATTAACTACAACTGTGATTGAAATTACTTGTTTTGAACAAATCTATTCACATTTCTTCTTTCAAATTTCCTAGAAAAACTGTTTCGTAACAGCCTTTGTTAGGTGCAGAAACATGCAGCTGAGACCTAATGAAAGGATTAGTCTCATACAACACAGACTGAAGTCACTTAGGCCTTTTACTGTGAGAGGATAAACTGAGAATAAAACTTAATGCCTTTAAAGCTGTTAGGCAAGAGCTCAAAAGCACTTTCTAGCAATTCCAATCAAAGCCTACAAGGTTCTGATTCCTTTATTGCAAATAGTAGAAAGTATTTTAAAATATTATTTTGCAATCTAATCCTTAAATTAAAGATACCAAAATGTATTTTGGCCTTTTTCAGTCAGCATTTCTCTGATTTGAATATATTTTTGCAACAACTCCACTTCACTAAAATTGTCCTAAATGTGTGCATTAATTTAACTGAAATTAGAACTGGGGTTAAAAACTGCATGCAAGTACACGTTAAGCTAACTTGGCATGGTATTTAAAAATCAAAAAGAGAGGCCAGGAGAGGGCTTGTCAGAACTGAGACTGGGTTTCTTCCTTGCTTTTAACTTTAGGGTTACAAAAATGAAGGAGATGCTTTGCTTTGGAATTCCCCTATTTGCTTTTGCTTGTTAGTGAAGACCAAAATGTACGTGACCCTTTTGCAGTAGCTACGGTGCTTTACTTTGCTGAAGTTGCCGGATGATCCTGAACTAGAGTAGTCATTACCTGTATCCCTGAAATGTTTCTGGTATAGGACACTGTTGAAATATTTTCTCCCTGTTTTTAAAAGAATTCTGCTTTACTTTGGAGTAAGGCATTAGTGGGGCAATGAAAATAAGTTTTTATAGTAATCTTTTAGCTCCTGCAAATAGGAAAGAAAAGAAACATGTTGATGGAGATACTCAAATATTCAAGACAGCTTCAATTCAACAAAAGTGTAGCAAGAAAACCCTAATGCACCTTCCCTTTTAGTGGCATAAGTTCCTAGTTGTATCTTCTGCAATAATTTCTTTGCTGTTGTATCAAGAGTAGCTGTATATTTTCCTTTATGTTGCTCAGTTACAGAAAATTATCTTTTTTTAAACTGCAGCATAATTGTGTTGCCTAATGAATAAATTATATAACACATTTAATCCTGATTGATATTGCAGTAAAGCTCAAATTATTCCTGCTACTAATTAATGAGCACTTCTGTATCTGCAAAAGATGATTTAGCTAATCCAATGTATAGACTTTCTTGAGGCTAATTGTTATGTTTAATGAACCAGATATCTCCCACTGAAGCAAGTGCTGTGTGTCCTTACACCAAGCAGCTAAAAAAGTTGTAAATCCCTTTGCACAATAAAGCCTGTTCTGAACTGTCTTCTGCTTGTCCTTGACTTTAATGAGAATGTGCAAGTTGAATACAGTTTTCTACTATGTTTTGACTTCAAATGCGATTGTTTCCCTAATTTGCGTCCTGTTTAACTTCAGATCATTTTAAGTACCAAAAGTAAAATAAATACAATGAGGAAACTCAGATATGAAATTGGGTCTGAAAAAACAGCCAGAGAGGAAGGCGCTGGTGAGGATCTGTTACAGGGGATGCATGCATTACTGACTAGCAGGCACAAACCACAGTAAAAGCCTTTTCAGTGCAGTTTCTCTGGCACTTCCCCACTTAAAGCCACACACAGATTTAGCAGGAAAGAAATCCATTAGTAAAACGAAATGCAGCAAAGCAATTGAACAGAACTGGAGTCCCAGACAGAGCTGCTATCAGCTGCTGTTCCTGGCGTGCAGCACAGGACGGGTTAAACGCGGCTGATGGTGAATTCCGATGACGTGGGGAAATGGGGCAGAGCCACTCAGCCGTGAGCAGCAGGGCGCACGCAAGATTAAAAGAGCAGCGATTTGCTTAGTCACTTTTTTGCTTCTCCTTGCTGACTGGAGTGCCAGATAATCCCCATCCAGATGTTACTTATGACATTGACTTTTTTTTTTAGAACTTAGTCAAAATGTCAGATATCGGGAAAGGAAAAAACCCCAACCAAACAGAGAACAACAAAGCAACAAAACCCAACATCAAAACCAAAAAATGAAACAAATAGGCAGACCAATTTGAAATGGAATATCGTGCCTGGAAAAGTGGCAAGTTAGAAATTTGACGTTATTGAATTAGTGATGTATCGTGATAGGCATGCTTGGAGGATTCTCTGTCATCTCATAAGGATATTGCAACAAAACTTTTTGTCCATGCCACCATCATCAGCAACAGCACTGACAGGAAGGGAATATAACAAATGGGGTTTTTTTAAAGTCTTTGAGTAAAAGTCATATCGAAATATGTGGACTCTATATTTTTTATGCTACAACTTGCTTTCAGATAATGTTTTTTAGTTTCAGTGCTCCCAATTTTTTTAAAAATCCTAAGGTACATTAGAAAGACATTTCCATAGCTATGAAATTTACCTTTGTCTAAAATCTTGCCATGCACTGCAGTATCAAACTTTCTATCAAAACTTCTCCCTCTAAAATTATATTATTATCTTTTTTTATTGGTTACCATGAACCCCCTTGAAGCAGGCCGAATAAAGGGGGTGAACCTTCCCTGTTAGACTTTAATGGCAGTTTCTATTTCTCCCTGGCAGTCTGCATTAATCTCTTTGGAAAGGACTGAAAACACTTGATTGAGGGAATAAGGAGTATATTCTTAAAATAATTTTTAAAAAAATTATTCCTTTAACTCTCAAGCAGTATTTAATTCAGTCAGATTATACATAAGACTTTTTTTTAACCATATTTTCCTCATTTGCCAGCTCATTTTAATTCTTTTTGAGGTCTAGACACTGAAACATTATTCTCACACACCTTTATCTTGGCCATATTCTCATCTTTTGTACTTTCCCTTTCACATTATGCAACATCAAGCACAACAGACACAAATACTCTATTACAGCCAGAGGATTACTGTTCCTGTGCCACATTAAAAAACCATATGAAAAGCAGATTACTACCTAACTGTATGTTTCATAATACAGCAATGTTGCCAGTATTTCTGTGCCTGGGTATTTAAGAGGCATCTAAATGATTCTTACAAGCCATTTCTGTCTGTGTCAAAGATCATGGTTTCTGCAGTACAGAAAAGCTTTTCTCAGCTTTTGCTTCAGGACATAGTTGGGCAGAGCCAGGCACAAGGATTGGTTGAGAAGAAATTAGAAATAAAGCACATTTCTATTTTCCTGATATTTTGTGAGGTTGGCTGTTAAAAAAACAATCCAAAAATTGTAGGACTGTATAGCAGTAGTACATTTTTCAGTTCATCTGTTCTCTATGTGATGGTGAAGCTGCAGATAAAAAATTGGAAGAAAAAGTCTGACACTTTTTAGCACATTTGAACTCGTGGAAAGGGCCTCAGGACAAACTTTATAAAAGCATCCACAAGCATAAAGAGTAGTAACTGTAGTGCATGTATTAAGCTACTTTATACCTGCCATCTAAGAATCTTGGTTAATTGGTTATATTACCATTACTTTGTTGTATTATCCGACTCCTCTTAACCAGATGGAAAAATATAGCCAAAGTGTTCTTGCTCTCACAAAGTCTTCCTTAACCAGGTATTAATGATATTCCCTGATTATCCAGCAGTGGCTTTACAGGCATAAAACTTCTCTTTCTAGCAACACCAAGTCAAGATATTTCCTTAAATCTATGTGTTTTCAAAAATGTACTCTTTTTTCTTCTCTCTTCTCTTGATTATAGAGCTTTAATAAATGATTGAAAAATGGGTGAATAGTTCTACATTTAAAAACTGGCATAACAGCCTGTGGTCTTTGCTAGAGTCACTGAGAACATTTTAATGAACAGGCACGATAATTTTCTTTTTCAACAGTAACATCAATAATAATTAGCTCAAGACAGAGACCCTGGGAGGTAAGCCACAATTTGTGGCTGTATAAACACAGTGAAGCTCAGGAATACAAAATCTAACTTTATTTCCAAATGTTAGTGGACCGTAAGTTAACCAAATGCATTTTCTCAGTAACAGCTGCTGAATTTTGGTAATCATGTACTGTGTCTGCAGTGTTTTCCCTGCTCACCTGCATATTGTTCCAGTCTGCCTTTCCCATATAGTTTAACACTGATGAATTCAGCCCATGTCCCACCTTTATCTTGAGTAACAGCTGTATTGTGTCACAGTCCAGCTTCCCAAGAACTTGTTCTGTGATACAGTCCACCGAGATACCCCAAGTGTGCATGAATGGTTTGAGCTGTGCCAGCACCAATGGTTTCTGTGACTTCTTGGATCAATGTTGGGCCAGCCAGATGGGTGGTTCTCAGACTTTAGACTGTTTTCTCTCAATCCAGAGGGCTGCTCTGACCTGCCTTCTGTACTCTTAACAGATTTTTAATGGGACCTGGCAATGTCACTTTTCTCTAGCAAAATACACATTTCCCATGTCCTCTGTTGCATTCAAATAACCATATTGCAGTGGGTGAATTGCTTGTAAATAGCACTTTAGGGTGGGCGTGAGAAGGTTGGTTCCAGGCTGTTGTGCCATACTGTTTCCTTGCAAACAGCTTTTTGGTATCTACATGTAGCAAGCTTCACCTTTCAGATCCCAGCAACTTCACAGCAAGTGGCTTTCCATAAATGAAGTGGCAGAAGAACTATTCCTCTGCTTGTCATTGCTTTCCTGTCAAAGGTGCATACAGTGCACTCTGAAACTCTGTTGCTCTTCCTAAAATTTCCTCTATGTGTTTGTTGCTCCAACATTACTGTTCCTTTTTCCTTATCATCCATTTTTCCCTTACAGGATTACAGGTGTTCCTCCCATGGCCTCAATATTTTCTCACCTTATTTGAAGAACTTAAATTCTTGACTGATCATATTAATAGTTAAACTACCTAGCAAGGGTCACTTGGGTGACATTTAGAAAAATTTTGAATATTTACTTATCCCTAACCTCAGCATTAGTGGATGTTATTTTTGGTCACAGAGGTTATTTTCTCTTTCCTTCACCCATCTATTCTTCCCTGAACCTGCAGTAACACTGTCAGCCATTTCCCTGTTTTAGCTCAATTTTTTACATTTGTTTAGAGTCAAGTGGGACTTAGGAGAGTAGGAGGAATTCTGTTTAAAATATGTAAGATATAATCTTTTCAGTGGGCCACTAGTTTATTTTACAAATACTGCAGTGAAATATACTTCCTTGCATAAAAATAAATTTAATTCAGAGAATTGCTGCGGCATTTGCAAATGTTTAATGAAACTCTATAAATCTCTTTCTCATGTATTTGAGTTTATCCTTGATAAATTACACCAAAAAAAAAGTTCTTCCAGTGGTCTTGTCACACTACAGCTAGGATTGGGTTTAAACAACTAGGAAATTGTAATGTAAAAGTCCCTAAATGCATCCATGTGTCTTATAGGTCAAGGGGAAAAAAACAATGTTACAATTCTGTTTTCAAGTGTTTTCTTCTCTACAACTTCAGTGCCTTAAAACATAGTGACACAAAAGATAAGATCAGACTTGGTAACTCCCCCAGATTTTTTTCATGCATTTCCTTATTTACCCTGGGAACAGCTTTTCAGACAGAGGTTGCTCCACAGTCAGAATCAGGAAAAAAAACCAATCAAAACAAAAACATTTTGATAAATTTTAGAAGAGTGGTATGTTTGGCATTCTTATTTGAAGTCTCCACTTTGAGGAAAGGCAATGTGGGCAGGTGGTTTCCCCACATTTCTTCAAACACAGGTGAAACAAAATAGGTCAAAACACAGTATTCACATCTATCTATACTAGAAGCTTGTTTTTCAAAGCAAACATCTAGTCTCCATCCTCTACTGTCCTTTTATAAGGATGGCTAGAACCACAGCCTAATTACAGCCAGCTGTGTAAAACAAACTCTTCTGCCTATGCTAAGTGTTATTTAAGATATTGTGCATGGTGGGTGGAGATAACACCTGTATCTTCAGGATCTGTACAGAAAATTATGTACATCTGAAATTGCTTGGGTCCCCAGCTCACTGTAACGAGTCCCAAATCAATTGGTGATTGTGGCATGCACATACTTAGTCAAAATTGGTAGAAAATTGAGAAATTACTAATGCAACTTTTCTTTTCTCTATGGTGATACACTATCTGATTTTTCCATCCAGGCATTAATTAGCATTACCTTTGCACATACAGTAAGGAGATAAAGGCGAGAGAAATAACCAAGTCCTGATGTTCCTTCAGGATAAGAAATTCAACCTTTTAACCAATGAAATATGTATAAAACAGTCTTTGAACATTGTAACCTTTCCCTTGCGACATGATTACAATGGCATCTGATCAGTTGCTACTTTTTCCAGTCATCAAACCATTCAGAAAATTAGTCAGAGCTAAGCTTGCTTGGAGGTGGGGATGCCAAGTGGATTTCTAGCACTACTCCCTCCTCATCCTAAACTAGAAGTACAAAACTCAAGATCTCTTTATAATGGAGGCATTATCAACACTGTTTCAAGCACATATGCATGGGCTGCAGCACACCAGGGAAATTGTGTGCTTCATATGTCTTCATTATCTATTTTTGGACATTTGTATGATTACTGCAAAGACTTCACTTTTTTTCCTTGTTAGATATTTCTTTATGCAACCTTCCCCCTGCATGCAACTGTGTTCATGGGATCCTTACTTTATAAGGAATTTCAATCCCATATGTTGCTCCTGGCGCTTTTTGCTGCTCTACTGGCACCTCTGCTGTTGCCCTTTAACTGAAGTGACAAATCATAGAAAAACAAACCTTAAGCTGTAACAGAAATCTCTCGAAGCCTGAGGCTAAAGCAACTAAGATGGCTTTTAGATTGTGTTTAAAAGTTATGGACTGCATCTGGCCACGTGACAGCAATGACATAAATCCATACATTCCATGAGACTTTCAAGACTGACTTTCTTCAGCTCAAGGAAAGCGAGTTTTGCCTCATGTACAGAACCGCTTTGATGTTAGCAGGAGTACAAAACATTCAAGATTAATTAGAGCTCAAAACATAAATGTAACAAAGGGAATTCCCTTTCCTTCTGTTCTTTCCCAATGGAGAGAGGGAATTCCCTTCCCCTTCTGTTCTCTCTCTGAGCAGGGAGGGAATCCCTTTGCTATTCTTACTCATGATGACAATTCTTTTCTCTTCCTAAGAGCAATGAGTAGTCTGGGCTTTTTTTCCTTTTTTCCCCTTCCCCATTAAAGGGTTGAGAACTCTCTGTTTCTCCATCATTTCTCTCTTAGAGGTGAAGAGGGATTCAGACACTCATTGTCTCTGTTTTCTGCTGTAATATTTCAGTATGAAAATTAATTTTATGTGGGGTGGAGTTTCTTACCTTTTTTTACCTCTCTGAGTACAGCATTTTATGCTACAAAAATATGAAACTAGAAAACCACTTGAAATTTGGTTACTGCAACCGGCAGTTGCAATCTAAATATAACTGCATCCACTTCTGTATGGCTTATTAATAATTAATACAGGGAATGGAGTTTAAAAACAAGGCTGAACACCAGAATCCATATTTCATTAAAGGGGCTACCCCTGCAGTCTAAAGCACACACCAACTACAGTTTCTAATGCAAGAATTTAGTTATTCTCACTGGAACTGACTAAATCTATCCCCTCATACCCCCAGAAATGACAGAATACCATGAACTAAAAAATTATTTCAAGTTCACTTTGATGTAGGATGACGGCCCAAAGAAACCACCACTAGTGTACAGATTAAGTTCCTTTTCAGCTGTACACCACTGAAATGAGCTTTGTGTTTCCCTTCACAGGGTAATGAGTTTCACCTGTGTGATTAAAATCAAAGAATAAAGGATGATGATGTGAACTTTGTTCATTTACTATAGTACTTGTTGTTGGGTTTTAATAATTTAGAATATTGGAGATCATAGATGGAGCTGTTCTATGATACCTTTTCTAAAAAATAATGAGATAATATAATTGTGAAACCTCATTGTAATTTATGTCCTGGGGGTGAACTTCTAATGAAGAATGCATTTTCTCTGGTTTTAAATGAAATGCTTGTTTTTTTCCCTAACTAGTTTTCAGCATCCAGAGTACAGTCAACAAATTTTAAATGTACATTTCTAAAACATGAAGCCAAGTATAGTAATAATTAAAATAAAAGTAGTAATACAGAAAAATAATTTAAACCCCTTAGAATATCTGCAGGAAAGGACAGCCCTTACTCATCAAACCTATCTTCTCATGATTGATTGTTCACTGTTGCTTTCTTTAGCCATAGCTGTGATATTATTAAAGATATCATTAATATTTCACTCTAAATATTTATAGGAAAAGATTGTCTCTTAAGAGCAAATTCTTGCACAAGATACAAGCCTCTAATTCTATCCACTTTCTGCCCAGATTTGTTGACCAGGGTTTCCATTCTCATGGATAAAGCACCACTATTGACACAAAACCCCTGCTATATAGTCCTTATACTTTAAGGACACTTAACAGAAACAAAAATCTGGGACAATATCACCTTTATATACGTTGTTGTCAGCTACTCACTCTTTAGAAAATCTCTATAGGAGGTATATCAAAATATGGTAAGAGCAGATTGATAAAATAAGGGTAGTGAGTATGATCAGACAATTTTCAACACTTATTTTTAAAAAATTATAATATTTTACTTGCTTCTTGTGAGGGTAAATAAATATAAATCTTGCACTATTGAAGTACAGCATCCTTCATGAAAAAAAAAATGGTTCAGGGAAACCAGTAATCAACGGCAGCAAGCATCATGAAATATTTGAGAGCAAGACAGGAGCCAGATACTTCTGAGTGGCAGCTTACGAGTTTTGACTTTCAGTCTCAAGTCCCCCTCTTGAGACAGAGTTCACAATGAGATCCTCAATACATTTTAAGCATCTTTCTCAGCCAGTCTCAGCTGGCTACAACTTAAGGCTCAAATGATCTCATTTGTGAGTAGACTAGGTATCTGAGTCAATGTTACTCATACAAGTTGGGATTTTCAAGTGAAACCTCAGCTAAATTATCAGCTTTTGCTGTGCTGTTACCTTGACATTAGTGAGATCTCAAGCATTTTTACAGCTGGAACTATACATCTCACTTCAGTAGATTACATTTGTAATCTGTATTTCTTTTGGTGTCACATCCTCAGAATTTCCCATTACTGTCTCCAGCTTTTAAAACTGAAAAAAAAAATATCAAACTTTCTCCTCTTTTTGGTGCTTCATACAGTGAACAAAAGGTAAAAATATGTGAAGGTCATATTGAGGTTATGTCTCTAGGGAAACTCTTGCTAAAGCTGTGCAAATTCTGTACATGCAAATGTTATGCATGCAAATAGTCAACAAATTTTCAATCTGGTTATTCAATTACTGTCAGCCCTCTAAGGCTGCTGAACCAACCCTACTGGTTTTGATACACTTAAAACAATCGTTAAATGAAAAAAGACAGTGTTGTCTGAGAAGTAATTTGCTATGAGTTTCTTTGCTCCTTCTAATCTATGTTTATCTAGTTTCTGAAAAGAATGTTCTGGCCTCTGATACAGGTTCATGTGCTATGAAATGACACTCAACTTTGTGATGACCATCTTCAAATCTGCTTTGAAAAACAGCTCTCCAGGGCCCACACTAATATAAATGTGAAGAATATTCATCTTTCATGAACAAATTTTAGTGGGTTTTGCTTCCTATTTATCTGTTATAAAATTATGTGAATGGTAGGGCAAAAAGGACTGAATTAAAGACCCTATCTTCAAAGATGTTCACAGAATGAGGACAGCTCCTATCATATTCTGCTGTTAACCTGTAATAGTACTGGTCCTGAGGCATAAGTTCTGGTTACATCCTTCCGCCTTGAAATCAGAGGGCCACAAACCCAAACCTCTTTTTGTGCACAAAGACCCAAACATATTACAGAAACAAAAGACAGATATCACAATACCAGAGTGCTACCATTTCAGATGGCAGCCTTTTTCTCTCAGTAGGACTTGATCTCTCCAAGCACCAGACGTGTCCCTACGGTCAAAGCTCCCCCGCCAAAGAACGCCGCGAAGGCGGCGCGGCGGCCCCGCGGCGGAGGGAGCGGCCGGG
>VZTB01004138.1:439687-462214 GCA_013397245.1 Thryothorus ludovicianus
GGGAGGGAGGGAGGGAGGCAGCTGCTCCCGCTATGTACAAACAAAGCCCCGGTTGCTGCAGCAACCCGGCAGCCCTGAGCGAGCTCCCCAGCGCGGCACAGCCCAGCATCCTCCCCCGCGCCGCCCGCGGGGCTCCTCGCACGCTTCATCCCCTTTTGGACACGGCGCTGGGCGCGGAGGTGAGCGGAGCCGCGCCGCCCCAGCCCGGCTCAAGGGAAACCGAGAGAGCCCTGCCGGCCTCAGCCCTGCGGTACCCACCGACAGCACGGGCTCAAAACATGTACGCTGTGCGTGCGCGTTGGGAAGGCGAAAGGTAAAATTCAGTTTCACCAAATAGAATAAAAAATACATAGCCTTTGAAAGAGAGATGGATTGCATACAACAGCATGCTGTGAATTTTAATGCTTTCATTTCAAAATTCAGCATCTCTAAATTAGGTTCTATCACCAAGCTTGTTTCATTCCTCAATTATCAAGGCAGCAGTCCTAGATCCACAATGCCTAATATCTGTGCCAGCTTTTGCAAGAAAGAATCCAGAATAAACACACTTTTTTCTTCTTTTTTTTTTTTACAAATATATAGGACCTAAATAACAGAACAAATTTTTTTAAAAAATCATTAGACTTATAATATTATTCAGATTATTATAATTAGCATTAGGTACTTCAAACAAAAAAATGTATGTTTACATGAATCATGCTAAAATGCCCCTCATTCTGATGAACTTGGAAAGGAATGCTTTGAGCAAGATGATAGAAATTTCTTGTGCTCAATTGGATACTCAGCAACATGGAAATCTCACATTATACTTTTAGTTCATTGTGAACAAATAATCTTTTCATGTCTTTGATAAGGAGTGTTTTAATTCATTGTCTCCTTTCAGTTGATGGCTCCTATCAATGACAAACTCATGCAAAAATGTTCAGAATCCAAGTTTACTCTATGTTACTTCATTATAATAATGTTAGCACATAGAAGGAATTGTAGCTCTTACTGATCCATTTTTCCACAACATATCAAGATAGAAACTCTGCACTGGCTAAAAGCTAAGAAATAAGAGTAGTTGTAACACTTTCACTGATATTTGAAAGTTTGTCCAGCCTATCACGATAGTGCCATTGGTAGGAAAAACGCTAACACCACATCAAAAAATCAGAATATAAGAAAACTGATACTCTGGGCAATATACAAATTTTCATTGTTTATTTGGACTGGTTCTGATAGCTGGCCTTGCTTATCAGAAAGGGCCAAAATAAAGGTGGATATTTTAACTGAGTATTGGTTAGACCTTCTCTGTACCAATATTGTTCAAAAAGCTCTCATATATTCAGTCATGGATTTTTTAGATATTCATTGTCTCTGATATCTTGAGCTAGAAATTAGATGCTTAACCTCTAATGAAAGGCAACGGTAGATGGATGTTTTACATTTAGGTGCAAGCCTTTCTTGGGACATATAAAATACACCTTCAAATATAATTAGCTCCAATTTATTTAAATAGTACTCAGTTCAACAAAGCAAATGCTTCCACAGTTAAATTTTTAACATGAATTGCTCATCAAAATTTCCTTCAACCATTTCACATTTCTTCTCAACAAACAGTAAGACAAAATTTAGATAATTTAGTATCCTTACCATCAGGATCAGTTTCAGCAATTTGAGCTCCTGTAACCAAAATATTCTCAATTGTGTAACAAACAATATCCTAGCCTGTTTCTCTGCATCACTAGAAAGCATTCAACTCTTCGAATGCCTTACATCAAACAGAAGAATCTGTTCTTAAAATCAAGATATATACCACACAGTATGGGACACCATATATGATTCATTATTATTATTAAATTAGTATTCATACTAATATTAGTATTGGCACACATCAGTAAATGCAATCTAAGGGGTCATTGGCCTATTTGTTTTAAAACATCTTACTGTTCTTATGGAAAATGACACTGAGTTCAAATCCTTTCAGTGCATTTGAAGACCTGGATGAAACAGATCTTCCATAACAAAGAAATTTTTAACATACATTATCAAATAATCACCAAATTATACAGAAGAAGTGCTATTACCATCCTGACCAGATGTAAACCAGTGAACTAGAAATGAATGCACCAATTTCCCATTACTATTCTCCCGAGTTAAGTGACCACATTATTAATGTATAAAACTGCAAAGGACCTGATGAAATTAATTTCATGTTCAGGTTTTCCAATAGCTTTTCAGAGAAATCTTTGTGGATTGAAAAACTCCTCTAAAATTTCAATTAGAGTAGGATTCAATGGCAGGTGGAATCAGAGCTAGTGTTTGCATTCAGGTCAAATACTACCAAACAGTAGCTTCACCTAGATATGGTGATAAACATTGACTTTGCACTAAACTATGACTGATACATACATAACATATGTACCTATCAAGAAAAAAATAAAATAGATGGGGAATTTAATGACCCTATTAGCAGAGCATTACCTTCTCTGTCACCATCTTGACTTTAGAACAGATCTGAATCTGTTCTAAATTATGGAAATGTAATTTCAGGGAACACTAACGTTATGAAGCCTCCTGGGTGCCACATCTCAAAAACACTTCCGAGATTCAATGTGTGGCCTCAGCTTTGGGATCTGTGAATACACAGCCACCAGTCACCTCTTCTGAGCATGACATCAGCGATGGCATCTCTAGCTAGGTATCAAATCTTGCTTTCAGTGAGATACATTTCTAACTTTAGACTCTATATCAGCAAGTTCTCTAAAAATATGACATATTTCAAACGCACAGAGTATGAATAAAGAACTGTAAAGTGCATATAGAAAAGTAACATAGAAAAATCATAAGCCTTGAATCAGTACTTTTGGTGCTGTAAACTGTACTAAATTTAGGAGTTTTATGTCCCCAAAACTGTACTTTCCCCCCAAAAGACCATTATGTCATTTATTCTTACTCATTATTCTAATACCTTCTTGTACAAACTTAAAAAATACACAACAGCATCTTACAGCAAAACTTAGAGTGCATAGGAGACCAGAGTCACCCTCCCATTCACACCCTTTAACTGGCAAATCAAACAGGTCACAGATGCTTTTACAGTGTTTTGGCTGGATCAGGAAGTTTGACTGTGGCCAAGTATTCACTTGACATCAAGTATGAAACAGACTCAAACCACTAAGACATAACTATTATTCTAAACTAAAGGTAGTAAGGAGTCTTGGATTAGATGAGCTTCTAAAGAGCTTCCTAACACTTGCCCTGTCACACTATAGCAGACTGCACTACCAAGGAAACATTTATTTTTAAAAATCAAGAGATCTAGTACGTTTTACAGTTTACTTTCACATATTTTACTTCCATGATAAGTATCACAAAGGAGCACTTCAGCTGAAAAGATGGGATGTCCCCTTGTTATACCAAGAGACAGAACGGCTTGTCTGTGCACCCACTCCCTGGGCTCATGGAAGCACTGCTCACAAGGATGCCTCATTACATTAAGGAGAATCTCTTGCATTTCTATTAAGGCACTATTACTATGAAAAGATCAGGAAACACATTCTGCTCTTATTTACTTTCCTTTTGGTGCTAGGTTTATATCAAAGTCATGGTGAGCTCCATCTCTCATGCTAAGGTAAATCAAACATTTTTAGTGAGTCTCGTAATGCCACATCCTAATCCCTCTATGGAAGCTTCTCTCTCTGGAGACATTTCAAATGCGTTTATTAGGAAGACCATATTTATATCTTCAGGGAAGCCTGTATACAAAATGGAAAAACCTTGTAGGGCAGATGTTGCAATTGGCTAAAAAATTGAAACTAAGCTTTGTTTTATGCAAACTAGAGCGTGAACATTTATCGTGTAACTAGGATTTAAAGGAACAGAATGAAAGAATAAAAGGATAAAATATGCATGCCTCTTTACACCTATGTGCTACATTATGAAAGCATTAAGAACATAGTAATTGACATTTTATTCTTGCTGGTCAATGACAGCTTTTAAAAGCTAGTCCAAATGCTGGTTCAGCAAACCATATTTAAACTTATTATTCAATGGCACACACCAACACTCCACCTATGTTAAATGTCATGAAACTGTACTTTGTCCTGTACAACTAGAATAATCAATCATACTCATTCAGCTAGCGTGGCCTGTAGAGCAGTGGGGACTCTGCTGTTGGAACTTAAGGTACACATGAATTAAATGTAAAATACTAACACATCACTAATGTGCTCAGATAATTTAATGTTATATCCCATATTACATGACAGACTTTTGGAACATTCACTCCTGGAAACAGCAATGACCCATTAGACTCCAAAGCCTGAAAAGAAACTTAATTCTTTATTAGAGTTTAACATTAAAGGGAAAATTTCTGGATTTCATCAATTAATCATTTTCCAGCTATTCTGGACATACCTATAAGTAATGGCGAGCATTAAAAAAAACAAAAACAACTCAATAGCAAACAAACAACAAAAAAAGTCACACTACCAACCAACCCCAGCTTTCCTACATTGGTGACTGAGAGAATCCAGATGGCCAAGGGCCATGGTTATACCTAAGTTGCAAGATCTTCTGTGATCTTGTTGAGACTATTTTGGGATGATGGAATAACAAAGAAAAACAAGGTGAAAAGAAGTATTTGCCACAAAACAAATCCCATGGACAACATCAGCAAGATTTTGCAGAGTTGCAGCCACACAGGTTTCACTTCAGTGAAAGGAAAAGCAAATATAAAATGTAGCATTCACTGACTCCAGAGAACCTGAGATAAAGACCCACACAACCTACACCAGCTCAGAGTGAGCCTCATGTTTACCCAATGGAGAAAAACTGTTAAACATTAACACCAATCAGCATACTAGATTGATCACTGTAAACTGTATAGAACCATGTAGCTCATATTTAGGTCAGAGTACCTGCTCTTAACTTCCTGCCCTTACTTTTGAAAGGCCTCTTCCTCATTGATGAGATAGGGGGAAAGGACATTGTTTTTATTAATCTGTCATCATTCGTCACACCCTAGTTGTGTGGGCAGTTGATGCTTTATTTCTTTAGTAACCTAAACAAAGTAAAATCTAGTGTTTCTACTTTTGATTTGCCCATAGGTGAAGTACAAAGGGCCAAACTGACACTTAACATTTAAGTCATTGTTATATTGCAAGAGTGTTTACAGTGGCAAGGACAGCAAGGACTGCCAGCACTCAAAAAATCACAGACCTGATGATAACTGAGTAAACAGTTTTGAGAACACTGGGTCATCCAAAAGCCATTATTTGGCATATCAATACATCTCATTACCTCTCATGTACTACTTCAACTCGACATGAAGACAACCTTAGGATACATAGTTCTAATACGTGAACAATGCAAACAGTTTGGATCATGTGCCCTCTATTCATTAAGAGAGTCTCAACTTCTCTACCAAAATATCTTACTGGCTTTTTAGAATAGAAGTCACTTGTGATATTGTTAAATTGCATCATAAAACACGAGATTAGTTTTCTCTCTTTAAATGTCAGTGCTGTGTAAGTAAATTAAGTTTGCAGGCTTTAGCATGATGCTACCTGATGACTTGGTTTTGTTGAGTGGCATATAGCTAAAATTTTTCACAGTAATATTTGTCCAGAAGCAGCACTAACAAAAGCTGAGTTGATAGTGTCAAATTAGATCATCAGGAGGATTAAAAAAAGAACACTTATAATATAGAAAATACATGTGCTACATTTTACAATGTATTAAAGAGAAAGAATAATGGCTGGAAATAGACAATCTCAGTATTCATATTCCAACAAAAGAGTCACATTAAAGTCACTTTGTTTTCTAATAAAAACTCATAAATATTACAGTAGCAACATAGATTACAGAAAAATGACTTTTATTGGCCCATGAAATGATTTTGCTGGTGTTTATTCAAGACAGCAAAGCACAGACTAGAACATCTTCACAGGAGAAACCTTTTGGGGAAATTGTTGACCCTTTTCAATTACATACCAAACAATGAAATGGGTACTGTAGATGAATACTGAAGGACAAGGACTAAGCTGTATGACATTGACATAAGTTTTACTTCATTTATTTCCATTGAAACTCCTCTACAGAGAGTCAAGGCTGCCAAGCTCTATCAGTCCAGCAGATAGAACTCAGAAGTGAATAAGAAAATAAAGTAAATAAGGCATAATCAGAGGAGATATAGGAAATGGGACAAATAAAGCCCTATGTGTGCCTATTTTCTTGGTTTTTTAAACTGTGAAACACATTGAAGAAACTTTCACTTCAGTCTGATTTCTGTGGTGCTCACCTTTAACGCTATTATTATAAATATCTTGCAGAAAAATTGAGAATATCCAATATGAATTATAGAAATGAAATTATTCCACCAGTGTACATTAAAAACAGGTCTAAAAGCAGGCAAAACCTTTGCTTAGAAAAGGGAAGATACACTACGGAGCATAAACTTCTTTGGCTTTTGACATATTTTCATGAACTGAGTTGGACAGGTGAGGGAGCTATATTCCCTAATTTAAAGCTGGGCATGTGTGTAGCATACAGTTTATATATAGAAAAAGTGTGAAGCACCACTATTCCATGGGGAAAATATATGGCTGTATTAATGGGAAATCAATTGTTCTTTCCAATTTCATCTAGATACCTTTCTCACACGACCCTTCAGTTCTCTAGCCTACACAGGAATTTGAAAGAGTAGACTTTTGCCAAATGGCAACAATTCCTCAACTTGTTCCTGAAAGAATACAATGACATGATGGTCTTGGGACCAAAAAAAAAAAAAAAGTAAAAAGACACACTCATACTCTACAGGACACTAATTTAAATCTTAAAGCCAAACTCTAGTTATCTGTGGAATGGTTCCCATAAAGAGCATTATAAACTCATCCTTACTTGAGGAAGTGGACACCCCCTTCTTAGAGGTTTATATGTTTGCATTTTTTGTGCTCACCCACAGCTCTGTATCTATCAAGTTATTTATTTGTAGGATCTATCATAAAAAATAAAGCTGCCTCTAAATAAAATATTTCTGGCCAGTTTAAATACTAATACAACTTACCTTTGTAAACAACAAAATGAAGGTGTTCCTAGATTGTCAGTGAAAAGTCCTTAAACATAGAAAGAGGCCTTGTTTTGTTATAGGTTCACAGCAACAGACTCCAATTTTCACAGATAATTAGGTACTATATCCTTCAATATCAGATGCTATTTTCAGTCCAATATAGTATGCTCTTACTCTTCTTTTTTCCAAGGGAGCAGAAGATAAACCATTCTGGCACTAACAGAACCAGCTTCTTAGATTAAATATTCTAATACTCCTGTTCTACCCACGGCAGAAATATGTATCAGTCCACATTGCAGAGACTGGCTTTATTCTTTTCTCTGAAACTGCTCCTCTGCAGTTCTGCAGGTCCCACGCAACCAAAGAGTTAGTCCCTCTTTTCCTTACACTCAACAGTTTGGGATTTTTGTTTTCTTTTAGGACATGAGAGGACAAAGAAGACCTATCCTACTGTTAAATTGCTAGTGTTTTGCTGGGTGATAAAAAGCACTTTTTTACTGTCTTTTTCCAGGTTCCATTTGTGTTTATTATCTGAATACTCAGCTCGTATTGCAGTTACTGTTACTTTGGGAAAAACTTCAAAGTAAAAGGAAAATAAGGTGCTTGCCTTATTATGAGTCATGATCTATACAAGTTTCAATCTCATATAGTTTCTTTTACATGGCTGATTTTTTTCCCATTGTATTGAAAAGGAGCATCATCTTTTAAAATGCGGTTTCAAGGGAACCCTAACACTTTACTGTCTTGTGTCTCAGTCTAGCAAGAGACCCTTAAATATACTCAACTCAAACTCTGAATGCACATAGAGAGGAATTTAAATAATGAACACAGAATATTTTATGTAATACAGAAAACCTCAAAGTATGTAAGTCAAGTAACACCCAATTAACTCTCAGAACATGGAACTTCTCTTCATGCTCACACTTAAACGTGTAGGAATGATATTTTATCTGTTATTACCCAAGCATAGTCAAAGCATTCTAAGAATTTCCTTCAAAGGTTGCATTCCTTGGTCATTGACAGGTTTCTGTTTGTTCTATTCCTCCATCCACAAGTATCACTGACTTCAATTTAAATTTTACCAATTACAGCATATGCTTTCTGAACTGCCTTCCAGTCAATGCTTTCATTCTAGGATTCAGTTTTGTACATACAGAGTATAGAAAATCCTGAGACATTAGAGCACCCTCAGGCTGCACTTCCAAGGATGTGGCTGAGTTTTCTTAGAATAATCTTATTTACTTTTCTTTGATTCATTTCAGTAGTCCAATATTTTTATTCTGAATAGATGTTAGTTTTCTACATTTATGTTTTATTTTCATTATCATTTTCACTTGCCTTTTAAGTGAACAAATGCAGCAGAATGTGATTCAAATGAAAAACAGATTTTGTGTGTTTGATTTGCAGTTCTTCCACTGTATAATTATCCTCATCTTCAAAAACTTTTCCCAGCACAGCTAAGTTAAACTTTCAAGCTGCAGATCTTATCTTTTTAGACATAGGGATACGTTTATTCGTTTCCTTTGTTCCATCATATGTCAGATGTGCAAGCAATTTGGTTTCCTTTTAGTGCTCTAGATTGACAAACTCAGTTTGCTGTAT
The DNA here is from genome assembly GCA_013397245.1 of Thryothorus ludovicianus. Lineage (NCBI taxonomy): Eukaryota > Metazoa > Chordata > Aves > Passeriformes > Certhiidae > Thryothorus > Thryothorus ludovicianus. Next base: position 448,344 of record VZTB01004138.1, read on the forward strand.
CTTGAGAAGTCATGCTTCTCCACCTCTAATTATCTTTAACCTGTCTCATCTCAACTATCTTCAGCTCATCTACATCTGATGTTCTGCAGCCCTTACCAGCCTGTCATCTGCAAATTGAAGTGGACTTTTCAAACCATTAATGAACTAAGTTAGATAGATTATTCATATATTATTAATAATAAGGCATGTTAACATCTCATCTGAATAGATAAGAGGTAATTATGCGTATAACCAAAATTTTCCTCTGTAATTATTTTGAAATTTTGTCATTTTCAATGACCTTGAGATTGCAACAAAATATTAGAATTTGCACAGTTTAAAAAGCTCCATGTGAAAAACCATCTACCTTAATGAGATTTCTTTTTTCCCCCTCTTCCAGCTCTCAAATGACAGTGTAAGTTTGGGATCAAATGACAGCTTAGCTGAGTTTCAAAGTTTGTAAAATTTGATAATTTTCCTCTGTATTTAAACACATATATTCACTTTTGAGTTCTGTATGATATATGGATATACTTGCCTCTCTATGGCAATGTGTTATTGATCAAATGACAGTTCTCCCAATGACAGCTAAAGAATTTGATACATTTAAGTTATTCTTCGATATGCATTCTATATAAATGTTTCTTGACTATTTGTGTATTTGAGTTAATTTTCCTAATTCATTTGTTATTTAGTCTTGATGTAAGTAATTGGTCCCATCAGCTACACAACATCCACTTTGAAAAGGCAAGTAATGAATAATTAGTAGAGAATGCTGATGAATGAGGACCTGCAGAATTATTGCATAAATATGCTGCATTTGAAACAAATATGGGAATTCTTAAGAGCTAACTATTTTTGAAGTATTTCTACAAATGTCTTTTGGTGACTAAATGAAAATGTACAAACCCAGATGTAAAATACCATGACTGAGCCACCCATCTAGTTGGATTTTGAATTTATACTTCCAAGTAGTAACTTTCAACCAGCTTTTCCTAGCTCTAAGACCTAACATCTGGGCCATGAATATCAAAAACTTAAGGTTCTAGAAAGTATTGCAGCTGCTTTAGTAAGTGAACAAGTAGGTAATTAAAAATAAAAATCTAGAAAAATTCATCATGGAAGTATCATTAATCTGAAGCATACTACTCACAGCCTTGAGTTTCTGATGAAAGTTCAAATACCACTCTAGCTGTCACAATCAAAATGTGGTTCTTTAAGTTGGAACAACTCAAAGATTACTATGAACATTTACAAGTTAGCCATGCAAGTCATACTTTTTTGGGAATAAGAAACCAGTATGAAAAAAATCACAAATGTAGTGTTCCAGTAAGAAGACCTAAATTCTAAGTATAACTTTTCCATTACTCATAGGAAATAAGGTTAAAATGAATATTCTAGACCAGGATAATAATGGATTTCACATACATTTTTCTCCTACACCTTAGCTTGCATCTACTCACTTTAGTGAGGGTGACAAAACTCTCGTTAAGTTTTACAGGTACAGGAACAGACCCACTTTTTTGCAAATGTCACTCAGACCAACTAGAGGAAAGAGGGAAAAACCACTACAATTCCCACAAAACCCACTGCTCTCAGAGAGCTCTGAGGCATACATTAAATAAGTATCAGAACAAATGACTGTTGGCTGGGGATTTAGTTGTAATTTTTGTCTCATGATAAGCTTCTTTATTTCATACCCTGTACAATACAGGGGAGTTAACATTTTTTGTATTTTAATCTTTGCTGACAGACAATAAGTCACATCTAAGGACAGAAATGTACTGAGCAAAACCTCAAAGCTATTTTGAAAAATAGGTTCAGCTTCTGGTTTTGTAACCAGAAAAACCTCTAACAAAAAAACCAATCAAAATAAGACAAAAAAGTTTGATCTTGCACTCTTTGCTACAACCCTGCTCCAGGGGGCAAGTAAGTCACTCAAAAATTAGCCAAATGAGGTCAGGGTTCAAAAAGATTTTAAAAGTTGTCAGGTTCAGACCTTGTTGATACAGGTGCTGCTGCATACACACTGGTTGTTTGCTTTGAATTGCTTCAGATTTCTCAAGTAATGGGAATTCCAGGTTGCCTAAAACTGTTATTTTGTGGTCTAGCAGATGTTAAAGAACACTTCTTTATTCCAATGTTGGAATAAAGTAATGGGAAAAGAAAAATCCCAGAATATAAGAGTTGAGAAAAGCAGATTTGAGTGAAAAAGATAAGTGATAAAATATACTGGATGTTAGAAATAGAAACACGTACCAGGACTGATGAAAATTAATGAAATACTCCCATAAACAAACAGTCTTCATAAACTTTAAAACCTACAAAGGGAGAACTTACACATGGGAAACAAGAAAGCTATTCTTATCTTACAGAATCTTTGTAAAAGATGAAATTCAATAGAGAGTTCAAGGCATTCACGAGTACCAAAGCATATAATTTTTTGCAACATTGTCTTTCTATTTAGACAGAGAATTTATAGCAAGCTCCACAGGGTGGGTTGAAGAAAGTAAATTCAGAGTGGCTCTGATTGCTCCAGGTATGAACAGTTGTCATTGTCCTTTCTGTTGTATCATTTCAGTCTTTTACAAATTCAGAAGAGATGATCCAATGCAAAGCAGAAAGTAATTGCTATTTGCCAGCAAATAGTACTTTGGAATTCCTTATCATGACTCTGATTATCTGTGAAGTGGAGCATTTAAAACTTTTGCTAGACAAAAAAAAGCTGTCTCCACAGTTAGGTACTTCTTGATACTCATTGTAAACTGATAAAATTTTTAAAAAATTTAAGTTTTAATAATGTGTGAAATAATGTTTTAAACAAAACAGACTTCATGACTACATTTTCCCATCAAACAGCAAGAATTCATCTCTATGCCTGCACGTTATTTTTATGGTACATTTGTTCCATTGAAAACAGATCTAAAAATACAGTGTCTGTAAAAGGCAGCAGAGCAAGATGCAACAATGTTAATTAAAACACAAAAAGAGTGCATGATTTGGTTTAAGTAAAACACTTTCATGAGTGATCTATTTCTCAGCTTAAGGAATACATTTTCAGGGATAATATATTTAATTATTGTAGTAATATATGCCAAAATAGTACTTTCACTGCACAGTGTTTAGTTATTACAGAGCTATAAAGGCATCCTTAATCCATTTTAACCGGGCTCTGTTAGAGAACTGGATTTGTAAAAGAAAGCCAAGGTATTTAGATCAAGGTACGTGACATTCTGAATGGAATAATGGCAAAAAACTTAACAAAATAAATAACAAAACACCTCCAAAACCCTAGAAGGCAGAGTTTGGAATGGACCAGAAATGAGTTTCAAGTGGGATTAAGAGAGTGTCATGGGCCAGTGGGAAGGTTGGCTCAAAGATCAGTCATTAGTTCAAATGGCTTTTAGTAGCTGGTGATGAAAAAGCTGTGCTTGTCTAACAGTCTGGATTATTTAGCTTGTTAATGCAACATAATTGTCCAGTGGACTGCAATTGCCAAGAAAAAATATTACTCTGTATTAAGAATTTGTAGATTGTCTCTGAACAAGGACAAAAGATCAATGAGGATTATGAACCTCCCCATGCCCTTAAAATTATATGAGAATATTAAAGAGGTGATTTGATACTCTTAGGTACATAGCACTCATGCAGTACTCAATATTTTTAACATAGAATGACTGTGTCTGTCTCTGAACAGATCTAATTCCAAACCTCCATCCGCTGTTGGGGAAGTATCATTATTTTCCTCAGAGACAGGAAAGTAAAAATCTAGAATGTCAAAAAATAACATTGGACTTTTTTCAAAATAAGAGATATTTTTATTCTTTTATATTCCCTTGCCTTTTCTCCATCAATATAAATTCAGTTTATTTTTTAAATGAAAATTTTATCCATCCATTGAAACAGAATATTTGCATTTTCACAGAATGATTTATGACCATTTATTATATCCTCAGCAAAATTCCCACTGATCTCAAAAGGAGCTAAGCGTTGTGAGCAAGACACAGAAGGCACTGAAAACTACTGCTAGCTAAATAATGTACTGCAATTACATATGCAAGTTTATAACACATGTTCAAACTCATACTTTAACTTCAGCACTGCAAAGGCCTGCATGAACATTTTCATTCATTAAAAGCACAACATTTTGTGGTTAAAACACATAGTATTTATTCACTTGGAGCGGCTTTTTTAAGTTAAAACTGAATACTAACATAAATGTGTTTCCTAGGTAGAAAAGTAACTATCTGTAAGACAGCTTAAAACAATGAAATGCTGTTCAGGAGCTCACATAAATGAGTACACAGCCAGCCTAGAAAGGTCAGATGTAGTTAGAGGACAATCCACAAAGCATAGTTTGTTCCAGCAAGATTTGGTGTGTTTGACTCAAATATTTGACTGACTCATTAGCATTAGTGCAAATGCAAGGACAAGCCTTTGTATTTGAATAACCAAGGAAGATGCACACACTAGCTCCTCATATATTTTCCTGATTTATACAATTACCCCAGAATTTCTGGTGCATTTTCTTAAGTAATAGGGTAACTTGTTCAGATCTCAAATCTAAGCACATACTCTAAGCACTTGAGCACACAATACGTTTCCTTACATGATAATAAGGTAAAGAAATTGTTCCAGTGAAACCATATTTTTAGAACCCTTGTAAGCTTTAAGAATGGAGTGATTTTCCACCCTATTCAACATACAGGCTTTAAGCTGCAGCAAAATTTTTAAATCAAGCAGAAAATAAAATTTAAAAAAAAAAAAAAAAAGAACAGAAAAGAAATGTGAAAGGCAAATCTATTGACAGCAATATTACAAAGGGCTGAAGTCTTCCACTAAGGGCCTCAAGTACCAGGACACAAATGCAGTTTTTTTATCTATTTTTGACCAGCATTTCTTCCATCAAAAAAGGGGTATTTGAATCATTCTTACAGCAGTGTACAAAGTTATCTGGAACTTGATCTGTCATATGATACACTTCAGTTCCCCAAACTGAGACAGATTCCACTTAAGAGAATCACCTTGATCTTGCATACATTTTTCAAACTACAATCCATTGTTTATTGTAAAAAAAGCCTGACTTAAAGATGATGACTTCCAAATCCCATCTTCACTTTGTAACTCCTGTAAAGATCAGGAGAAGTATGGCTTTGTTTAACCGAAGTGGAAGTTATTTGTGGTAAACTTTGATTAAAATGCAGAAGAAACAGTTTATCTGTAGCAAAATGCATTACATTTAAAAGCAGAAAACTCATTCACAAATAAGAACTTTATATGGAAATTCTCAAATCTTCTACTTGCAAAGTTATTAAAATGGAAAGAGATCCAGTAATCATTCATACCTGAAGGAGAACATACAATTGACTCTATAAATGGTTCCAAGCACCACCAACTTGTCCTTCCTTCCAAGCTTTATACCCTTTCTCTCACATGCATGACACCTGTGTGACTCCTTCACCCTTCTGGGATTGGTCCATCCTCCTCAGCAGCCCAGGTCTCTTTATCTTTAACACTGCTCACCTGTCTTACACAGCTGCAGCCCATGGGGGAGGAGGCTTGGCCCCAGCCCCGTTCCCGATCACCACAGACTCTGTGCCTACACATGCCATCTTGCTCTCTCTCCAGTCTCCATAAAACTACAACATACCCTGGCATTCCTTTTCTTCTTGACTTGCATAATCCCACCAATTCCTCCAGGATGAATTCCTGGTTGACATATGTAAAATAAACAGAGAAAATAATCAGAAATATCAATATGTTCACTGAGGTATTTGAGAATCATCTGACCAGCGTCGTTTTTGGTCATTAGATCATTTAAGGACCTAACAGGGGTAATTTACAAGTTTCCCACCCTTACAGTTTCCTCCTTCCCCATTAGCAAAAATGCTCACCATATAGCTGGTTCCTAATTTCTGCCGTGCCTAGCCTAGAAAAAAAATCTTGAGTATGGTATTCTATTGTGCTGAATATCTTAGCTACTGTTATTAGTTGTTCTGGGTGGATTTCCCTTGCTTCAATCTTTCCCCCATATTTCATTTCAGAAGCATCAACTGTGTCCAAGTTCCTACTCTATAGAAAAGCCCCTCCACAGGGAGCTTTCTGAAATGAGAATGTTGCAGGAAAAATGCATTGTTTTCTTAGCTAACAAATCTATGTTTTTCCCAGGAATACTCTCATATAGTTTTTGCTTTCCTCCTGATAATGCTTTCTTATATTGTAGCAGCATTTCTAGATTTTTGTCAGTTTGACCTTTCCAGCTTACTGGGTCTAACTGTTTTTGCAATAAATCACTTGGATTTTCAACAGCTTCCTTACTTTACAAGGCTTTTCACTGGCTTTATTAAAAGTTGCAGAAGGTCAATCTGAACCATTGATTCTTAATACTAAATCATAAAATGTAAAAAAGACATTTTACAATCAGAATTTGTAAGAGAAGAAAGCTTACTAGAAAGTTTTTTTATTTAAATTTCCACGTAACTAAAATATGTCAATATTTGAAAACACATAATCAAACTATAAGATTGCTCAAAACAGGGAAAACACTATTTAATAAATTGTAGCAGTTAGTAATAACATTGGTAAAAGTCAAATTTTGCCTACCTGAATAAGGTAGACTCCTTATTAAGGAGGAACTAATTTGAGTTCTTATCACTGTATATATGCTGACACATCAGCAACAGAGCTAGTGATAAATGAATTATTTCAGTCTGCAGCTCTTAGTCAACAAGTCACTGTGGATTTACTCAAGTGAACTAATTTCTGATGTACTCACTCTACTTACAGATATATTCAAGCTTCTGATACAACTGCTTGTGCAGAATATCTCTTCTCCATGTACCATACCAGAAAATCCTGCTACATAGTAGAAGATGCCTACAACTGTAGCTTTATATCCTGAAGCATAGATGCCCTTGCTCCTGGCAAAGACTGTTTCCCATAAAGTAGTTTTCGCCAATGTCGCAAATAAACAAAAGTTAACACAGCAAAACTCTTTTGAACCCTGTAGGTACAGCTATACAAGGTCTTCTGCCAGTATAGAATTAATACAATCAAAAGCCTATCATAAAATTCTCATAGCAAAAAATATCACAGGCTTGACCTAAGAAAAACATCAAGTTCCTGTTCTTAAGAACAGGAGGCACAATGTATAAATTCTCTATAAAATGGAAGATAAGATTCCAATAAAAGAAGTTCTAGGATCTCAGTCAGGAGAAGTGGTACACAAAGGCCAGTAAGGAAAAACATTATTTCCCAAACCCTGCTATTTATGTATCATATATACCATTAGAAAGGGTACATTACAATGTATTCCTTCAAACATGCACGAGATGAATAAGCTGATCAGCACAAGCCTGGACTACTGAGCTGAATGGGGGAAAGCACACAGGGGACCTGAGCTGTCATTCACTGTCCCCACCGTCACCTTTGCCAGTTCTTGGCATGCAGAGGAGAAACAGGCAGATGACACTAATTTCTAGTTGAGTTTTTAGGTATTTAATTACTGAGGAAATTGCACAACAATCCAGACAGTACAGATTGAACCCTTAGTACTTCCATACAGGCTCAGAAACACAAGGATAAGAATTGTCACTTGGCTGGGAATTTGACTTTGTTGCTGGGTTAGCTAAGGCTGCTTTATCAGCTTCTCTCTGCTAGTTTATGAATGACAATTTGAAAAGTCTACATTGCCAACATAACATTAACATCCGCAAGTCTCAGATTTATTTTAAGTTATTTAGATTAACATTCATGTGTCCTACATGTAGGATTTTAGAATGGCAAGTTGATCTAAACCATTTTTCTCCCTGCCCATGAATGTAAAATTACAGATCTGTCAAGAAATGAAGATAAAAATGCAGGTCAGTATTGGTATAAATGCAAAACACATACATTTTCCTAAGGGAACTGCAGAATTAGGAAATGCAGAAAACTGTATGTAAAGAGCCAACAAAATTTATTAAGATTAGGAATAAATATTAGAAGTCCTGAAGTTATATTGAACACATCTAAAAATAAATCAGAGTTGATTCAAAAGAAAATCTTAAGACTTATATTCACAGCGCTTACAACATAATGTGTAAATATTAAAATCATAGTGGGAGTTGGAAAAGAGTGAAAACTCTTAAAACTCAAATGCATGTTAGGTGTAGAAGGAAGAGTTTCCAAAAGAAAAAAGATAATTAAAGTGTGAAATTCAGAATAAGTGACTCACAAGGGAACACTGCTGACCTAAGTAGAGCTTAACTATGAAGTATGAGAAAATTGGCACAAGAAACTTCCTCCCATGAAAATATTAGAGAAAGCACTTGTTTCTAACTCTAATGCTACCACTGTTCTCTGTGGGATTTTTCTTCTAACCTGTTCTAAAGGTACACTGATAACTTTCTTCGACTCCAAAGTTTCTTGTCTACAACAGAAATCCCAGCAGTTACTGTCTTGAGATGATGCTTTATATACTAGAAAGGAACCCAACTTTAAAATGAATGGCAGTGTTAATTCTCAGTTCATGCAGGTTGGAATTGATTTTGATGACTTGCAAAGCCTAGATCTCTGGGGGGTCCTATCTGATTTTATTCTGTTTCCAGTGATGTAGGCTATAGGTATTTAAAATGTTTGTTCCTCCTTTCAAGAACTGAAGTATGAAACATGCCTTGTAATGTTCTGTAAGTGTCAGAAATGTGGTAAGATACAAGAAAATTAGATTAATATACGAAGATTAACTAGTGTAATATTTAAGATAATTGTGATATAACAGAGTCCAAATATTCATCAGTATTACATTAACTTTCCAATTATAAATCTGTCTATAAATCAGGTCACAATACTTGCACAGAACATAAGCTGCATATAGAATTTGTGAGTCACAAAATTCACCTTGAAGATAAGGCTTTAAGTTTATCTTTCTTCCTCACTCTCATTTCAAGATTACAGTTGTAGAATAGAATTGTCCAGGTTGGAAGAGACATTCAAGATCATAAAGTCCAACCATCAATCCCCAGCACTACCACTTCAATAGAAAGTCCATCCATGTCACCAAAAAAGACTAAATAGAACATAGACTAAGAGGTAGACATGCAAAATTTGTCACAAACATTAAAGTTTAACAGAAAAACAAATATTAAGTGAATAGGCAGACAGTTCCATGAGGACAACCACTCTGCAGATGGCTGACCAGCTGCAGGTCTGGTTAATTCAGGGCATACAGATGTTTGATTATGTTTGTTATGTAGGAGACTGTCATGCAGCAAAGTGTTCATAGGGTCAGGTAATGAAGCATTGTTTGATTACGAAGAATTCATAAAGTATTATTATCACAGTGCCAAGGCAACTAGCATTATTCTTTATGTCTACTTGTCTAATTTGAGCTCATTTTCCTTGAATTGCCATCACAATAATCAAAATTCTCTTTAATTATTGCAACACAAACATAGTTCACACACTGAACCTATTATACATTCTCATTACCTAGTGTTTGTCATCACCGTGGAGAAGACAGAGAAAGAATGAGAGTTTAGTGACATTAAGCAAGAGCTTTTGCTTCTGTTCAGCTCAGAATGGGAGGTCACCTTGGTGAAGGCTTTTCTGTAAGCTGCTTAATTCTTCCGGGACAAATATGTAATAGCATCACACTTCACATCTCAGACTTTCCATATGAAAATCAATTGATGAGTCAGGGAACTAAGGCCCTCACAGTGTTTATGGTTTGAGCTTTCCCATTTTTTTAACATTTAATCTTTCAATTTTGATTGAAAGAGACAAGTGCGAGCCAAGAGCATTAAGAAAGACATTTCCTGGAGATTTAGAAAAGCATATGAAAAACTGCCACTCTAAGACTTCATTAGTGGGCTACAGACACAACACAGAAATGAAATCCATGTTTCAATTTCTAGACAATAAAATGAACAACTGCAGAAATGTATGGTAGCAATAAGTAGCTCTAGAAATTTAAAGCAGTAAACATAATGCAGCCTTATAAATAGGCATTATGCAATATTCAGACATTTTGGCCCAGCAAAACTGAAAAAAAATAAATATTATAAACACTGTTGAGCCCTAGCATTAAATACAGAGTTTCCCTCTCTTCTAGATTCCTTTTTACCTTGAAATCTCCTATTATCTTCTGGGCCTCTCCCTGGAAGCACTTGCCAATGGATCTTCCAATGCTACACATCCAAAGAAATTTCTATTTACTCAACAAATTTTAACCTCTTGCCTATATGCCTTTCATCTTCATCCTGAATATTTCCCAAACTGGCTGACACACTGCAAGTGCAACAAAACTCGCTTACATGATGTCCTCTCCAGGAAGGTCCCACTAAACTTTCTCTTCCTTTGAAATCAAAACTTACTGTTTGCTCAAAAGTCAAGCAGGACCCTTCTGTGGTCTTTTAAACAAAGGCCTAAGTGTTTTATAGGTCATCCCAATAACCATATTGCCAATAATTTACTGGAAGAGATCCTTTAAACCTTGTCAAGACTTACTAAGTCTTTTGGTTCCTTGTACTCTCTTGTTTTAAGTGGAGATTTATTCATGTTACTACTGAAGTTACTATTTAGAAACACTATTGGCTACCTAGAAGTGAGAGACCGGAAAGAATTAGAAAAGGAATAAGGTTGTAAATAAAGTTGTAAAAATTAATGACCTCCTATACTATCTCAGCCTGTCAGTTTACACACAGTACATCATGTAACTTTTTTTTAATTAGGTCATTACATCATGACAATTATTTTATTTTCATAAAATATATTTTAATGTGTATTAATGTGTATACATATCCATGGGTACCTGAGAGGTGGAGTAAAAGTCATGAAATACAGTAATCCAGAGAGGCTGTGGAGTTTCCTTTCCCTTTGGAGAGCTGGGCAGTGTCCTGGGTAACCTGCTCTTAGTGACCCTGCTCGAGCAGAGCAGTGGGACTAGATGAGCTCATGTGCTCCCTTCCAACATTAACTGTTCTGTGATTCCGTGGCTTTGTCACTCTCTGATCATGTACTACTGAACACTGAGAGGCTGTGAAGGATTTTCCCCAGAATCACCACCCCTTTAAGTAGATACAGCCCTTCCAATCTTTTCTTCTAAATATAATCACTTTTCACACAGTGACTAAGCACGTATACATTATCTACTTCTTCACAGTGCTGCCACTGTTTCTGCTGGCATTTCAAGCCATGCTACAGATCCAGTGGAGCACCAGAGACTCTCATGTGTGAGATAAGCTTGTGGACTGCTGTGATTACAGCAAGAAAAAAAGCAGTGAGCTATTGGAAATTCATGTTAATGCATTTATTCAATTGTCTTCTCTTTTCTTGTTGTACCTATTCACTTATGTGAAATCTAAGTAAAAGCACTGTATCTAACCAAAACAACACTCATGTCCATAGGATAATATGCAATAAATAGAAGCATCTCACATACAACTCAAATATAACTTTAAGAATGAAAGCACTTGTTGTATAAGGATTCAAAGGTATTTTGGTAATCCATTTTGAACCAAACTTTTAATTTCCCTAGTCTTAGTGACATGAAAGTCACTGTTCCATAGTCCACTGAAATAATTTTCTTTTGATTTGATTCCAGCAAAATCTTTCAGAAATGAGAAAGATCTTTTAAAAGCATACAAATAACTACCGTACAAGGCCAGAGAAAGTGTTAAGGGAATGAGAAATTCTCCAAACTCTCTGCAAAGCAGCCTTTGTAATCATTGCACTACTTCTATTTCAAGGGTCGCTCGGTGACATATATAAGACATAATTATGAAATTAGCAAAAATTCTTTCAAATAAGTACATTGGTAGAGTAAGGTACATGAGGTAGAAGAAAAAATGAAATATAACCATTAAAAAGATCAGTGCAATATCTTCCATTGACCTAAAACTCTGTCATTTCTTATGACACCCAAATAGTTTAATCTTACATTAACCTACTGATCTCATAACCCGTTCATTTTCACTACCTCTAGAATCATGAAGATGGGAGATAGCAGCTAAAAAGAAGTTGCCAAAAAGAAAAACATAAAGCCTATAAATACAGTGCATATTACTAGTTCTCTAATGTAGGGATGCTTGGTTTAGATACTAAATGTATTATGTAACCTAACTAAGTAGTTAAAACTTACTGCAACTGTCAAAGCCTATAAAGTGTTTGAGGTGGGATTAAGGGTCTCATAAAATGGGGTATTGTGGGTGATGAGGTGTGTGAGCGATGATGAGAAATGCATGATAGTCCTGATTTCAATAAGAAAATTAACTATAAAGACTTTGTTTCTTGACAGAACTGCTTTGCATTTTCCTGTCAGTGGATGAGCCAAAATTAGAAGTGAAAATTAATTTACAGATACATGGAGCATTGAAGGGTTTGATGTTCAGATATTTTAAGAAATATGAAAAAAAAAAAAGGTGATTGCTGGGACACTGGAAGGATAGTACTTTATAATATTCTGTTTTCCATTTCTTTAGTTCTATTTTGGTACTAGTACCACATTTTTTGCTATTAAGATCAGAAGGCGTTTGCTTTCCAATCTCTCTATCTTTGGAGAATATAATCATGCTTGGTGAATGAGAATTAACTAGCTCACTGATTTGAAGTCAGCTAGCTGAAGCCAGACGTTTTATGTAGTTAGGATGATCTGGAAGCCAACTGCTTTCACATGGTTTCCATAGATTCTCAATTTGGAATAAAGGCTTGTCAGAACATATCTGCTTTAAGGTGCTCATAGAAAAAGTTTTTATCAGAATGTCAAGAGTAGTGAAATGCTAGTATGGTTTAAATGATTCAAAATTTTTATTAAATTACTTTGTTATTTCTTCCTAAGGTCTATCTTGGATCAATTGGTCTACCAAAGTGAAAGTGTCACAACTTTGCTGGGTTTTGATTCATTCACAGTTTATCATTCCAATACAGCAATACTGCACATTACAGAGAATTACCACTTTGCAGCTCCCCTTTCTAATCTCAGTTTATGACCTAGAATGAGAAACAAAGCTTACCATTTCATGGTAGTTTATGATCTTGAAATTTAAGCTCCAGGTCTCTTTATGTTCTATTTGCTGGTTTACAATCTGCCTCCTGTTACAACAAACTGTACTAACAGCCTTCAAATTAAGGGAATCACCTGCACACCATTGCTTTCAGATTATTTTCTTCCATGGAGACTACGAAAACTTTTTTCTTGTACAAAAACTGTTATACTCAACTGGGCTCCATGGGGATTCACTGGAGACAAAGTGAGCAGCACATGCCTCTGGCAAGCTTGTGCTGCCAGTTGTGGGACTGGATAGATCTCATCGCCAAGAAAGCTGCTGAGTGTTAGGTTTTATTTTTGAACACTAAAGAGTGTCTCCCTACAAGACGAAGGGAGATTCTATACAGGCATAACTCTTGAGCAAGCAAAAGCTTCAGTTGCTCTAGGCTATATATGATTTTAACTTGGAAATTGGGATAAGCACAAAATTGGGCAGGATAATATTTTCAATTATTTGGTCCAGTGCCTATGATCTTGCTCTTATTACTGCCATTATTGATTCCCTTTCATAAAAACAGTAGTACTGCTTCTAGAGTAGTTACCTGTTCACTGCTCTGTAGTCTGCTATACTCTGGATTTTTGTTTGGATAAACATAGAAAAGATTTCATAGCTTACATATCAGTTTTTCTGAAAAGCCCAAGGGTTATGATTACTGTGAAAGTGCTGTGAATAATGAATCTCCATTCTTTTTTTCCCATTCTTGTGCAAGTAATTTAAACTACATGACAACCTTCCTGATAGTTGTCAAGAGCAGCAGTGAGGCCCTGTCAATCAGTGCATGACTTGTGACTGTTTCCTAAGCAGCAACAGACAAAGCAAACCCTACAGTGACAGTATTCTCTGCTTACTTATCTTGGCAGTAGCCAA
>VZTB01004138.1:469937-530367 GCA_013397245.1 Thryothorus ludovicianus
ATGTATCTTAGAAAAAAAATATGTACTAATAGATAATTACACAAGGTTTTAAATCTCTTAAACAGTTTTCTCAGTGAGCTTAAAGAGAGCAACAGATTTTTGAGAATTTTGACAAGGAAATCCACCATCCTGAAAGAGAGTAACAGATTTGTTTGAATTTATACAACCCATAAAAAAAATAAACCTGCTTAGATGAGCAGAAGTTTAATTTATTTTCTTCCCCAAAGTCTTTGACAGAGTTAAAAAAGAAGCAGACTTTCAAATGTTAGGAAAAAAATTGAAAGCAACAGTTATCCTTTTTTTATACTGAAATATTTCAGATACAACCAGGAAACAGATTTCTCTAGCTTAAAAAGAGAAGCTGGAAATATTTGCTTTCTCTATCACTCAGATACACAAAGACACACCAACAATCAAAAGAGCCAGAGTTTGTGTTTAGTATTTTACATTCCCTAACCAATTTTTTTATTTCTTAATTCTGTCACAATTCTGCTTCTGTCTGAAGCAGAAAGTTACTCTGAATCTGACTGGATTGATGAAGGTACAGGGGTATTATCTATTTCATACATAATCTATTTTAACCTCTCAGTACCCACAACTAGAGGCACAAAACCCAGAACAGATACTGTAATATGAGAGTCCCATGGTGTCTCAACCCTACAACCCTGACAACTTCTTCAATTCACCAGAGAAGTGATTCCGTCCTTTTCTTGCCACTGTGTGAAGACAATTCCAAAAGCACCAGACTGGACCCAGGCTAGGGGTCTGCTTTATTTAACAATCATTTCAGAAAGCACCCAACAAAATCCAAGGAACAAAGAGAACTTCAGTCCTCTCTTGCCAATGGGGTTCACTGGCTGTGAGTTTATTCTTACTCATATATAGATTTTTGGTGCACTTATACAAGAGCCAGGCATTTTAGCAACTTAAGGCAGGTTACCCTGATTTTACTGTTGGCAAAACACTCAGACAGTAGGTTTGAAAGCACAACCCACTCAAACATGCTATTATTAGAACCAGGTGAGAAATAATTTTCCCAATCTGGGAACACTTTTGAAAATAAGAAAAGAAAAAGTCATTCCACTGTCTCCACAAAATCTGCATATTGGAAATAAGCGGAAATCAGTAGACAGAATTTGGCTAACTAGAAACCATTAAAAGTTTGGGATGAAAAGTAATCAAATTTGCAAAAAACTATTCAGAAGAAACAGATATGGTAGAAAACACATTGTAGGAGAAAGGAATTGGTGGGAATATTGTCCTTAAAATTGTACTAATTAATAATTGCTGGGAAGGATAAATAAGTATATTCCTGAAGAGCATCTAAGTTTCTTGAAAGTATCAAACTCATAGAGTTCTCATTTCCTTTTCCCTTTAAATTCATTTCCTTGTTCACAGACATCAGTCATGAAATTTTAAGCTCCCAACAAGGTGTAGATTTGGGTTTAGAAATAGGAACAGCAGAATCTTCAGTATTTTGAACTCAAATTCCTTCATAAAGTCCCTGAATTTAAAGGTTGAGACTTGTATATGTTTCAATGCCAGCTTTTCAACTTCAAAGAGAGGTACAATATACCACAAAGCCTATAAGAGACTGGAAAGAAATAGCACCTTCAAAATATGTCTGTAAATGCAGTAATGGTGAGAATTTCTCTTCACAGAATGAGATGTTGTGTTAATCCCATAGTACAGATGAATATTTCCTCATAAGCATCCCTTTTGTGTTAGATGGCTTTGAAAATTTTAGTAAAAAAAACATACAAATAAAACAATTTCCATTAAAAAAAACCAACTTCTGAAATCTGTCTAACAAGAACTCAGCATGGTTGTCTAGATGCATTTAATGACTATTTGTTTGGCTACACTATGTCACACACTGAATCAGATTCACCTGTGACATTGGAGGAAAATCTTCCTTGAGATCAATAGATTATGATCACCTATAGTAGTGGTAAAACTAAATTCTCACTTCATGCACTTCCACATAATAGAAAAGACACAGATACTCTAAAACTCAGAGTCTGTAGGTTCTGCAGTTTTTGTTGTTCTTCCAATACCCCACAGATATTTATGAGAGGCATGTTTAACAACAGTGTGTTTAACTAGGCAACAGAGTTCCATTGTCAAGGCAGGATGGCCTTATGGCAGAAAATGTGTTTTCCAGTTCCGTGATGGATCTTGTTTACATTTCTCTAGTTCTTTGTAATGCCACTGCAAGAGCAGCAGATCAGGGTACCCTAACTCAGCTTTCAGTGATACTAGGATTGACAAGGTGTGTGCTCCAGTTTTAACTTGGTTTTTTTATGCCCTAGGAATGTGGTAATGTTGCCAAGAATAGAGTGGAATAAGGTGGAATCAAGAGCAAAATTACCCCCATAAATTCAAAGGCAGATTACCTAAATCAGATAAAATAAGATGGTGCTACCTCATTTTTAGTACTATTTCTCTTCTTTTGTGTTTGGGAAAGGAAAACAGAAATGTTTAGTATAATATCAGGGTAAGAAATCTTATTTTTAAAAATAATTTTCTGAACATTTTGCCATTAGGCATTTTTAAGATGACAAATAGTTTCACACCAGCAGATGATAAGCAACAGATATTCTTCAGCATAATTATTTTTAAAAGTGATGGCTGTAAATATGTCTAAGAAGAAAAAAGTGAATCCAACATACTGTAAAAAATATCATAATTTCTGGCCTTACATCTTAAAATATTTTCTAGGCAGCTACCTCCTTGTTTTGGAAAGTATATGCTGTTTTAAGCAACAAAATATTCTGGTTTTATATGCAGCAACTCTAATGTGGTTCTTTACTGTATTTTGCTAACATCCTGGTTTTTATATGCTGCAATAATCAATCATTCCCTGCTAGAGAGAAACGTGCTATTTCTAACGTTTTATTTTTAACACCATGTTTCATAATAGATCACATTCAATTCCATTTGTGAGCTCCCTAAAGCCCAAAATAGCAGTAAAAGATGGACAGTTTCTGGGTAAGAAAAATATTTTGGCTGAGGATATTTACAACTTGGAAATATTTAATCCTTAATAAAATAAAGGTTAGCTGCTGTGAAGACGATAATTAGAGCTCAAAAACACTGAGGCTGCTTAATAAATTCTGGTATGTAGGTATGGAAGTTCCATCTATGTTTTGATAAATCTTGTTCTGTTCTCCAAATGCTGACTTGAACCAGGAGGCTAGGGCTGAGAGCATGAAAAGCTATTTTTAGCTCTCATTCCCTGTGGGAGGATCTAAACGGGCTGCACAGACCCCAGTGAATGGTGCTTATAAAACATTTGCATGGGGACGATGGTGAAAGGCAGAAGGAGGCACCCAGCACAGAAAGCTCTGCCTAGCAGACATGGGGGGTTCTTAAACTGCCCTAAGTAGCTTAGATGGCCACTGCAATGACCCTGAATTACACCCAATGTATTGTGAGAATAAGCAAAGAGGACAGAGTACTGCTTGAGATTGCTGGAAGTTCAGCAGCAGGAGAGGCCATATTCACATTTTCTATGTGTTTAATAATACCAGAAAGATGATTCAATATACCTTGGCTGTCCAAGATTTAATGATCCTTTGATCTGTGTGGTCATGCTGTGTTTTAGTATATTTCATTACAAAATAAAGAATCAAACAACTGCTCAAACTTTAGAGTCAGTTTCAAGTCTTCATACTTGGGAACATAAATCTGGTTCAGGTTTTCAAAAAGGCTCTTTCTGGGAGCTGAATATTTTTAAAGTCTGTTCATTTAATCTGGCAGTAAAAGTGAGTTGAACAGAGTTTTATTGATAAATTAAGACCTACTTATTAATGATTGGATCAGAAAAAGAAAAATGAGAGCATACATGGAAAACTATATCTGAAGAACTGGTAGTCTAGAGGTACTTAATGTTCAAAGTAATGTGTCCTTCTACCAAAACATATTACAATTATAAAAAAGAGGGTTAATTACATAGAAATCCTGAAATTAGTCTATTGTTCCAGAACAGTAGTAACTTGGAATAAATAAAAAGAGGATAAAAACAACCCTCTCAGAATTGAAGAACACAATTACATCCTGTACAAACTTTTAAATAAAAATGTCTCTTCTGGAAGCAGGTAAAATTTTGAGAATCTGCACTGCAGCCCCACCAGACAACAAAAGAAATTAACACGGTGTCTAGAATTAAAGAGGAAAAATTGTTATTTTAAATATATTTGCAATGCATAATTGCAATCTTTTTATTTACTTTCACTGATGCTTTAATAAAGAGGCTTGATAGGATTTGACTTTATTTTCATTGGCTAGCCCACAGCAATCCTTTGGGAACTTGTGTAACAGAGTCTATGAAGAATATTTGAAAATCTCATCTCCCAAATTTATAGTCAAGGAGATGAATTTGCTATTACTGTTATGTGCAGCTCTTTCAAATGTCTACTTGGGCTTGTATTTTCCTACTGCTAAACACCCCTGAAATGCTTTGTTTGTTTGGCAGGATAATCAGATATTTTACAAAAATACTTTAGAAGAGTAAAGCAAACTGTTTTCCCTAGAGCCGTCTGATAATTTGCCAATGGCAAAACATCATGTTATTAGCAATTATTTCCAAGTTATCATAACATCTCTAAAGCATTTAGCAAGATACTGTCTTCATTTACATTTTTAAATGAAGCATCTAACAGAGCATTTTAAATGCATGAGTGTGTTTGATAAAGGTTTTGAACATTTACTGCAATCGTGAAAGTTAAAAGTGCTTTTGTGTTTTTTTAATCTCTATCTATATATAGATCCAGAAAATTCTTTTGAGAAAGTCAAGATCTGAGCATTTTAATGAAACAGAAAAGCTAGACTTTGTATTTCTCTCTGACAGAGAAAAAAAAGGATGTCCATGCTTCCCTGTTTTAAAGATGATGACATAACAAATTTTATGTATCAAACCAGGAAGAGCTGTCAGAGCAAAGAATGAATTTATTTATGCTATATATGAGCTGTGGCATATGATGATCAGCCAAAAGCTCAATGGATTCTAAAAGCTAGAATATTTCAATTGAAGGGTATTTAAATGAGCCAGTGGAGACTCTCTCGTCCTTTCTGCTTTGATAAGAGTGGAATTTAAGGCTTTTCTAGAGAGGACATAGAACATACCTGTTCCTTTTTACCCCTCTGAACATTATGGCAGAAAGGTTAGAAGGAATCATCACTTGGATCATTTTATCAGTGACGCAAGTGAAATTACACAGTAAGTTTACCATGTGGTGGGAAGGTTCTACATTGTGTTTCACGGGTTTCAAATACATTGCACCAGTGCAGGAAAACACAGCTTGTCCATTTGAAAGTCAAGTTGATGTACATTTGATTATGAACGTGTGTTTATGGCAAGATTCCTTGCAGGAAAACACACTGGCCTCACCTGACTCACAGCTTCTAATTCCAGTATTTTGATAATAGAGGCTGTACAGGCCATACAGGCCTTTGCAGACCAAATGTATGTTTTTCTTACATTTCCATTAATCCATGTCTGTTTCAGGATTTCTCTTAGGTTTGTTTCAGACAATGTAATGAATTTCTATTTTGATATTTTGATGACATTTTCTTTCCAATGACCATAGTTAAATGTCTTTTAATTTCAAAACATGATATAAAAGACAAAGAAACTTCTGCATAATTAAAAAAAAAATTGTCTTGACATGAGAATAATATAAATTTCCATATAAATAATATTAATTTAATATAACTCTAGCACAAAACATTTCATAGATTACATAAATATTCTTTATATTGTAGCATTGCTGGAGGTAGGACATCAAATACAGTGAATTAATCTGTTTTATTTTTAATTTATAACTTTGGCCATAGGAAATCAATTTAATGGAGCTACTTCTGGAACAAATCCAGAACTCCAAATTACTCCAGGATTGCAGACCTCTATTCCAGTGAGTTCTCTTTAGCTTCCTGGTGTTATCCTGTGTGGTATGTGTTAACATATCAATAGTTTTAAGATCTAAAAAAATCTTTGTACTGACTTCCCCATTCTGGACCATCTGTTGTCCTCAAATCACATAAGCAGTTTACTTTTCCCTCCAGCTCTACATTTGTTTCTGCAGTCGGCTTGGGCAACAAATTCAGAAACAAAGTATAGGGTGTATGTACCTATCTGATTTCTGCTGAATTAGTTACATGATTGTATTTTGGCAATGAACCAAACAGAATTCTCAGTCAGACTGAAAATCATATTTTAATTCCTTTGTCCAGTGCATCAATCTAGTTTCAAATACAACACAGTGTTGACCGTGCTGAATTTGAAACTAAATTGATGCATTGACTGTGAGTCACAATATGACTCCTCCTTTTTTCTTCCTCTTTTTCCTTTTTTTTTTAATGCTGTATAATGCTATTAACACAGACTTAAAGAAAATACTTTTAAGCTCTTTAAAGATTAATTACGAATTAATGCATCAGAATTGTGCTTAAACTCCCACAACCCTGCAATATACACAATGGCAGTGCGGAGGTGAAAGCACAGTCATTGTACACTTTGTAACCTTTGCTCAGTTTAGAAAATACGGATTAAAAAGTAAGGAGAAGAGGAAGATAAGCAGGCACAGCAGTTTCCTCTTTCGTTCATTCACTGCCATTACTGTGTCAGACTCTCTATTTTTCACAAGTGCTGTTTTCCAGCAAAGTGAAATGCTAAATTGCTCAAACCACGAGAAATAATCAGAAAGAACTACATTCATCTTAGAGCGCTGAGTCAATTTGTAGTAGAAAGTGAGAAAAAGGAGCAACCTCTTCCCTCTCCAATGTAAATAATGAGCTTGATTTTTATCTCAATTATGTTGCTGAGAGAAAGGGTAAGTTCTGCTGGAGACTTCCACACCATCAGTTATGTGTCACTTTCCTGGGATCAAGAAGACAAAATGTAAACACGTTTTATTCTTGCATTATTTGAAGAGTAAAGTTGTCGTCATGGTTTGATATGTAGCAATAATACCAAACTAAAGTATATCCTTAATGCTACCAAAGTTATTGTGAGAGAAATCTGCTAATGTTCTTTTATACAGCAAGCAGTTATATACTTGTAGCGGTACAACATTACTAGTAAGAAGCTTGGTTATTTCTAAGGCTCCACTTTGAAAATGATAAAAGACAAATTCAACAATCCACTGACAATCAAGCAATATTTTTTCCCAGTTTAGTTCACTCAAATTGTAAAAATTAATTTGCTAGGAAAAAGAGTGTTTGTATGGGGAATTTAGGATTTGATGATCTTCAAAGTGAAGAGAAAAATAATTGCATCAATTTAAGAAGAAATTCTGATTCATAATGTAAACAAGAGTGACCATACAGACATCATGTGCCATCTACAGCATGTGGAACTAGTTGTAACCAAGATTGTCTGATAAAAACTTCTTCTATTGGTTGACCTATGTCCAGGAAAATAAATTAAAATTACCCAATCTAAACCACTCAGCTTCCCAGTTTTTAATTTAAGACTCCTGTAGGAGGAAAACAGCCCTGATTTCAAAGGGAGGAGAGAAATTCTCTTTCTGAAAAAATCGTATCAAAGCAGAAAACTACAAAGCCACTTCCCATTCCTTCTTAAATTTCTTTCCGCAGCAACCTTGCTTTTTTTCCCTGCTAGGATACCTTTGAAGGCAAAGAATCTTTTTTTTTTTTTTTTTTTGTGGTGGGTTTGCCTGTTTCATAAGGCAAATCAGCTTCTAGACTCCTGCTTTACCTATATCTCACAACCCAAGACTTTCCAGCAGGGAAACTGAGCTTCTGCAAAGTAGAAATTGAACACAGATTTATAAAGTGGCAGGGCAAAACACTCAAAACTAAAGCCTTTTTTACCCATTAGCAAATTTGCATTTGTTTACAACCTAGTTTAAATCAATCTGATTAAATAAGAACATAGCGATGACTCAGATGAGCATAACCTACATAACCTTCTCTTGAACACTAACATTGTTATTTTTGCAGCTGAAGCATCCAGAAAAAATTTGACAAATTAAAACCTTAGCTAAATTTTTATGCCTTTTAATGTTAATGAAGACTTTACCATTCTTATTTCTTCTTACTAAAGTGCCTTTCTTATCTCATGAGGATACATCAATTAACCATAAGGATGTAATTCAGAATAAAATCTTGAAAGTGAATGTAATCCTGCCTAATATCAATTCTCCTCTTGGTCAAAGCTATTTCCTATCCTGGACTTGCTGCTGTGCAAACAATCCTAATCAATATCACAAGAAATCTTAGCCAGAGAGATCAACCTGCCACAGAAAAAACCAACAGCACTAATTATTGCTGAGAATGACTTTCATTTAAATTCTTTATTTCCAGTCAACCTTGAAAAAGAATCTGATCCAAAATTAATCTAGAAAAACAGTAGTTTACATCACAAAATTATTATTTATTTGTAAATTATATCGCCAGAAAAAAATATAAACTAATTATCTTTTAATGTTGATGGAAGTGGGATTTCCTCCCATTTGGATCAAGATAAATTTCAAGACCTGTAAGTGAAATACTGTACCACTGCACTGTGGATCTCCTTAAGTCCTAATATTCAAGCTGCTGATTTCACCATACGTCATAAAATGGATATTCTTTAAATGTTAATTTTTAAACTAGAATCTAAAATTTCAAAGTGCTATAGATAGTAGTCATGGCCTAATATATATACTGTGCAGATAGGACCTCAGACTGATGTAATTCCTGTGGGTTTAAAAAAGAAGATTTTTGGCCTCCCTGTCCACAGTTCGAAGGGACAGCCTGGATGCTGAACTGACCTAATCTTTAAGGCCATCCAAAATACAGATGAATTGTGCAGCTTCAGCTGATATATCTACAATGAAAGAAGGGGAGAGGAACCAGAAGTGCTCCTGTCAACCTTAAGAATCATTCCCATATAGTGCCACTATTCATCTTGATTTCATTCATTTAGGTAAATTTGACACAGAGAGTAAAAGCTCTTGTTCACTTCCTAGGTTTCAATGTCCATAATCACAAGAAATTTTGCCCAGCCTCTGGAAACCATACTGTCATTACATATAACTGCTGGCTATATCTTCATTATTTCTTACAGTGGATTATGTTGATGCCACTCTTTTCCAAGCAGCTCTATTCACTTGGTTTCCTCAGGCAGCCTTTTTTCTCTCTAGCAGCAAAGGGACAGGAGAACATCAGTTTTAAGACATTGCAGATCACCTGCTTAACATATTCCATGTGCACTGGTATAGTTGGTGAAAACGGGGAGCAAGTAGGTACCTCCCTGAGTAAACAAGTTCAGTAGTGGTGTCCTGTTTGGTGTTAGAGCCAAAGAAGGATTGACCCCAATGAGCAGAGGAACTTTTTTTAAAAAATCTAATAATATAACCATTAGTTTCACTGAGGGACAATCAATTCTTGAACTGCCCATAAATCTCCAGAGAATAATATGCAAGTTCTTCATTATTTCACAGCTGTATTCTGCCCTCAGAGTCCGTGGGCAGCTCTATTCAATTATAAAGGATGCAGATGAAGGGTTTGATATGTCCTGAAGTGATGACAATTTGATGATTATTGTGTTTGATTTGAAACTCTACTCTTACCATTGAACTTACATTTCTTTTATAAGGCCGATTTAAATGTGGTTATAGAAACCTTTGTCTCATTTCACCCAAGGCAGAAAACAGCATGTAAGCCTAAAAGCAGTATTTTTCTTTTTTCCACCAAAATTAGAGGAAGAGCATAATTAAAAAACAGAAATGTCTACTCTATTCTCCATTTTCTATTAAGGCCTTGTTTTCTGAGATTTTGAGCCTTCAGTTTAATAAATCAGGAAATAAATAGCCTGATGTGATCCTTTTCAGCCTTAAAAGATGCTTTGTGAAGGTAGCTAATTTTTCACGAAAAATATTTTGTCAGCAGTATATTTTGAATTCAGCTACGAAGGATTGACATATCAATTTCCAGAAACTTGCTTCATTTGAGGAAAGAAACATCCTTCTATATTCCTCCAAATTGGAAAGTCAGTTTCATCTTTGAAGCCAAATAATTGGTTTCTTCAGTTTGCAACAGCATTGCATTTTAAATTTCACACTGTTTTAATTTCAATATATGAAATAACACTACAATATTTTTCTTATATTCAATAACAATATATATTTCAGTATTAAGACAGAATCTTTCTTTTTCTTTCTGATTCTTTAATATTCATCATGATTAGATGGCCCTTTTCCCCAAAATTTCTACAAAATATTCAAAATTTAGCCATAAAATCCTAAAAGGGAAATGTTCTAAAAAGCTATTTGGTTCACTGTTTGCACACCTACCTTTTGAGTTTTTGAAAATATATATGTGTCTAATCACATTAAATACTTCCTAAGCCTAAATACTCTCTTCTGGGTTGAAAAATAATTTTTCATTTGCCCAGGATGTTAGTTGTTGACACCATACATTCAGCAAGAAAACCCCACATCAAAAAACACCAAGATATACCAGTGAAATATGGCTGTCTCTGGTTGGTGATGCTAACTTTTAATTTAGTATGTACTTTCTAACCATAAAGAGATGAGCTTAATTGTTCTGTCCATGCATAGAAAACATTTACTGCATATTATGTCTAATCAGTGTTTTAAAGAAGCACATGCACATAGGGGATCTGTCTGATATATGAGACAATTATTCCTGTCTGAATAATTTAGTAGAATATAGTGAAATTGAGACATCACACAAAACAATAAATTGAAAAAAATAAATTCCCATCAAAATAAAATGTAATTTAAACTAAATCAGAAGCTATAGCTGATTTCCTGGCACGAATAGAGTTATATCAAAGTCTTCTTTAAAAATAAAACAAAACACAACAAAGTAACTGTAATTTTTAATCTTAACAGCACAGAGTTATCTAATTAACGTCTTACTTTGAATTATGAGGCAATTTTTGGCTAACTGGACTTTGGTAGTTTTGTAAAGAAAAAGATTGCACTAAAAATAGAAAAGATAGATGTTAAAGAGGGAAATATGGATATATTGCATTTCATCAGGAAAATTAAAAAAATATACATACTGAGAAGTACCATTAAGCTGTGTACAAAAAGAGTTCTGGACCAGTTGTTAATTTCTTTCTACAAGCCTTACATGTACCTTCTTGCTTTACAGTAACCCTCTGGTTTAATTACAAACTCTGTATCATTTTCTTTTTATATATGATGTTTATTCACGTTGCATCCAATAGACATGATATTTTTTGATATATACAAATAAAAAAGATAGAGCAGACAGTGCAATTCAAGCATTGCTTGCTAAACTTCCTTATAAATAAACTGGTTTTATTTACCTTGGCAAAATTTCATATAGACTTGAAGTCTAAAAACTTACACCTTCCCTTTGTGTAAGTAGCTTTCATAGGTTATCAGTGCTCTTTAAGAGAATTCACCATTCAATCAGGAGTTTGCCAGGAAAATTACAGAAAATAGTAAACCTCTATGGGCTTATGTAGGAAGTGTTGAAAGGAGAACCCTCTTCTTCACATATTTACAAACTCAAGGCCAAGAACTTGCCAGCTTAGAATGTTTTCTAAAGGAACTAGCAGCTTGGGATCTTCCATTTTTTTCAATGTTCAATTTTAGAAACTTATGGGCTCATTAGATCCCACAGTAGTAAATACTTATCTCATGAAAATCCTTCACTGACATACTCATAATTGCATGTGCTTGCAAGAATTAGTTGTCTATAAATGATAAGTGATAAATTATAGAACACTTCCAAGTAAAGATCGGATGTTTGTATATAAATGTTCATTCTTTTCTTCTCAAATCATAGTTCTTTTTTTGTATGCATATACAAATCACTCTCCAGTGGTTATTAAATATCACTAATATAGAGAATCAGGAATAATATTGGAAAGTATTGGGATGACTGAGGATATTTTTTTAATTTAACTTGGCTTTAGCAGCTGGAGAAGTCTCAGAGATTTTTTTCAGGTCTTTCAGTTTCTCTGGTCTTTTTGTCCTACATGTTTGCATAACTATAGGAAAATTGTCAATTGTTTCATAGGTTTAACTGCAGAACAGAAAGCTGCTTGGGTTTTTCTTTCACTTTTTAATTTGCTTGGGCATTCATTTGACATTATTTTCTGGTCTCTATCATCAATTTTTATTTTCTTTAGCACAGAAAATATTTCTGTTTGTAGATGTCTTGCTTTGTTCAGTGGGTTCTCTGGCAGATATGCATCATAATATTCTTTTCATTTTCTTCAAATTTATATTCCGGAAATTGGTCTTTTAATAGCCTTCAAGATTTTCCAGGCTGTGTCAATAATTTGCCACTTTGCAATGGAAGTGCAGCAACTGATATTTCATCATTCTCCTGTAGGGTAAAGGAAACACTTTTGATAGTAAAAACTGCCTTTCAGTTATTAGAAACTAAAATTGTGATATGCATTCAAGAGACATGAGGATAAAGAATTACAGAATAAAATGAGAGTTAAATTCCAGCTTAATGAATCATTTAGAAACAATACATCTTTCCCAAATAATCAGCAATCCTCCCTGTCAAAATATAGCTTTGCCAGACTTTTCATCTGACATGCTGTTTAAAAAGAGATAAAAATCTTTCAGTCTAAGCTCTAGTTCCTTTGAAAACTTCTCATTTTACAAAGTGAAAATAAGTCATTCACAACTTTCTAATCCATAAGCGCTTGGAGAAGTAAAAATGAAAGTAGGAACCGAGTGCTTTGGTTGATTACAGCAAACATCAACTCCTTTGGTAAGTGGCTAAGTGGACACACTCCCGTGTTTTCACTTGGCACCTCCATGGTTTGATGTAACAGACCAGTCCATTCCTGCAGTCACCTTCTTTATAAACTGTCACCAATTGCATTAAAAGTACAGTATGCTCAGAATTCAGCTTTTCCATAAGATGTAAGGTTAACCAAGGGGCTGAAAATAATAATGATTATTTTTAAACAGGTATACTGATTTTCACTAGGAGTATATAGACTAGCCCAATTACAAGCCATTTTCCTTGAGCAGTTACTCTGTTTTCCTTCATGTGAGTGCTCTGTTTACTTGGCAGTGATAGTATCTTTCTCTTAGAGTGGCTTGAGAACGCAATTCTCTTCACTTTTTCCTCGCTTATTTTTTTTGTGGTAAAACCACAGAAAAGAACCAATGCATATTTCTTCCAAGATAGACTTTTTACTCAGAGAAGCATGGACGGAGGATCAATCCAGAACAGAACAGATTTGATGGATGACTGTCTTGCTCTGCCAAGTAACAGCAACATACTAACAATGTGTAACACACAACAATGAAATGGGAGAAGCAGGATAATTCACACCATAATCTCACAATGTTACTGAGTTCTCAGTGTTACTGAGAAAATTGAACAGTGGATGTAGAATAAGACTGTAAACTGATGAATGGTAAGTGGGATTTTATTACTAAATATAAGCCTTCACCTGCTTGGAAAACAGGGATTTGATTTTTGCAGTTAGATACAGACACGAGATCTGTGCCACATTTATTAATCACAACTTAAAGATCATTTTAGCAATTCATTATAGCACCCATATATCAGAAAACTTCAACATGGTCCAAGCCCTTTTCATTAGAAAATTGAAAATTATCTGAAGATTACACTGGAATTCTTCAAAAAGACCGTGTCATGGTTTAACCCCAGCTGGCAACTAAACACCATACAGCTACTCACTCTCTCCCCCCAGCAGGATAGGGGGAAGAGAATTGGAAGGGCAAAAGGGAGAAAACTATTGGGTTAAGACATGAATAGTAAAATAACTGAAATTGAATAAAATAATTAATAGTAAATACAATAAAAAATTGAAATGTGAAGGAAAGTAAAAAAGAGAGAGAAATAAAACTCAGGAAAGGCAGGCCACAGAAATGAAAACAATTTCTCACCACCATCCAACTGATACCCAGCCTGTCTCTGAGCAGTTGCTCCCTGGCAGAAATTGCCCCTTGCTTTATTGCTGAGCCTACTGCCACACAGTCCTGGATACCCCTGTTCTCAGTTGGGATCAGTCGTACCAGATGTGTCTCCTGCCAACTCCTTGGGCACCCCCAGACTCCTCACTGCTGGGGCCCCCTGAGGCACAGAAAAGGCTTGTATGCTCTGTAAATCCTGCCCAGCAATAACAAAAATATCCCTGCATTGTTAACACAGTTTTCAGCACAAATGCAAATGTAGCCCTGCACTAGCTACTATGGAGAAATGCTGAGGCAGTTCAGACTGAAATATTTGATTAATGTAACAATAGAGGGGAATCCTGAAATGGAAGTCCCATCCATGATACTTCCAGCTGAAAAGATCCTCAATGTGACTGGTGAGGTTTTGCAAATGTAGCTCTCCATCTGTCACCACTCATGCTTTTTTGCCACTGCACAGATAGCTCAAAAGGTTTTACAGTTACAGGATTTCCCGCTCTGTTATATGAACTCTTTAGTCCAGAAAGTTAGAACAAAATGAAATCTGCAGGACAAGAGTGAATCCGTAAGAAGAACTGTGTTTAGTTCCTAATCACAAATCAATCTATGCCTAGTTCTAGTTGATGTAGTCAGTTCCACTGATTTATACTATTTTCAGTCAGTTGTTTTTTTAAGGAGAGAGGCAGTAGAAAGAAAGGTCACCAAGGAAAGTTATCTATTGACATAAGCATATGATCAGTATGTCAGAGAAGGAACTGGACATTTCTTTTCCCATCTATGGCTTTTTTCCTAGATTGTTAAAACTCTATTCCCAAATAGAAACCGTCTTGGTAGTATTTGTGACCTTTGGCAACAGCTTTCCTATCTTTTAGGACTACATTGATTTTTTTTCCCCTCTGGCTTCCATATAGCAATTTGGCATCTTACTGACCCAAATCTACTAAGTGGGCAGTATCACTAGAAGCAAGGGAGTTTGAGACTTTTTTTTTGTACAAAAATTTAAAACATGAGCTGGCCCAGGCTGCGGACAAAAAAAGCATTGACAGTACTCTAGATTCAGGCAGCTCTAGTGGATGACAGCCATTTTTGGTGGATGTGATATAGGCTGATTTTTCTCAAGATTAGTTTGTTAGCCACACAAAGTACTTGGTAGCCTCACACAAGACTTGGCTTGCTGTTCTTCCAGAGTGTGTCTAGGCCCCAAAGGCTTATGTGCTTGTAGAGTGTATTAACATATTAATACATAAGAGCACAGAAATGATGAGAACTCCCCTTATTTTCTCGTAATTATTGAAACATTCCTAGGGATTTCTTGTATAGACAATGGACCTTGTACATCCTTTATATTTTTCAGAGTTTTTTAGTAAAGGTTAACGCATATTCAATTTCCCTATAGAATACCATAATCTTGTCAGCAGTAAATGTTTGGAATCCTTGTATGGATTTCTTCTTATAGTACAATTACCTTGTATTCCTATTTAAAACTCTATGCAATGTACTAGCTTACTAAAGGATTGAAATGGATTGCTTTGAACTACATCCTGTGGAGGATAGTCTGCAGCCATCCAGCCTAGCTGATTTTAATCCTACTCAATGCTATTACTCAGTAATTACAAATTAAGTTGGTCTGAAACTGAATAGTTCTATTGCCTTCCAAAGACCCACACTGATGCTTCCCAAGAGAATACAATTCCCCAAGTACTGTTTGAAAGTTCTCTTATTGTTCTATTAGGGGAAATCAAGGCTGTTTTGTAGACTATTTATGAGAAAACTTTCTAACTGTTTAGCTTTACAGTGTTGTAAAGAACAACATGGGACATGTGCAAATCACAGCCTTGAGATTAGATTATTACCATCACAGCAAGCAATGGGTTCAATCCTAAAGCAAGCTTTCTTTCAACAGCTGTTTTTCCTCTACATTATAACAGCTATACAGTTATCTCTCCCTGTGTTCAAACAAGTGTGCTACAACAAAAACCCACATAAAAAACCAAAATCAGAAAATTAAAAAACAGAATGACCAGCCTCAATGAGAAAAAACATGGAACAATGTAAGCTGTCTTTGAAAATAGAGTTATTCCAACTAAAAATGTCTAGGTTTGTATACTTCAGTTGAGAGTATATTTTTGTTCAGAACAAGGCTCAATCTTTGTGTATGGACCCAGCTAAAGGAAAATAGAAAGCAAAGGACATATTCTGAGTATTACACAGAAAATATCTGGAACTTTTATGTTAGTTGTAATATTCTCCTTTCAATTAGGCAGATAAATTGCTGGAACACCCACTACTAGAGACTGATATATTTTTAAAATCCCCAATTTTATACTCTACTCAGTTGCAATTTTTCCAGATGTCTGCCTGAGGGTTTAAGAATTCACTACTCCCTGCTATCCATTTTGTAACTCTTCTTTATATATTTAATACAGTTTTGTACTCCTTTACATCAGTTCATTCCTGAAAAGCATAAGCATCTGACATGGAATTTTAGTAAGGTACTCCAGGAAATCCCCTCAGCACAAAAGGAATATAATATCTCTTATTTCCAAATCTGCTCATGCATAACCAGGGTTAGCATACACTTCCTCAGAGTATATTTGTCTTCAGTAAGACAAGAAAGGAAAAGACTCCAGTGAATTTATTTAATAATTGATAGTGGAAATAGACTCTAATGAAATTTCCATCATCCAGAAACATGAACTCTACTTCATATATGCTGTCATTCATTTGTTGGCTAATAGCTGACTTGGCAGCTTCCTCGAATTCCCTACTCAGGTCCAAAGAGCCAGCCCACTCCTGCTATGATACAGCTCTTCAGACCTCCAGGGAACCAGAGAACTGCTAGGGCTGTGTCTTTAGAGGCTGTGCACCTCCACAGCATCACAGAGCTCAAGAAAAGCCACTTTATGGAGATGAACCTGAATGTTTCAAAGTGTATCTATTTCTTTATAAATCTTTTATAGGTTGGAACTAACAGAGGACCCTCCAGACCAACACTGAATGCAGTCCTTTTTTCAGTCCAGATTCCAAGTCCTTTTAGCCCTTATTATTTACACATGGAAGATTTGTGGGCAGGAAATTGTGACAGAAACACCTAACATATGATGGCAAACTAATTTCTCCATAGTACCCATCCTTTAGTCATTTGGTGCAAAGTCTGTAGCTGCTGTTTCTTAAGACACCAGCAGGCCCTGTGTAGGTATTAAGTGTTGTATTTTCATAAAGCTTTGATGTTTGTATAACTTCCCAGAATAACAGTGCATGTATTGTACACATGCCAAGACAAAGATGAAAAATATATGCTTTCAGCTGTAAAGAGCCAAAATATTTGGAGACAATGATATTTAATGGCTGCCTAATGAAATATATTTTACAAGAAACACTGGTCTTAAATTTCCTATTTGACTATATTTAAAATTCTAAGACTTCCACTTTTTCCCTGATCTAAAGAAATGAAAATTATACAAAAGACAAAATTTTGCTGAAATAAAAAAGAAATTATTACCACTATTTTTTCTTTTAATCAAATATTTCTTATCTCAGCATTCCATTACTCTCCCATCTTACTATAAATCGTCTAACTAAAATGTACAAATTTGAAAAACAAATCTGTAATGAAGTATTTTTCATCTAATTGCAGGCCTCAAAAATGTCAACTTCTTACTACTTACTTATAGAGATTTCCTCTTTGATTTCAGTAGGACTAAACTTCTGCTGGTGTCTCCAGAACCAGGTCTTTGCAAAGCAGTCACATCAAATACTTTCAAAAGACTGTCTAACGATAAATTTGTATCAGCTTTTTCCTACAATAAAGAATTTTATGAGGCTTAAAACATGCATCTATGGCTACAAATACCCAATTTATGATGAATATTTTATTCTCTGCCAGCAGGTGCTCAATCCAAGCTTTGTACATCTCCTCAGTCAGAGAGATTTCAGGGCTTAGTTTAATTTTCCGTGACAGCTAAGCTCTTCCATGGATCACTACACAGGTTGCTATTAAAACACTTCTTCACCTGTTACACTCAGTAATCAATAGTCTGCTCTAATATTTATACCATCAAATACCTCAGCTCATTATTGTAGCTTTTATATTACCTGTATGTCAACAACATGTACCTGAGCATGTACAAACTCATAAAATGATACTATTTGTAATCTCTAACCATTCAGGATATTTAAATAATTCTTTGGAAGCACTTTCAAGAGCTCCTAAAGTCAGAAGTCCCTGGGGAATATACAAAATTCTTAAACTGTAATTAAACCTACCAGGAGCATTCCATGCAAAAAAAGCACTTCATATATACTGCAACAGATCAGGTTCATAACAAGCACCTTGAGCTCACAAGCAAAGTGGGCAAATTGAAAATGTGAGTATTATGAGCGCAAAAGTAAAAACCTTAGTAATGCATTAAAGAAATAGAACTACAGCCAAAATGGAAAGTATTTAATAACCTCCACGTATTAAAAAAAATATGATCTGGTTGTCTGTATATGTGATTTGTTGCTGATTTGGTTGTCTTATAAAGCCTTTAAGGATGGCTTTAGGTATTAAAAGATGTTACAGACTGAAAATAGAAATACTCCATTTTTATCTGGTACATACCAATTTTCAATAATTTCAAATAAAATGTGATAAGAACAATAGCTCTCATCTACAAGGAATAAAATTATTAAATCTATTATCACTGATAGTGCAGAGTAAAAGTGGGAGGGCACATGGAAAAGTGAGCACTAAAATAATAGTATTATGTTTTTCCTCTAAAGTGAAGAGAAACTTTGCTCTATAGAAATTTTTGTCTACTTCTCTTCAACGTTTTAGTATCATAGATATCAAGATTATTACAAACTTTTTTCACATATGCAATAGCTCTGATACACTTTAATAGTCTTTAAGAGATGTATAATTTGATATGATACTGAAAGGTAAAGATGCACACAAAGCAAACATGAATGAGCTAGATATTACAAAGATGGAATGCAGGATTCATGAAGATCAGGAAAATTAGTTGAAGGTTGAGTAAATAGAATGTTTGAGTGACAGAGGAGACAGAATCCTTCAATATACAAGTGGATTTGCAAGTGGCAGACACCTAGCAGCAGATGCAACAGATATCCTATGACAGTGTGATCCAGGTGAAATTTTCCACACTTCCATGGAGCATTTAACTCAGGCAATGGCCTCAGCAAAACAACAGAAGAAAATCAGAAGGGAAATAAAATACAGGAAACATAAGCACGAATAGAAGTGTTAACAAACTTATTTTATATTTTATTTTAGAATTATTCTGTAGCCAATGGCAAATTAAGTTCAGAATGCACAGTATAAACATTTTATTTTTACACTAGGCAAATAAATTTTGGAGTCACTGAATCTTCACTAAGTAAGACATAAGTAAGACATCAAACGCAGATCAAGTTCTGTCCCTTATCATCTCTACTAAATGGAAATCTTTATTTAATCAGGAGCTCTGTTAGTATAAACCAGATTACCTCCATTGATAATAATGGCATTATAATGATTTACTCATCGAGACACTGATGCATTGAATATTTGAAAGTACTAGAAAAATAATCTGTTTCCTTAGAAATAAGCTTGCCTGAGTGATTCCAGCACTTTCAGCTCCCACATGTGATACTATCTGTATGTCTGTAGATGCTCTGAGATTCTCTGTGCAGGGTGACAGGAGTGAGGAATTATACAGTGGAGAACATAGAGGCTGTAGTTACATGCCTCTGGTTGGTGCATATCCACTTTTAGGGCTATATTTCTTTCTCTCTTCAAATCATAACAGAATCAGCTGACAAGCCAGCTATCTGTCAAGAGTACATACAGAGAGTGGTGAACACTGTGACATGCTCTTATGGAAATAGGATTAAGTTTCTGAACAGTCTGTAAGGCACACTCATTGTGGATTTTGCCAACCAGGGCTTTCCACTTGGCATTGGCTGCCTCTGTATAGCTGGAGTTTGTCTCATACCATGACAGCCAAGCTCTGAGTGTTACTGAGCATAAGGGAACCATTGCAAATACTTTCAATTTGTTTGTAAAGTCACAGAAGTCCGAACACTTCTGAAATCCTTAGGCACAGGACAGGATCTGCAGGCTCAGAAACAAGGCAGAACCTGCAATACAACTAGAACAGACCAAATGTTCACCAGCTGATGAAACCAGACAGTCTTTTGGCCAAACACAGAGCCAAGCAGAATATGTTTGTCAATATATAGTAGCAGCTAAAAGGCCAGAGAGGATGAAGAGGAAACAATTCCTCCCCTCCCCCAAAAAAGGAAGGAAAAGAAAATAGAAGCATTTTTCTCAAATAAAAACAAACAGAACAAACCTAGCCTTACCCACAGCTCCCACTGATGATATCAAGACAAAGACAGAGCCAGGAACCCATTCAGGAGCTATTTGGTTGCATTGCATTAGATCAGGAAAGATGATGCTAAAAATAAAGTATCAGATCAATATAGAGGTATCTTAATATCCAAGAAAGTGTGAACCACATTCAGATGCTTGAATGGGCTGGTAGAAATTGGAGTTAACATTTGCCAAACTAAGTGTTCAAGGTCAAATGGAAGTCTAAAAATGACAATAGAATCTACAGAGACTTGGAGTTATCCAGGGCAGAAATTTCAGCTAAGAAAACTAGTTGAAACAGCATGAAGATTATGCTTGTACAAAACTTAAAAGAAATAATAAACAATTTACTGTTTTATATGACTCTTATAGAAAATGTAACAATGTAAATACAAACTTACTATAACATAATCTAAATCAAATTGTCAAAACCATATTTTTTTATATTTATCTAAAAATTGTAACAAATTACATAGAAAAAAAACTACTAATAGTTTAAATTATATGCAATAATTTTTGCTATATACCATTCAGATCAATAATACATTCCTAATCCTCTGTTTATATCCTGAGCAAGGATAATTTCCTGGTCTTGGATTGTGTTGAATAAACAGGAATTTCACCACCAAAACCAATAATTTCCTAGCACTTCTTATAGAGAACTGTACTAGAACAAATACGAGTAGCCCATTGTTTTTATCTTATTTGTTAGCAATGCCGCTGTTAATACAGATTTACACTCAAAGTATTTTTTTAGTTTAGTCCCTAAAGTTCAAGAAGATACAGAGTAGAAATCAGAAAACATGGTGGAAATCTCAAAATTCCACACTGAATGCGACTCTATGGAAAATATTTTTATTATTGCCCTAAGCAAGTTCTCTGTCATTGCAAAATAATTACTTTTATATAGAAATTAAATTTAAAGGATTTTTTAATGTTCAAATGTAAAATAAAAAATTCCAGTCTTGTATCTAAGAGGAATTTTAAAGGTATATTTAAAGTTTACAGATTGAAAAGTATGACAGAATAAAATCAAAACTGGAATTTTTTGCCATTTGAAAATTATTTTTAAAGTAATTTGTCAGTTTATTAATCTTATCTATTTAAATAATGTGGCAGAGAGAATATATTTATTGCACTATGTGGTTCAGAAAAGATTTCTGTGCTATTTGCACAGAAGTAATATCTGATTGAGTAGATAAGCATCTGAAACACTGCTGTATTTATTTATTTATTATAATTCTTTAAGGATGATCACAATCATTCTTCAAAGACAATGATTAAGCAGAAGTACCATTCAAACATACAGGGAATTAGAAGAGTAGGCTTTTTATTTCCTAATAATAAACAAACTTGCTTTATTATCAACTAACATTTGGAAAAATTATGTTTTCCTCAAATAATTGCATTAATATAAGCCAATACTGATATAAGAACACAATATTATTCATTGTTCATTAATCTTTATTTGCTATTTGTAATTCATTATTCTCTAAAGCTAACAGTTATTTTCATTAAAGCAGAAAGGGAAGAAATTAATACTATACAACATCATTCACTCATGAGAAATAAGAATTATTCAACAGATTAAAAAAGCTGTTCATCATCTATTAACTTAGAGATAATTTATTTGTCAATATTAAAGAGTTAAACATCTATGTTCCAAAAAATAAAATTGAAATGAAAGTAAAGTCAGAAGTTCATGCACTAAGAAAAAGGGAATTGATTATTCTTCCTAGATCTGATGTGATATCAACTGAGATGATAAGCTGAGAAACAGATTTCTATTCTAATTCCAAAATCTAAATAGTAGAAGTATAGAGAGGAAGTGGTAAAAAAAAAGTAAATTTTTGAGGCAGAAATAAAAGTAGGAAGTTCCATAACTTTTTGAATTTGTTTTGAATAAACATTCCATATGGATTCAAAAAAAGAAAAAGTTTAAAAAGCAAAAAAAAAAGGCAGGCTATTTAATTTGATGTCTTCATTTTCAGATATTGATAAAAAACTAGTGCTTAAGTATTTTAAATAGTTATATTTTTAAATGCTTTACCTGTTCAACAATCTTTTTATAGTTTATGTATATGTTTGTCTGTACCAAGTTCTTTTCAGCCAATCAAAATGGAAGCCAGAAGAAACAAACACAAAAAATAAATTGTCTACTCAGAACTTCTCTGACCCCTGCTACTCCCTCCACTTCTACCTAACATTTTCACCTTACTTTCCCTGGTGTTCATGAGTTACTCGGCCAGTGCTGGCTGACCTCCTGATGTGCTTACGAATGAATAGCAGAGAGACTCCCTGTGTGGAGACATGAGAGTTCCATAAGCAGAGAAGAATTAGACAATAACATTGCTTTGCTTTTGTCATGCTCCATCTGTTCAGGACTGTTTATCTAGCCAAGAGCAAAAAGCAATTTTCACCAGCAAAAGTGTGGTAACTTTGTCAAACGTCGCAAGCCCACAGTGGTAGGTAAAAGCAGAACATACAACTGGCTCTGCAGACACCATATTCATCAGTTCTTAATCTTCTGCTATACAAAAACAGTCTCTCATTGTTGAACTTTAATATGTTTTTTTCTATAAGCTCTAGATCCTTAGTAGAAAGTCTTTTCATCAGCATTTCAATATGACTGGAGAGATTTTTACACTGCAGTACATCTTTTCTTTCACATATATTTCCCCACTGGAGCAAGGATCTTCCACACTTCTGATGAGAATTTCATTTCAGAGTTTTTCCATGTTATTTTCCTTTATTTAGGATAATTCTGGACAACAAAAAGTCATCTTAGTAGTTCGCATTACAACAGCTTTTCAGTTACTAACCCTGAACATATGGCTTGAGTAAAAAAAAATATTTCAGGGAGGTGCACCACTACTTACAGGAAGTCAAGTTAGCCTTAGGCTTACAAAGCCCCTCCAATCAAGGGAATGACCCTTAGTCTGAGGGAAATTCAAGCAGTTAGTGCAAACACATTTAATGTGATTGAGAGATTTCAAAACTGTTTTCTACATGCAAGAAATTGATGTTGGTTCAATTGACTCCCTGAATGAACATAGCAAAGAGTAAAGCACCAGGAATATTTGTAAAGAGATTGGCCAAAAACACGTCTCAGGAATTTTTTATTACAATTTTTGTCACAGAAACTTCACCTAAAGACACAAGCAAATCATAGTTTCCATCGAAAGGAAATTCCATGTATTAGAACAACTACTGTAGCTGGAATAAAAAAAGGAGAAGTCTTTTGTACACAAAATCTTTTAGAAGATAAAACTGATTCTGTTCTAAGTAAGCAACAGGTCCTGGCCCTGTGATTCACTGGTCCATAGACCTATGACTCTTCAGTCCATATGCCTTAAGAAAAAGTTTCATAAAGTTACTCTTTTCTCATTATCAGTATTTCAGCTGAACATGGTCTGCAAGGCTGAACCAGGCCTTTATTAAAATACAACTTGTTAAGCTTGAAATAAAATATCTTGGGCTTTAGCCAAGAATTTTAGCAGACCAGTAACCTCAGTGATTCAGGCAACTAACACTGATCAACCAGTTACATAAGCTTGTCTTTATCTATGATTTAATGTGCGGGTAAAAAATGACCTGTAGCTGAATTTTCAAAAAACCCAGTACTCCTAAGAAAACATTTTATTCAAATTTAAAATGTGTATCAAGGGAATATAAATACAATTACTCTCAGATTATTTTCCAATTAATGATCAGCACTTGTAATTTACAGTGATATTCTTGTTAATAAAAATGTTTAGCATCTCAGATTTGACTCTGAAGCAGAACAAGCTGTGAAATGTAATTGAATTATATTATTCTCCTGGACTTCTCATGATCATCCAAACTTCCATTGTGATGAAATACCTGAACATGTAGCACATTCCTGCAATCAGCATTACATTAAATCTTTGAAATAATGGACACTAAGGAACTAATCATAGAAAACTTTGGCCAAGAATACAATTAACTGGGCTAAATAATTTGTTTTTTTCATTCTTTTTTTTCCTAAATTACAAGGGAGCAGGCATAAAGGATATTTTTGGTATATATTTTTTGTTGCAGAAATAAAACTGCAACCCACTTTTATTAAAAAGGTCTGGAACCCCATTTACAAAGGTGAACATAAGCAATAAAAAGAATCATAGTGCATGACTTCCTGCAGAGCCAGAAAGTAGCCATGATGGTGCAAGATGTCCTTCCAAATCTTTACTTAATCATCTTAATTGCACAAAACTATCTTTATTTCATTCAAAATAGTTAATAATGTAGAGTTAACAATATTAGTGTGATTAAATACTTTATCTTCTTGCTGTAATTTGCACATTGGTTAAAGAAAACGGAAGTTTCTTTTATTCTTTGAATGTGGTATATCCACCCTTTACATATAAAGAGCTGGTGCCAGTGGTAGGGAGACAACAGAGAGGCCTGGTAAGTTATATGAGCCTATTGAGGAATATTATCACATTGAATTTCTTTTATGCCTATGGATTAGTCAATTCCAACTTTTGTATTTAATCATCTCCAGACAGGGTAGGTACTATGGATAATCCTTATGATTTAGGTAAAACAGTGCTAATGACAGAAAGTCTCTGTTAGCATTCAAAGCCAGCACATGCCCTCACGTGTCTGTATCAGTTGCTTTTGCCTAACTTTCAACACAAACCCACCTTTATTTGAACTCTGACAAGGTACCTGAACTTACCCCAGTTGGATGGATCCCTTATCTACAAGGCATTCTCTGGATTTAATAATTAGAAACAGTATTTATTTTTATATGAGGCCTTTGAAGCTAATTTATCTGCAAGAAAATTTTGAAAACTCTTTCTTATCCAATGTCAATTCCCAAGTTTGAAGAACAGAGATCTATACAATTGAGTACAATTGGAAAGAATGGTTGACCATCTGACTGTAAATTATGTGACTATGTCTTCCTAAATCCGCAGAAGCATAAAGTAATAGCCAAGAAAGTAAACTACTCCCAATTACTTCAGCAAGACAGAGGCCAGAGACATTTAAATGTCATTATTTATCCAAGAACATATTGCAAAAAAGAGAAAATATTGCAGAGAACTACACAAAAGCTAAAGATCATCCTAGATTAAAACACAGAAAACACCAGATTTGTCAGCCTGAATATTGATTAAT
Organism: Thryothorus ludovicianus; assembly: GCA_013397245.1. Lineage (NCBI taxonomy): Eukaryota > Metazoa > Chordata > Aves > Passeriformes > Certhiidae > Thryothorus > Thryothorus ludovicianus. The sequence goes on from VZTB01004138.1 coordinate 495,360, forward strand.
CATATTCCATCACATTAAGCTAACTCAAATGAGCTATGATTGAAAAATACATCCAATACTGACTACTAACACAAAAAATACAGACAAGTCTATTGTGAGCATTAATTTTGAGCAACTTTTCAATATAATCTAATTTATCACACATGTAGTAACGTGGCATCATGGGTTTTCCTGAAGGACAAAGCAGGTTTCCAGATCTGGGGCAGTGCAACAATTAGCTAATAATCTGGTAAAATAAAAATCTGGTATTTATTGCTGCAACTGCCTTTGGTGGAGTAGGTTTTTCATATTCCAGAATAAAATTTCAAATAATTTGCACTATATTCAATTGGAACACAGTATCAAAATGGCTTTGCATACAAGTTACCATAAAGTGCATATAGAGACAAGATTTGTCAAAACATTTTGAAATCTGTGATGGTGTCTTTAATGCATGTCAAAGAGGTATTGAACTGTGACAAGCAAAGTTAAAAAACAGGAGCTGTGTTTGATGTGCTAAAGTGCTACATACATATCTAAATAGATCTTATTATTGAGCTGGTTTTCTTCAGGACTGTCACAATCAAATATAATGTAAATAGCAATCATAAAAATATCTTCAAAAAATAAAATCAAAACACTGGAATTTGAAAGCATCTTCTCTTTCTCTTTACTCACACTTTTCCCAATTTAGGAAGGCTAAAATGAATTAAAATTTTACTTTACAGAGTTAACTTGGAAACTGAGGGCATCATCTTTGTAATTTAACAATTCCCTGCTCATTGTGTTGTCTTTTCAAGGTGACAAGATACAGTATAAATGTCTGAATGCCTTGTCTTTTGCATCTAGTCTTGAGACACAATTATGAATAATGCCCTATGACAATTTTTAGAATGTGTATTTGTCATTTTTGACTAATCCTTTCTATTTTCTTTTGTGGTCAGAAAGGCCACTACTGTGTAAGAAAGTCTTTTTCTACAATATAGATAGAATACTGTTAGAAGAGATACAGCCTCTTTTTTTTCTGGGACCATAAAAGTGCAGCCAATTGCAAATTTCTTTCTGTGATGAAGAATTTAGACTGTTTACTACATACAAACAGTGAACCAAGAATATCAATGCATCATACAGCAGGAAAAAGATCTATGTTTTATATAATACTTGCAAAAAAATAAAAAAGGCTATAGGGGATCAGAGCCTTTGAGGATATAATTCTATTTTTTCAATGGAAAAAGTAAAAAAAGAAAATTTTACTCAAGACTGACTTGAATATGAAGACTAATGGTCAGAGTAGGAATATATTTATAAAGAGATATAAAAATCATCTTGAGCCAAGAACATACTGAAGTTGCATTCCTAAAGAGACCCGCCAGGAAAAATTGTACCTCTGATATCTTAGCATAAGTCCCCAGAACAAAAGGTGTCTCCTTGCTTTGCCCCAGTATGATAAGAACATGTTATAATCTACTGTATTCCTAAAGACCATGATTCTTGATGTGCATAAAATGGGATAGAATGAACTGTGGACTGTTGCTTTATTACTATTTCAATTATTTTATTTATTAGTTATTTATTACTATTATATTTTCCTCATGTTTTCTATTTCTGCATTTCTCTTGTATGCAACCCTGTGTAGTAATACATCATGAGTTCTTGAGGGCAGTCCTCAGCCTCAAAACAAATTTTTAAGCTCATGGAGCTGGCAGGATGTAAATCAGATTAGCAAGGAAGCTATGGCTTTCCTCTTGTACAAGACATTTTTGAGTATCATAAAAGCCAGGTGAGTACTCAACCTACATGAATTCAAAATAAAGCACCTGAATACATCATTCCAAGAGCAAATATTACTGATTGCACTTTTGACTTTGAACATGCAGCTGATTTTCCACACTGCCTCATGCATGAGGGCTTCATATACTAATTAGGTCTGTATTACCTATTAGAGATATGATCAACTGAATCCAGATGATAAACTCTATTTTGAACTTTAAAGAAGAAATTTAGTTTTGAATGTATCTTTTGTGCTGAGAAGTTGCTGATGCATATACAGTGCACTGAATTTCTGTAGTAATTCTGAATTTCTGGTTTGTAGTTCATTTTGAATCACTTCATTGAAGCTGGATTTCATAGACAACGAACATAAGACTTTCTTTTGAACTCAGATACTTCCTAATAACTGTTAACATGAAAACTTTTCATTGAAGAAAAGATTAATTCAAAATTTCATTTCATTGTACTTTTCTTTTAATTTTATTCATATTTCATTATATTTTACTTTACTAAACTACCAGATATTTGTTTCTTATACACTCATCAATTTTTCAAAGACTACAAGAAAGCATTTAGTCCTGGGTCTTTTTTAATTCTGCCACTTTAGCCAAAAAGAAGTGAATAATATCAGAAACCAAGATGAAAGAAAAAAAATAATTAAGAACTCCTAGCAGTATTGCAATGAGAAATCTGGTCCCACTGATAAAAGCGTCAAACTGTCTCCTTACTCAAATGAAACGAGAATTTTGTATTTTCTATCCTGTATACTATTTTTGACTTTATATAAAGTATAACTGTTGCTCTATTAATGCCTTTTTAAGGTATAAATGGGAATAAAACAGATAGTTGTATATCCAAAACAGTTATAAACCTTATTCCTTAATGAACAAGACCTACTCAGAATTTCTGGGATAAATATTTCCTTAGAAATTTGTATTGATTTTGCATAAATTTAGGGAGAATTATGAAAAATTTGGGCAGAATTATTTGCTCAAACTTGTCTACTGTTTTGCTGGAGAAGCTGTAGCCAAAACAAAGAAGCATCCTGTTCAATCCTTGACATATCCTTCAGGTATCTTGGGAAAACTGAAATGCAAATCTCTTTTTTAAAATAAAATTCTTTAGGGAAGTGTGTAACTGATTATTCTTATTATCAATTAGAAGAGTAGTCAGACTTATCTCTATTGATCTCTATGAAACAGGTATTTTTTATTAAGATATCACTGTCTCTGGGAAGAGCTGAGGTCTGGATCCTGCCACAAAACATGTTTTATGTTAGTCCAATTGTTTAAATAGTGCTTTCATATATATTAATATTAATTTGCCACAGAACTTTCAAGATGACTGGGCAGAAATTTCTTTGAAAATAAATCTGCATGTGGTTAGATCATGAAAATGTTTAATCACCTGTAAATGTTTTAATTTCAAACTGTGCTAGAATCCGACCAAAACTGTTACATGATTCTCCTTAAGGTATAATTGGAACTCTGTACTGAGGATGACTGAAACCATTTGAGAACTATTGTAAATTATTAACAAAGGAAGGAGCTGCCAAAGAACACACAAACCAGGTTGGCCATGGATGCAAATCCTCGGGCTTTGAAGATGGCCATGCTTGTCAGCTGAGTCCCACGAGTCATATATTTTTAATGGAAATGCAAAATTCTTTTGTGTACAGGGTCAGGAAAGTGTACTGTCTGCCTATCTTATAGTCAAATAACATCTTTTCCAATAAAAGATATTTTTGCTTTGACAAGAGAAGCATTTTCAGAAGAGAGAGCAAATCTTTTTAGTAGGCAAGTTTATATTTTCCGTTTCCCTATACTTTTCACAGGTAAATATATATGAGCCACTGCAGCTGCTCTGTGTATTTTAAATATGGTTTTATTCTTACAAAATAGCCAATCACAACAAAATTCATATTTTAAATTTGTTTTTGAGCCTTTGAAAGACAACAAGAGCTTATTCTCAATTTGTAATTAATTAAATAATCTTATAATTTATTTTTGTCTAAATTTATAACTCTGGCTCAGGACTATCTTCAAATTCTTTTCTGTCAAATTACAGTCAAAATGCTGAATGGAAGTGCAATGATTTAAGATAGGTGATTTTACCCAGAAAATTTTGCAATAATTTTAAGACAAATATATTCTGTACTGACATACTTTAAAAAGTTTTAAAGATTGCCACAAAACTATAACCATGTGATGAAGCTGCTAATGAGAAAGTGATAATTTGTATTCAACCCGTACTGGAGACCTTTGTTTTTCTTCCTTCTAAAGTTTTAAACAGTTATGGAAATATGACACATTTACAGCAAACAAGCTTGGCACATAGGTCAAGTCAGCCCTAGAGGCAAGTGTATGGTGCTGCTAGTGATGTACTAAATCTAGGAAAGCAAATATGTTTGGAGCCTTTTTGATGATTAATGCTTCTTGCCTTTCTCAATTAGAACAATGCTGCATAGCTGAAGGGGGGTAGTATTCACTTACTGTAGAGAATAAAAAAATAAAAATTATACACCCAAGCAGGCATATACCATTCTGGGAGAAGCACCAAAACAGGTGCTTATGAGAAAATGGCCTTCTTCCTAAATCCAAGAGATGTATGGAATACAAGATGAGGAGTGGATTCCTTTTAGAAAGACACGTACCACCTCTACTTGCTAGCAAAGTAACCTTCTCTGTATCTGCAATCGTTTTGTTTAATGAGCAGAATAAGGAGACCAAGGACCTGAAGCTCTTTTAGGGAGGCATATCCAGTAAAACACTATATATAGGTCTGATTATTGAGGAGTAAAGGTCAGGCTTTGAACTACCTTCTGGCTTTCCTCCCAAAGCTAAAAATACCATCAACCCCAAGTGACAGAATAGATTTTCAATCATGATACTCATTTATATCCTCTGAGCCCGTGATTTTTCCTTCAAATCAATATATCTTTCTTTAGTATCCTAACAGTAGAGAACAAAATGTGTATTTACTGGAAAATAGTTGTGTTCAAAGGTTTAGTTAAAAATGTCAATCAGATACATTAAAACTAACATCAAGATAACACACATAGAGGTGCATGAGTTAATTTCTCTGCAGAATGACCTTCCTAGCTTCACTTAACGTTACAAGAAATTTAGGATATGACAGAATTACTCTAATGACACGTAGGTACTGTTACAGTTCTTGACAAATTTTCAGTAGAGGATATAGCTAATAGTTAATGACTGTCTATCCTTTGCCCACCAACAACTTCTACTAGCCAATATTCTTAATGTATCATGCAAAATTCTACAGAAACATCATTTTTTTAATTCAGCAGTACTATTTATGAAATTATTTGTTCATAATTTTGACTGCAGAAATTCTCAAGTTACTCAATTATCCACTTGTTCAAAGAATATTTTATACAATTTTCTCCATATTCCATAGGTATGATTTTGTGACTAATATGTGATGCTTTTTAACTAAAAATGGCACTTCAAAAATTGTGACAATGTCACTGGCAATTTGATATTTACTATTTTGAGGAAAATAGATTTTAAAACATTAAATAATTTAATATATTTCAAAATCTGTAATCTGTAATATCCACTTCTGTGATCCCGTGAATCAGGACCTTCATACCATATTGTCTTACAGTTTTGCAGGTGGAGAGTTCAATCTGGGCTTCAAGAAAAAAATGTGCAATTCCTTGCTGTGCATCAGGGGAACTAATTGATAACTCATCTTTTTCAGGAGAAGCTCACATGTATTTATTCCCTTCTAATTGGTGCCATTGCTTTAGCTACTCTTATGCCATTATTTGTGTAAAGGGAATCTTGGACTTGGAGAGGCTGCCCTTTTAATCATGTATAACCTGAAGCTCCTAAATAACAGCAGATTTCCCATGGTATTCCCAAAGATGGTAGACATCTCAATTTTTCAATTATTTTCATTTTTTTAGTCAAATTATTGCAGCAGGAATGGATACTCCAGTCTGAACCATAATGACAGTATGTAATGTAATGCAGATATATTAATCATTGAGACACCGATGAGGTAGATGGAAATAACCATTGACTTGCTATTAATACTATTGCAAAGGATAAAAATAATCCCATGAGTTTATAAAAAGTGTTTGAAAGGATGGGAAATCTAACTGAAAAGCAGATTTTAGGAGGTATTTCAGTGGCAATGGGAATTTTAAGGCTGAAAGGACTTTGATGCCACCAGTGACAGAACTCAAGGAGTGGAGGAAGCTGAGTGAGGGGAGGTTTCGGTTGGGTATGGAAAAGGTTTCTCACCCAGAGGGTGGCTGGGAGCTGGAACAGGCTCCCTAGGAAGTGAGGGTCTGTCACCAAGCCTGACAGAGGTCAAGAAGCCTTTTTACAATGCCCTTGGGCACATGATGTGAATCTTGGTGTGTCCTGCACAGGTCCAGGAGTTGAATTCAATGATCCTGATGGCTCCCTTCCAACTCCCATCCATATTCTATGATTCTGTGATTCTATGAAGTCCAACTTGCTTCTATTGCAGACAATCATGCCAAATAAGCTGCTTACTAAATTTTCATAATTTGAAGTTAGACAAAAGAGGGGTTTTGGATCAACTACTTGAAAAGCTGTTTCAGAACTTGATTGTTGCTATGATTATGTACATTTATTTAATTTTCAGATGAGGTGTGTACCTGAGCTGTTAATAACTGCTCCTTTTGCTGTTGATATTGACTTTGGCTGAAATATTTCTTATCTCATGTCCTATATGCTTCCATATAGGACTTGTCTGCCTTCTTAATCTAAGACTAAGGCTATATAACACCTTTTCTTAGCAACATAAGTCTCTCATTTTTTTTCCCACCTTTCTATGAATCAATGCCAATTTCTGTTTAATTTTCTTGAGCTAGTGTCCAGAATGGTATTTCACATTTCATATCAAGAGTCAAGAATACCTTTTCTTGTAATGAAACACATTTAAGGATCTCATTTGTCTTTTATGCAGCTTGTTTCCTAGTTAGCTGCTAGATTTGTGTATCACCATCTTTAGTCTTGTTAGAAGATGTCATACATACTGGACAACTTGAGTAAAACTACTTTATGGAACTAGAAATTGCTGCATGGTTATGAAATCATTCCCAAAAACTACTCTTTCCACGGACTAGTATTGCACCAGTATACATTTGTGAATAGTTCTCCAGTGCCATTTAGACACCTACTTAACTGAGATTTTAGTAATCATAGTACTCCTCTTTACACTGTCATATCTACTTCATTGATCAATGCGGGAAGCTTCATAAATGTAGATAACATATTTTCCAGACATTTTGTAATTAGCATTGCAAGATGAGCTGTCATAATTGCTTCCTTGACAGTAGTTTCTTATAACTTATGTCTTGATATATAATGCATATTCTGTAATACATTTCAACTAATCTGTAACTATTACAGTCAATCATCTTGAAACAGTGTCACAGTGCAAGCTGCTTTTAAGTCTAAAATAAATGTCCTGTTTCAAAATTGGGTTGTATTACAGTAGGTAGCATTGTTTTACAACCAGGCCTGCATAAACCCTGTGGGTCTCAATGAAAGCAAAGACTAATACAAAATTTACACTTTTCTGTTGTTAGTGGAATATGACTGGTGTCAACAACTGTGTTACAAATTAAAAGTTTTACATTTGCCTAAAAAGCAGTTGAGTTCTGACACTTGTTAATATTATCATTTAAGGAATAATCCACACTGCCTTTGCAAACAAAAGGTAATCACACTGTAAGAACAACTGATACACAGCTGAGGCAAAACTTAAGCTGGACTTTCTGATATTGCCAAAGACATGTTCAGTGCTAGCAAAAGAAATTGACCTTGTATAATCTATTTAATAAGGAAATTAGAACTTGCTGTTTCTGAAAATGTATCTTAAACATAAACAGCCATAGTGAGACAAAAAGCCTTGTACTCAGTCTGCCTCATGTGCTTATTCTTGACCCCAGGTTTCCCGCTTACACAGTGGGATGCGTGTCTCTACTGATCTGGAACTGGCAGGAGGACCGAGTTAACATCAGCCAGCCAAAAACCAGTTTAAGTGTGGTTCACTATGATTTCACAGTCACACAATCATCTGTATTTGCATAAAGAAAAAAACTGAATGAAGTGGAAATGCACAGCCCAAGATGGGCAGGACTGCCTCTATTTGCAGAAATACCAGCTTACATTGATATAAAACTTCCACAGAATTTAGCCTTTAGCTGCACTGCCCAAAACTTTTATGCACATTAATAGTGACTGATCCTTGAAATTTTTAACACAGTAAAGGTATACAAAAAAATATTTATGGAATTTTTTTAAACAAAGAAGATACTTTTAAAGATGCAATGATTACGTACCAGCAATTGCTAAACACATACTCATGTATAGTGATTATATACATTTGTGAGTAGATTTGAGCACTGGGTATTCCTATGTTTTGTCAGTATATAAGAATAATAGCTTGTGGATACAGGCTACCTGAAGCTTCTCATCCTTCTTTCACAGTCACCAGTCTACCTACTCTTGAATGACTGCAATTTGTACTGGCTGATGCTGGGTACTGGTTTCATTCATCTGTATTTAGAATCCTTCCTCCACTTTCAAACATAGTAGAGACAAACAGAATATCTAAGAGTGGCCCTGGAGTCATGTAGTACAAAACTGAGATGAAAATGTATTTTAAAGACAGCAAAAATTACATGGATTGAAAAAATGCAAATCTAGGCTAAGGTGTGGAGGCAATAGCATGAAATAAAAGTGTTAACCAGGGAACAAAAGTCTTGATTAAAAAGGAATGCTTACAGTCTCCTTTTGTGCATGTCTGCACATCTGTCTTGCAGACACCTCTCTCCCTCTTAGCCCGGCAGCATCAGCTTCATCAGTGGCTCCCTCAATCATCATTTTTTCTCTGAAAATTCCCACCAACCTAGCACCTTGTCAGCTTTAGCTGATGTAGCAATTGTAGCCATGGGGTTTCTCAATTTGCTATAGAGAGTAGTTCTGAGCACGGAGATAAATCACAGTGATAAGATGCAGGCTGCTGCTCTTCAGTAGCATCTCATTGATGGAGCTGTTCCAGCATTAGAGCAAAGGTTAAGCAATAAGAAAAAATGTTAAAGAAATATCTTTCTCCCAGCTATGTGATTTGGCTTATTTTTAGGTTTGGGCAGAAAAATAATTCATTTCCATGCCAGATAGAATATTGCTTTACTTCATATTAGAATAACAACAACAACATTACAACTACTTTCAATGACTTTATTCTTTCTTGCTCAATATCTACTGTGTTTATTTTGAAATAAAAATTAATATATTTGAATTGGGTAGTTATTTTTTGTTACCCTCCATTTGACAAGAAAATAAATGTTTTTACTATATTTTTGTACAACATTGAGATAAAATAAAGTCCATTTACATTAATTTTCTTGTTGCAAGAATTTCATTCTTTGGTTCAGTATTGTGCTGGATTTTGTAAAATGTCTTCCCTCAAGCATCTCTTTAATTTTTTCCCTTTGAAACTTTTTTTAGTTCTATTTGAAGATGTCATAACCAGTAGTTTGTGTATAGAATTGAGCCATCTTTTGGTTAATAATATCATATTACAATAGGTCTTTTAACACCAGTAGATATTAAAAGAAGTCTAGTGCAAATGTGGCATTTAATTTGTTAGCATGATTGAGTATATGCTTTTACTGAAGGAGTATACTAATCAGCATAAAAATTTATTGATATATAGTAAGTTAGTGTCTAATTTTTTCAGCTTCTGTAGCAAAATAATTGAGGTTCAGACAGCTAATTTCAATTTTAGAAATTTAATTCCTCCTTCAATACATTTTTGTATTTAAATATCAGGGTTGTATATTTGGATATCAGGTTACGTGTGAAGATTGAGAGTGACAGGTAGATGCAAAATGAGATTTTCTTCCATCATTCAGCATCAATGGTTTCTGAGTACATATATGGATAGTCTAAAAGGATTATAAATGCCATTTAATTTACTAACATTATTAGAATGGATTTTTAAAAATCTTGTCATGTTGTGATCTTTCTTCATAGGCTTTTAAAGACAATATATATGTAAACTGAGTCAGATATAGTCCATAAAAAACACAAAGTATTATTTAGATGCCACAGGTACAAGATGCAAGCAGCTAATGATGATAGAATTAAAAATCTTTCCTGCTGAAAAAAAAAATCTGTCCAGCTAGACTTTCACCATAATCATAATCTTAAAGGTGATTGCTTTGTTAAAAGCTATTTGTATATTTTAACAATATTACAAAACAAATATTTAACAAGTACTTATTACTTTCCCAAATATTGTAATCAAAACGAGGTAATGCAAAGATATAGTTGCAGGAAAACATATGTTGGAAGGCAAATCCTAAATGTACAAAACTGAACAGAAAATATTGTTAGACATGCCATACAAAGTCATTGTGTAATGCAACTCTTCCAGAGTTACTGCAAGTCTGAGATGTTGCAGGTGTAAACAGAACTAACAGTGAAACTTTTTACACATAAAACTACATTTTTATTTTATTCTTACTATATTATTAGCTATTTAAATTTAGGCTCTAATTGAGGCAGTCAGTCAGGGCACTACCAGTCATGGGTCAAAAGAAACTTGTTCTCCTTGATCTGTGGAAGCCAAAGCATTGGTATGGAGGTAGAACATGGTCCCAAAATACGGGAAAATATTTTAATCGAGATCCGTTACTGCCTAGAAAGTCAGTAGTAATAGCAAATAAATTTTAGAAATATTTTCAAGCCAATTTCTGTTGTGGTTTAAACATGTAGAGTACAAAAAGAAGAGCCAAATTGCACATTCCAGTTTCCACTGCAGTTACAGAGATGCTAAGCTGTGGTGAGCCTGCACCACATCCCACATTCCATGGGAAGGGCTGCTGTTGGCACCCCAACCACCAAAGCACCACAAGGCTGCCAGGCAATTCCTTTTAACCATGCCAGTATCTTTTAGATATATATTCAGATTTCTGTTGCTAAGCACTCAGCATAGCTCATACTCATGTAAGTCATGACTGTTTGATTCTGACATTTTAAATAATCACCTGAGACAGGAAGCTATGTAAAAACGTTCCAAAGTAAGTATTTTGATGAGAAGAATATAGAGCACTTCCATATTTCTATGTAAAATTACTCAGCACAAAAATATAAAAAAAAATTGCTAGTTTATCAACAATCAGAGCAGTAGGCTTTTCTGTTATTGCATAAAACAGAAAGAGAATATAATATAATAACAAAGAAAAGTGGGGCAGAATCCCAAAATTGAATATAATTATTGCTGACAGTAGGGTCTGGAAACACTGTTTCACAAACTATGTGTTCTAACTTTGACCAAACCGTGCTTTCCATCTGTGTGATGTTAAATACAGCTGGAATTAACACAGACTTTCACGTGTACAGATCAGTTAGACAAAGTAGTCTAAGGTATCACAATAATAAAGAAAAAACCCTCAACCACTAGTGTAAGCAGGAAAAATATTAATGTTTTCACAGTCTGAATTCCTTCCCATTTCAAAGCAAGACTGTTAAATGGCAAAGGCAAAGAGCTGCTGAAGGGTTAAACAGAGCTAAAGGCTGGAAACATACAGTCACACATGTTTGTGTGTATTCAGCTCAAACCATCTGCTGTTCATATGTGGAAGCTAGTAAATATGATATTGCATCATAGCAGCAGTTCTTGGGGGCAGGATAATGACTGTTCAAGATCAACCTGTTAGAAGAGGACCAAGCTGCATAGCAGATCAGGAAAAAATAATCCACAGTATATTTAGGAATCTGAGACAACAGAAGGATACAAGAGCAGACGGGTGAATTTACCAGTTAACTGCCATTCACTGAACTGTCATTATTTAATTGTAATGTTCAGGCAAATTCTTAGCTATCTGCATCATTCATGAAAATACCACTTCAAAACAACCTCTGAATTTTAGGCACTGTACTCTCAGTCCTTTCCTCTGAGGTACTAATTTTTAACTTTTAAAACTATCTATACAGGTAACAGAGAAGTAATTTTAAAGTTTTAGTTAGTACCTTATACTTTGTACCAGCATATATTGGATTTTGAGAGGATAAATACTGTTATTAATATGAATATTTTATTTCCTAACATGTCTCCAACTTTTCTAGGAGAAGGACCAAAATATACTTTTGTTTAAGATTCTTCTTTCACCCAAAGTTTAGGACTCAGTCTGGCACCTAGAAAATCATCAAGGAAATTATTTCTGACTCCATCTCATCAAACCGACGAGAAACTTTATTAGTGTAAACAGATTTGCAAGATAATTTTCTTTTTTTTTTCAATGGAAGGGAAAAGATTGGAAGACAAGGTACATTGCATGTGCCACCACCGTTGTTTTTTGGTAGCATCACCAGTTTTCTCACATTGGCAGAAAGCACAGATGTTATGTTGCCCCTTAGGAAATATTTTGTCTGTAGTAGAAGCAAAATTTCAATATATCTTGACTGTGTAGATTTTCCTTGTGTTTCCTGAGGGTGTGAATAAAGCTGAATATTTCTGGCAGATGAAATTGCAAAGGGAAAATTATAAATAATGATGCATTAAATAGCGCTGGACAACCTAAAACAACCCTGTGTAACTCAGAAAAAGAATGCAGACAGTTACTCACATGTTGTATCTTTCTGCATGACAATTGTAGATGTGCAATATTGTGCTCCAATGCAGGCACAAAAAGTATGAAGAGTTCAGGACTAGAAGGAATTAGATGTAATTGACTGTTTACTAAAAATACATAAATGTGTCCTTCTCTGCATTAAATACCATGTTGGCTTACAAAATTAAGCCTAAGCCATTTGACTTCACACCCAGAGCATTCTAAGAAACCAGGAAGAATTCTGCCTCTGCCATGTGAAAAGAAATACATATTGGATGATACTAGTCCAAAGCATCCTAGCAGCAAACTGGAACAGAGCCCATACACTGGACTAGAGCAGAGCTCTCACAGAACCACTTTATTTTCAGCTGATAAAGCAGTGATATTTAATCTTTATGTGGGTGGGAAATACAGGCAACAACAAAACAGAAAAAAAATATTAATTTTGTTTCAGGCAAAAGGATAGGATTAGTGAAATAGAAAGAATACAAACATCCTTTATCAAAGTATTGTATTCTTACCTTCACTTCATTTCCTCACCTTCTGAGTATTGCATCAAGATTAACCTACATGATATTTCTGAAGGAGAATGTCTGAAGATCACAGTCTAGTGAAAAATTAGTCCTCTAGTGTTATATGTGATTCTTTGCATTTCTGATGTTATAAACTATTAGAAAAAATTATCTCTATTATATTTCATAAGGTATTTATAAATATTAATATTAAATAATATTAAATATTAAATAAATACCTTTATTTAAATTTTAACCAGTCTTCAAAATTTCCACCAACAATATATGCACATATGTTACTTTAGACTACATATGTTAATTTAGACTGTGCAAGAAATACAGCTCCTCATTTTTCAATGGACAGGTTTCTAGTCCTAGTCTTTGATTTCTGTCAAATTTTGTACTGACTGACATATTTTACAGTATCCTTTCAATTGCAAACATATTCCAAAAGCATAGTTCAGACAGACAACAAATGGAAATAAAGATCCACTCCACCCATCCACATCACCTGCCCAGTTCAGTGTAACTTTGCTCTGCACTCTGGGCAGCATTTACCGCTCTTGGTCTTCTGACATACTTTGACTTCAGATGTTACATACCACTGATTAAAAAACATAAATTCACATTACCAAGAAGTCAGATAGACAGATGAGAAGAATGGAGCTTTCTTGCATGCCAGTATCTGTTTGTGAGCTCATGCTACTCAAGGACTTGCATGGTTCTACTACTTAAAGCCTCCTGTTTTAGGAAAGCATTACACTCAAAATTCAATTGCAGTTCCACATCTGTAATATCACTGAAAGGAGCAGGACTTCAGGCTTTGTCAAAACTCAGCAGAGAATAGCACTTCAGATATCATTTGTGCTGGTAAAAATTAAGACATGTATTTTACATTTCAACAAAACTAATGAAATGAGCTTTCTATATTAGCACTGGTGTCAGAAATTTTAAAGGCTAAAATGTATATAACACAGTCTAAAACACAGATGATTAAAACCTTTCCATGACAATTATCATTTTAATATACAATTTAGCAATAAATGAATGCCATGAAGTGTCTAAATAGGCTTCTTACTACATGCATTTTACTGCTGCTTAAAGGAAGACTCATGGGAAAAAAAATATCATTTTCAGATTCTTTGGGGAGGAATTACCATGAAAGCATTTCTATGGTTTGTTGTACCACCCCTCAAATATTTCTTTAATGTGAGTTTAAACAAGGAAAAATTATAACCTACAAAGTATTTCATTAAATTAATATTAATTTGTAATAGCAAATTCCAGCAAAGCAAAGAAATTGAGTAGGGTATGCTAGCGTGTTAACATGAGTAATGGATGTATTAGCAGAATATATTTTGGGTTGGATCTGACCTGACTTTTTACTTTGCAGACACATTTTAATCTTGATTAATGCTTACCTTGGTTTAGGCAATAGGCTTTGGCAAGGGAGGGAGAGGATTTTCTTTTCTTTTCCACTGACTTTTCCAGACATCTCAATCTGTAATGCTTGCTAGACTTGCCTTTGAGCCTGAGAACTGCTGGCTTGCAGAACATGCAGTGTTCCTACTCTTTTTTCTCATGTAAGATTGATTTCTACTTTCATCCACATCTTTGGTTCCCTCGCCAGATATGATTTAGTGAAATCATTCTCTCTGCTCTTCTTGGGTGACAAATGGCAGGACAGGGTTGAAAGGGAGTTTTAGAAGTCCATTGCAGTAGCAGCACAAGATTAGCCAGAACACACAATAAACTTAATATTGGAAGGGTTATAGAGTTATAGAGTATACTCACTTCCAAGGAGTGAGTATACTCATTCCAGAGTCATCCCACATTTGAGTCTTCTGACTTCAGGATTGCTCAAGTAAGGAAAACAGCCTGAACTTTACAGTGGGAGAATTTTCACCCCAACCAGAGCTGTTTTCCTAATTAAGGGATGTGAATTTGGACATGTTATTTACAATTGTACAGCACAGGTACAATCTATTAAAATCAGTATTTTGCTGCTAGTCTCAGGTATGAAAACATAATAAAACGGAAGGAAGCCCAAACACACAGTGTAACTACAAAATATAGTCTGTTTGAAAGAAGCTAATGTAAAAAATTTTGGAACAGAGAAAATTAATAGAAAAATTGTAATGTTTAATAAAGATGGCCCAAATTTACACTTTCCCATTCAGAAGAAACTGGAAAAAATATTTAGACCTGTAACAATGAATAGAGAATTAGTTTCCTCAGCCATTGTAAGTTTGGATGGTTTAGGGTTTTTTATTAAACATTTGCAGAGTACTTTGCCAATTCAAAGAATTACTACAGTATAAGGTATTATAGGAGATAAAGCACAATCAGGGAATCCAGAAAATACAAGGAAGGGATGAATGAGCTACAACTTACACCTGGCCCAGTAGCAGTTTAGTATTTTGCATTTAAAAGAGTTTTTGTGTCCCCCAAAAATTTTTATTTGTTTCTTTTGTTTCATTCTATCTGCAAGAAAAAGTAAAAACTTCTCATCAGAAAATTTCTACATTAATCAAAGACGTAGATGAATGAAGTTTCATTTCTCTGAAATGAAAATATTTCTGCAATAACTTTCAGCAAATCTTTACCCTAGTTTGGAATCTCAAAAAGAGATACAAAGCAATTTTGACCTTGGTTTTGAAAATGCACAGCATGGGTATGAAATCCTGTCTCACATTTGCACAGATCAAGATCAACTCATTCAAGATCTGTATTAATGAAAAGAAAATCAAGCTCATCATTTGGATACTAAAACTGATTTCAGAACACCTTGAACTCAATTAAATTTTCTGCTGCATAGACACGAGTAGACTTTATTTGATATCACTTTGCCCTGGGTCACAAAGCATGACTTTCTTCTGATTTAAGGGAGCACTACATGTTCCTTATATCCAGATTTATAGGGAGGTATGGAATGAGTTATAAAGACAAGCAAAGAGATTGAAGTAAGCACATGCTGAAATGCAGTGTGTGCTGAAATTCAGACACTCTGCTGACCAACGTGGCACAGCAGCACTCAGGGAGGGCATGGCCACAATCCTGACTCAGAGAGCCTCACCAGGTGTGGGGCTGCACTGAAAACAGGGAGCAGTTTACTCCTTTCTCAGCCTTTCCTATGGTCAATGCCTGATGAAACTAGAAATTAAATATGAGGAGCAAACTCCTAACTACTCATTTTTAATGTAGAAACAAAACAGGGCAAGAATACAAATTTAACTTCAAATTACATGTTTGTATGTATGGATTTTCCCCTAAATATTTTTTTGACATCCTCATTAATTTCTCATACTCACAAGGAGCTTAGTAAACACTTCAGTTCTTCCACTGTCATTTCAGATATTTGCACAAAGCTAAGATTTTAATTGTAATGTCTAGATAATATAAAGATAAACAAAGTCATCCACAAACTACAAATTGCTGATATATTCAGCAGGACACTTAAGTCAGTGGGACTTCTCACAAGCTAAAAAATTGTCATCTGCTTAAGTGTCCAGCTGAATCACAGCCAATAGGTTTCATTATTCTCTTTATTGGTTTTATCACTTTGACCTTTACTGCACAGTAAATTTTGCCCTTCTTGTGGTATTTATAACATGTTTATGCCATACTTGCAAAGGAGATTACCACAGATTTATCTACTGCAATTTGAAAAGGATGAGCTTACAATAGACTGAAATGGTTTCTCTCCACAAAAAAATGCATATTGTGTATATTAAAAAATTATTACCTTAAAATAAACATATCATTTAAGAATTGTCAGAAATTACATGAATGTAATGTAATTTACACATTTTAATTTCTTATGGTAAAGGTGACTCAATCAGCACATAAAATTTATGCAGCTCATTAAATCTTTGAAAAATAATTTAATCTCAAGCATTAAAGAAAAAAAATCTGCATTTCATCTACCAAATTTTAATGTTACAATGAAACTACAATGTGAAGTTTTGATTGTTATTTTCTGCACTTACATTTCTTGCTATTATTTTACTGTTTTGTTTTTTTTTAAACTGATCAGTCCTGCATAACATGAATAAATTATTCTAGAATCTATATAGGGTATTTTACTATTGCTTATTAGGACCTTTTTTCCTGAGATCTATAACCTGTAGAAGATAATTCTGAATACCTGGAGTTTTGTTTTCAGTTCCTCATCATAAATGCCCTCTTGTCTTATTATGATGGATAACTTACTGAGTCTGTGCAACACTCCCACAAAGTTAGAACTTTGGAAGAAAAAAAGTCAATCTAAAAATTTGAGCTGAACACTGCAGCTGTAAACAGGACAGTTACACAGTAAAAGATGTCAGATGATCTTGGCCTTTGATTACAGTGCTTTGTGAATAGTGTGTGCACTGTGCATATTTTCAATATATGTAAGTTCAAGGGCACTGTACAGGTAAAACACTGAGGTCCTTAAAATTGTCAGGCACCAATTTTCACGAGTTAAGCAGTTATGTGTAAGTCACACATCCCTACTTTTTACGAACTTCAATAGAAGCAACGAATCTTAAGTGGAGATGCTTGGAAAATACTAGTAAGCATTGCTTAGTTGCTAAGGGTCATCAGTTAAACAAGCTTAAAGATAACCAACATCTAGAGTTATTCAACTTCTAAATCAACAAGGTTTAAATTCAGAAAATAGATTATTATGAGATAAATATGCTTTGACTTACATTTGACAGGTTTCTGCTATAGGATATTTTCAAGACTGGATACATGATGACTTAGCATCAATATTTTTTATTCTTGATTATTACCTAGGATTTCATTACAATTTAGCCCATTTAAAAAAAGAAAAAAAAAAAAGAAGCAGAATTCATTTCTCATACCAATACCTAAACAAATTATTAAAGTTGTCTTAAGAACCAGCACATAGAACATTCAGTTTGACAAGAGTGGGCTGTGGCTGTGAACATTGCATCATTTAGTATTATAAATTCTGTTTTGCACTGTGCCTGAAGCATGTTATGTCTTAAGCAAGTTACTGTAAGGCATTTGAAACAGATGTCCAAGGAAGGCTGATAGAGTGTTACAGGAAACTGAAAGTCAAGATGGCAAACAAAAGATCTTGAACTCTGTGTCTTATTCATTTGTTTTCCTACAGAAAGGTTCGTGAGTGAGGTGAACATGTCATAGACTCCCACAAAAGTATTATGAGGTAGAGCACAGTCTTTCTGTCAGCAGCAACCAAAGTTTTATCTTCCAGGAAACATTAGAAAATACATTTCAGGAAAAACTGTATTCATTTGCAAAAATATTCATTTGGGTTTTAAGTGATTTTGCCCCAGAAAATCCTCTACTGCATCTATATTTTTCCTTTCCTCTGTTGTCCCAGTAGTAAATCAGAAGTCAAAACTGTGTGTGCTGTGTAGTAAATTTGACAAGAGATGCTAAGGGATCTACAGCCTAATAGGATCTCTTAGGAAGCATGCATATGTGACAGAAAGGAAAAGCAGCAGACAGAGCCTCTCCTGGAGGAGAGCCTGAGTCAACAGCTGTAGGGTTTGCTGAGACAGGACTTTGAAATCGCACATTTTGCTTATGTGGATTGAGCCTGGATGTGTGCTCTGAACTAGGTGCCACCCAGAAGCAGTTGATAAGAAAAGCACGATTTTTCAATTTGAAAAATAAAGCTGGTAACATAAAATCATGATAAGCAAGCTGAAACACTATGTGAAGACTTTCAAAATCAAGCCCTTTTAGGAAGGATACCCTTCTAAATCCACCCCCCATTTAGTGCTCAGCACATGAAAATATCATTCTTGTGTCTGTTAATGGTCTGTCTCAAAATTACTATTTAACATTGACTTTTTTTTTCCCTGTGGAATTTGCATTTCTAGTAAACTGTTTAGATTTACATACTCAGCTTGGAAAATCCAACTTACTCCATGGAATTGCTTACCATTTTTCTATCAAAAACATCCCTATCTAAAGATGTTCTGAGTTACATTTAGACTGTTTTCCTGAAGCAAATTAAATACCTTCCATCCTGTCCATTAGAAACAGGAGGGTTACAGCACACACACGCACACGCCCACACAGACAGGAAGTCACATAAGTATTTAAGTAAGCATTCAGTCCTCAGCCGTGTCCTAGGGCCAAAGTCCAGCAACTTGTGGGAGGGCACCACGCCAGCCTAACAGATGGACATACATATGGGTAGTCAGGACATCATGTGGAGCCATCAAGTATGGATACTAAGGGCATGAATCCAACCTAAGAACATGAGCTTTCTGTGAAGGTTAGGGGATGTTAAGCTGGATTTACTTTCAAAAATAAAGAACAAATTCCACTGCCATGTCCAGGAACAGTTATGCTCTTAGTTAATCAGGTGGAGTTGTTAGTAGATAAAAAAAGCTTTTATTCTAAAAGAATTATTGTAAAGGAAAGTTTTAACATTTCACAAGGGAGATTTCATTCTGACAGATAATATGTATTATTTGTGGGGAGATGTAGTTAATGATAATGATTTTGCACTGATACTGCTTTCACCCTGCATCACCATCTGTCCTGTGCCTTTTTCCTAAAGGAGACAGGAAACTGCCATTTGAGCAATGAATGCAGCCCAGACAGCAAAACATTCTCCAGAAACCTCTGTTGGGAGGGTCAGTGTTGGAAATCACTGCCCTTTGTGGATGAGAGAGAAAGAGAAAAACAGAGGCACAGCACCTTCACACACATTGCCCTGGAGAGTACTGACTGAGCACTGCTGATGCACCTGAGTGAAAAACAGGCATGTGCATCCCACAGCCATCTGCTGCTATGTCCATCAGCAGGAGACAGGAAGAGGATAGGAATCATGCTTTGTGGATTTAGTCCACTGCTACACCACCATTACAAACTGATGTGCCAAAACATGGCTCAAATGGGATTCCATGGAATCACTGAATCATAGAATATGCTGTGTAGGAAGGGACCCATCAGGATTGTCCAATTCAGCTTTGACCACAGAAAATTTCTCCCTAAAGTGTCAAGTAGAATCTCTGTATTCTTCCCATGTCACCTGGCCTTGCTTCCACTGGAATCCCACCTCTTACTAAGATCAGAACATTGAAATCTGACAAAATCATGAACAGCTTTTGAAATTTTACAATTGACTGAGGAGATCACATAAAATTTTAATTCCAAGTACAGGAAGAACAGGAGCAGCATCTTGGTTTATGGAGCACTGTGTATTTAGAGCAAAGCTGAGAGAGGAAGCACTGAATTCCTCCTTGATTGAAATGACATATTCAGATTTATGAAGATGAGTATTATACAGATGGTTTTGTTGAATAAAAGGACTTGTTTGTTTCTTCCAGTCTTGATTTAAAAGCACAAGAGAGGGATAGCCATTGCTTCCTCTGATCCTCTGTACCCAGAGGATACAGTTTGAATTATCTGCTTTAACTTCCAGACATTCAGGTTCTTTCTGCTAGACTCAACAGCTCCTTATTATTCAGCACTCCTTCCATGAAGTTGCTGATTGGAATGCAAGGCACTTCTCAAACTGTTTTTCAATAAAAAACAAAGATTGACATCTTTAAGATTCACACCATTCTAAAGAATGTTATTCCTCTAGTCATTTCTATGCCCTCTTCCATTTTTCAATGGACTTTAAGAATTCAGATATCAGAAAATGTATGCAACAATCTGGTTTTAGTCCACTAAATGTCATATATATAGGGAAAGGTTGACTTCTTATTCTATTTCTTTATTCAGGCTCTGTTCACCATTCTTACATATTATCCTATTATTTCTTTTGTGAGACAGTACATTCCAGGCTATAGCTATCTTTTTTCCTTTCAGCCTACATGCCCTGGTTCTTTAACTGTCTGACTAAATTTGCCATTTCATAATACATTTTTTTGCATTTTATGTCCCACTTACAGAATAATTTAAATGCTTCTATTTTGACTCATTAGCACATCATTAGCCACTTCACAACCGGTTTATGAAGCATCCATGCATTTCATAGAAGGATGTTATATTTTCTTCAGATATTTTCAAAACAAATTAATGCTACTGTGGTCATTTCTGTGGACTTTCACTAGAAACTGGCACTGAATTGTGATCCTCCATTAATTACTTTTTGGAAGCTCTCAGACAATTTTCAAACCATGTAATGAGCTTTTCACAATTACAGTGCTATTACTTTGTTAGAATATTGCATAAAATCAGTAGACTACTTTACAAATGCATATGTCTTTAATGACTACTTGATTGGGGTTTTTATACAAAGAATATAAACATCAAATGAGATTTCTTGTCCATTAATAATGTCTGCATTACCACACTGAGTGATATTAATTACATTACTGTTAGGTATTCCTCCTTAAATTAGTGTAACATCACAGATCTCCTTATTTTGCTTACAACTGCTGTCAGGGTCACTGCCACACAGTCATTTCATCGCCACTATATCCCTTTTATGGATGCTGGCACAATCACAGAATCATAGACAGGCTTGGGTTGGAAAGGACATTAAGGAGCCTCTCCTTCCAACCCCCCTGACTTGGGCAGGGATCCCTTCCACTAGAACAGGTTACTCAGAGTCCCATCCAGACTGGCCTTGAACATTCCCAGGGATGGGGCATCCACAGCTTCTCTGGGCTACCTGTTACGGAATCTGAATAAAGAATTTCTTCCTATTGCTGGAGCTATTTTTTTGCTTCTTGTATTCACTAATGAGAGTATTCACTTACTGTCACTAGTCTCCTTAGTTGTCATATTCCTCTCTCCACTTGAGGTATTTCATACCTCTCAGTTTCCACAGAAATGTATTTACTTTCTCTATTCTTCATTCAGTAGATAGATTGTAATCCCTGTTTGTTACCCTAACTTTTGCACTCAGTGCAGATGAACTTGCCAAGATCTTTGGCATCTTTGAATTGTTACTCTATAGTTATTTAACATTCTCATTAGGAATTGTGTTCTTTCATTCATATATTTGTGAATTCTTTTCCCAATTATTTCTGTTCATGTTTTTCTCAACCATAGAAAATTATCCATTTAGAAGAACTACTATTTTACTGCTTGGGATTGTTTTTGTTTGTCTAAACTGATTGCAATAAGGTCATGAAAACCACCCCCAGGGCAATCATGAATTTCTAGTCCAGTAAGTAATTCATATTTATCAGTTCTAATGAGAACTTGAATTAAAAATACATTATGTTTGGCTTGGAGATTTTGCACCAGGAAACAGGCTCTTTTTCTTTTCACAAGAAGTTTAATATTTTGCTGATGTATTTGACAAACCTTCTGAACATAGACTTCCCACCACATTTATTAATATGCATTCAAAATCTCATGATTTTGTGTTACAAAGAATTCCCAAATACCATGACTTTACTTGTCCTGGAAGGTTACATCCATTTGTTTTATGATCCAAGTAACTTGACTACTTCCATCAGCTTTCAGGGTTGACTTTTCCACTGATGAGGGTTCCTACGTCATTGTTCCTGTTCCCAAGACCCTGTAATAGCCACTGCATGCAGCAAGAATCCTTCATTTGGTTTCTGGGCATTCTTCCCCTTTAGATACATTTTGCTGGATTACAGTAAAGCACTGTAATGCACACGACTTTACATCTGACCCTGCATACAATGATATAATTTATTTCTTTTTCTACTTGTTTGAGGTTATATATTTCAAGCTACTCATGATCAATTCATTTAGAAAATACCAGGACGGGTATTGTTTCCATGAGTATGATTTTCCAAGGGTATGATTTCAATAAGAAAGAAATATTTAGAAAATGGTACTCCTTCCACTTGGCCAATGGAACTGAATGTACATTGCACTTGTGAAAATTTGCAGAAATAACAGCATTTCCCTTTTGCCTCAGGGGACCTGCTGTTGATTTATTTTTCTGTATCACCCTTCATACTGTATGGCCATTAAATGACTTTTTTTTAATATATTTTAATAACTGTATCACACAAAACCCCCATACTCTCCCTGAAAAGACAGTGTCAGCGAGGACAGAATCTGGATTACTCTTTTACTTCATATTTTATTCTGAACCAATACCTTGAATAAATTAAACAGATTACAATGGAGATCCAGGGGGGGTTTATGGGGGTTATTTTTGTGGTTTGGTGTTGGTTTTGTTTGGGGTTTTTTTCTGTTCCATTCTGCTTTACAATGTTATTCAGTTAATTCTTAAAATAGTTTATGTAGTTTAATTTGGGGAAATAAATGAGGTTACTTTCACAAAAATAGTCTTAGTCTGCACATTTTCTGCAAGATGGGCAATATTCAACAAACCTGAGATCCCTTTTCTCATGAACATAATAAGACATTTCTCAGTTGAATGCCCAGAGGTGCATAGCTTTTAATGAGGATTTAGAAAAGAATATCTAGGACAAAAAAAGAACTAGAGGTGGAAATAAAGAAAAATTGAAGGGGAAAAGTAAAGAAAAAAGGCATCTTCAATTTTAGCACATGTAATTAAATATTTCCTAACTCTTGGCGAACTAGTTAAAAATAAGAAATTAAAACCATTATTTCACACCTCATTGTTTTTGCAAAGAATGTGTATTTAAATTTGAAATTATTACAGATTTTTTTAAATAGATGTTGGAATTCTGCAATTCTTTATTTTTCTGTAAAAAGAATATGGGAGAAAATGTGTCCTACCAACATTTTTCCCCTTGAACTATAATTCTGGTATTTTTTTGTGCAGTGCTTTAAATAAGCTTACTGAAAATGTAAATTAAAAAAAAAAAATCAAAGCATTTTTACAATGAAACCCAGTTATTTTCAAACCTATTCTAATTGCACATAATTCTGCTGAATTAATGCAATTCCTACTATAGCCTTCCCTAAATAAAATTCTCTGTCTTGACAAAGATTGAAAAATTATTGAAAATTGCTTAAACTAATACAAATGCCTGTTGATACCTCTGAAAACACAGTGCTGCATTATTGTTATTGGAGCCAAGCTATTGTTTGCTTCATCCACCTCTTCAATTTCAGAAATGAATCTGATGTTTCACCACTGACCCTTCGCAGGTGGTACTGACCTATGTCAAATGACACTAAACATTGGTAATTTTTTATTACTGTCCCACATTGGGATGCTCTATGTTTTAAGATATTACATTCTGAGCCCTCTTTTGTTAATAGACAGAAAACTCTAGTCAAGTATACCCACACTGTAGTACCTAAAAAAAAATAATCGTTTTTTAAAAATATCCTCAGTTCAAGTGTATCACACAGTAGAGCAAACTGGATTTACTATTCACTGTTAATCCTGAAAATTACTTGTTAATATATTTTCCGGAAAATGCACATTTAAAAACGTTTTTTTCTCACTGGAATGATGTGCAATGTAGAAAAAACTTATTCATATTGTTCTTTAAAAATAATGAATATTTAATTTTGAAAATTTCTTAGTGAAATATTTCATTTTCCTTCTTTCTAAAAAGCACTATTGTTAGCAATGTTTCCCTGATAAAATTTTCAGTTATGAAATGCATCAAGTGTATTATATCTTGAGTTTGCTATTATCATACTGCATTCACTATAGCTATACAGCAGGTGTCTGCAAAAGAAATATTTATACTAAGAAAATAAGATGAGAACCAATGGATTTGCTTCTTTCACATTGTCTGCAACACATACAACACAAAAGAATGAAAAATTTTCTTTAGTTATTCTATGATTGATTTGCAAAGGGTTTACAGGCTTAATAATTAAATTCTTTGTGCAATCTGCCCTGACCTTCCATGTCTGACTTCTTAGCATCAGGTAATACAGAGTGCAATGCACTCAGAGACTTTACATAGGTGCAAGGAACTGGGCCCAGATGTTCAACTGCATACGCAGAGACAGAAATATCCCCATTAACAGGTCAGAGACATTGCTTTTCAGAAGTAAAACTATTTGCTATAATCTTCTGGAAGAAAAAGACAACATGTAAGAGACTTTAGACTAAGTTTAGGGTCTGAATGATTCCAAGTAACCCTCGTGTTTGAGCATACCATCTTCCAAACTGCCAGTAATGAGAACCCCTCCACAAAACAATTTCAGATCCAGCTTTTCCCCACTACTCACCTTCAAGAATGTATCTCTGAGAAAGATCAGCCTGAGTGTTCAAGACTGGCTGTCAGAACCAGGCCTCCTGTCTTCAGTCTGTGCTCTAGACAAATCCCCTCTGACAAAACTCAAATGTAGTTTCAAGGCAAGAAGAGACAGAAAGAAAAAGCCTATCTTGCAATTTCTGGCCCAGCTGTGGTTTCTATAGAATTAATCTACAGGCAGCCTGGAACATAAACAAATCTTTACCCTCTAAGTATAGTTTTCAATATTTTTCACTCTATGCTTTTTTATTGGTCTTTTTCTTTATAAATATGTCACTGCTTGCTTATTTTTCACTTAATTTCATTTTTCTTTCCTTACCAAATATTTAATTGCACTGTATCTTCTATACGTGTTTATAGACACTTAAACAACAAAGTAGGAAATTTTCCTCCCATACAAAATGTTTTCAGCATTACAATTAATCACCGTAGCCTATTAGTGTAGGTGTAGATATTATAATTAGTATGTTAGCAATAATTTTAGCAATACAGTAGCCTAAGAAATTCTGGAATGAGCAGTTAGTATTTATCTGCCAATTTAATTATATTACAAATGGGATTAAAAGGAGAGAAAATGAGATACTCATATTTGCCAGTTCAGTAATGAACATGTCCACAGACTCCAGAGGGTAATTTTTTTCTTAGTATGTTACTTTAAAAATTCTTTCCTCACCTTTAAGCAGTGTAAAAATCTAAATGATACTATAAATCAAATCTTAGTATCAGCAACTGTTTCTGTGACAGAATGACTATTTTTTAAGGAGGGTAGAGTAAAATGTCAAAGGAAGAAGGTCTCATTTAATCACTGTAAGGTCGCTAATAAATATCATTCTTCTTGTCTCTACCCATCTCCCTTAAACATAACTATTCAATTGAAAAGGGATCGAATACATTTCAATCTGCCATCTATTTTAATTGTTCTCTGCAGTGAGTTTTTCAAAATAGACAATGGCATAGATATAGGAAGTGTGTAAATTCCTCATCCTTGCCACTCGTGGTGGCTCATTTTCAGTCAGATGGAATTGGAAAATAGTGACATATTGACACATCTCAGAAGATACAGGTAAAAGATAAAGAGCATTGCATAACCCATTGCCCAAAGTTCTGTACGGAAATTTATGAGACACAGTTTAATACTGTGGGGCTGTAATCTACTAATTCAATTGTGAAAATGGGATCAAGAGCTTCTTTGAGTTATCCTTAATTTCTTCATTCATTTTTAATGCTGGTTTGATTAAAACCCTTTTCATGTCTCGGTCTTAACACCTTTATAAGAAAGTGAAATTATACCAGTACACATGGAAGGGCAGAAACAGGCAACACTTGCAATGCAAACTGGGATTCCTGGAATTAATGCTTTTTGTGGATACCAATATAATCACCTTTTGTCTCAGTATCAAGTTATCCCCTACTCCTTATGTGTGCAGCTACATAAAAAATGCAGGGCAGGAAAGAAAGGAATAGCCAAGAGTAATGCTTTCCTATAAGCCAAAGTTTTGATGAAATTTAAATAGGGTATTTACAAATCAGATGTCTCCAAAGGTCTGAATAATTACGCCAATGGCAAAGATGCAAAAAAAGCTGCAGGTACAAACAGACAGAAATATTTGTCCAATATTTTTTCATGGCATTGTTACTGAGTTGAGCAAGTAATTATGTGGTATCTATCTCCAGAGATGTGGTTCTACATCACAAAGTGCTGGGAAATATTCTCAGGGCAGATTCAGTCCTTCTTCCTCTCATTTTTATTGTATAAACAAGAAGATTAAGTTGTGAAAATCTGTTAATAAATACTTAGTTTTAGTTAGTAGAAAGATAGGCTTGCAGAGGTATTTGCTGCTATAGAAGCCCTTTAGTATAAAACTATGTCAAATTTTGCATGATTATTTTTCAACATAGCATTACAAGAATAGACTTAGCATGATTTTAGAAAATAAAACTTTGCATTGTTGAAAACAATATTCCTTATGACATACTGCATTGTTCCTGGCTTATGCTTGAATAGAAACAGAAAGAATTGGATTTTCAGTCCTTGATTGGTCGTGTTGAGTGCCTCACATCACAATACACCTCATGCCTCATTATTTGACAATCTGGCTTTGCTTGAATATTCAATACACATCCCCAGTGCAATTGTCCCTAAATGCCAACTAAACATCACCTAACATAGTGTTTGCTTAGAGTGGACTTCAAAGTGGAGGTAAATAAGCTTCTGAATTTTAAGCATAAAAGTAAGGACCTTCTTTAGGGATAAGTCACAAAAACCACACAAAGCAGAGCAAATATTCCCTGGGTACTGTTTTTCTTTCAATTTCTTTTTCATTGTCTGTAACCTTTCAAGAATACAAAATGCTTTGCTATACTGGTCTCATTAATAAATTACAACCAGTCAATTTCAGGTGTCATTCTTCTGCACCATTCACAGTATTTGTTTTCTAAAACAAGTTTTTAAACTTTAGTTACTAGAACCTTGACAACACATAGGAAAAACAAAGGTTTTGGCTGACTTCCACTCCTTTTTTTAAAGTTTGGCTGAAAGCATCTATGGAACAACAGGGAATAAATCCAGCACTGCACCTCACACAAAGCTGTACAAAATACGAATATTCTCCCTATTCTTGGGGAATTTCAGGAATGTGAAAGTCTTTGCAAAACATTCTAATAATGCCACAGTAACTAGTCAAGAAAAGAATCTATGAAAACAACATTTCACTTCATTACTAACAGAACGGGAACTATGTGGACTTTTCTGTGCCTCTTTTCAGTAAAATGATGATAGAATTAAGACTAAGCTTAGTACACAATTGAATATGAAACCTACTTAATTGAATTTCTACTATAATTGGTAGTTTTAATTTTATGCCTGTGAGAGAAGGCATTTTGAGCATTTATTTTGATGAAAAAGTGAGAATTCTATTGGGGGAAGTTAAGGGTATTTATTTCCAAAATAAAAATAGTGATTATTTTATAAAGGTGCAAAGAATATCCAGCATCTTTCTCTTGTTCCTATATTATCATCAAATTTGTTTCGTTCAGAGCTGTCTTGCAAACAGCAAACAGGACTGTCTAGATCTGGAAATCTCTGCCTCTATTTTTTGACTGTCTTTGGTCTTGTTCTAGTAGGCAAGCTGGTTTTGGCTCCTTCTTTGTTATGTTTTGATTTATTCTATGTCATCTTTAATTTAAAATGAGAAGAAGTGGCTATGGATTGTAGAGATACCTACACTGGACAACTTGTAACTCATAGAAGTAGAAAATTATTGCAATCCTAGGAAATTCAGTATGAGGTTACTCTGCCCAGAAATTTCTACATGCACGCAGAGGACATGTTCAAAATTTTTCTTTCTATAGCCTTAGTCGGCTGTCTACAGCAGCTCTAGTAACAAAAAATATCTGAGAAGTCATAAATTCTTTGGCACAAAGAGAAAAGATTGGTTCCAAAATATATTGAAACTAGTCTCCACCTTCTGAAGGCTGTCCTCAAATTTGTACTGAGTGCAGCAGTCTAAATTTTTAAATGGTGAAATGCAGATAGCAACTGTAAAAGCCATTCAGGGCAGGAGGTTTGCAGAGCCATCCTGTAGAGCCACGATGAATTTTGAAAGGTTCTTGTTGTGTGAACCATGGCAATTCTGCAGAATTAGGACAATTACCTAAATGCCTCATTTTTCAGCGATCCTTTGAGGTTGGCATATAAAATGGCCTGTGAATATTTTGTTCCCAGGAAGGCTGATTATCAAATTAGTTGTTTGGGATTTGCCATTTTTCAGAGTTTATTTGTCAGAGTTTTTCATATGAGAACTTTGAGTGTCTTCACTGTTTTAGTTGGTTGCATTGTCCTCTCCAAATTTTTTATAAATGGAACTACCACAATTCTAATAAATGAATGCAGGTGTATCTAGAAGATGCAGTCTGATAAAAATCTACCCTAAAATCTTCCATACAAAATCACTGGAAAGGTAAATGAAGTTTAGGAACCAGATTAATTGGCTTGTCTTGCATGTGCCTGCCTTGTACTGTTCTCTTGAAGCAAGTCAGCTTTAAACACTACGCAGACAGATAGTTAAATAGGTTTTCCTTCATCAGAATTGCTCCAATGGTGCAATATATCCTTACATAGCCCTGCTTTACCCTTATTCACTATTTCTTAAATATCTATTGTCACTTGTATATGTATTTTGGCAGTCACTTGTTTCACACAAGGTTTTGTGGTCTTGTGAAATCATACTACTGATGAATACATAACCATGGAATCATACATCTTATCCACACTGCAAATAGGGGAGTAAAATCTGTTCTTCCCATGTGAATATTTTTCCACTAATATAACTAGATGAAACAGTGGGCTTTACAATGTCTTAAATAAAAGAAAACAAGTCCCTATAAGCATGGAATTGCTGACAGGAAAATATCCAGCTTGTCCTCTATCATCTCCACTGATGATAACAAGAGAGTAAAACAGGTATATTTCATGATTACTCCTCAGTAGTAATCATGAGAAAATTTAGATACATTGTTGGATATTGAATTTATTAATTACAAAGGTATAATTTTCTTAGTTGTTCTCATTAAATCATCCACTTGCCCGGTGCTGTTAGATAAGAAATGCAAATTCCAAAAACTACATTACCATTTTTATTGCTCATCGGAAGCATGTCTTACTTTTGAAATATTCAGCATACAGACAAAACAGGAAAAACATGCTGAGTGCAATGAAGAGCTGTGGGATGCCTGAGTGCAAATACTGAATAAGATTGTTTGTAAACAAGCTTCTTATTATTATTCCTTTATTGCTATCAACTCTAACAACTCAAAGCTTATCTTTTGAATTTCTCAATGTTATTTCTTTGTAACCATCTCTTCTTTTTAAATCACACTAGAGTATACCTTAACTATTTTGAACTTTGTATTTCCTTATTGTCCCTTCAATAGAGCTAGATACTTACAAGTGTATAGCAGATAGAAGTGCCTGCACTAAAGACAAACACTAACAGTGTCACAAACAGTGACTGTGACTGTCATTATATTTTGGTCAACTTCCAGCATTCCACTTTCAGGCAAACAAAAAAAAGTAAATATTCCTTTCCTCTTAAAAAGGCTGGGTTTATTGGAAAACTTTAGACTAATGAACTACAGTGCACTTACTAGTATGTCATGCATTTAGTCTTCAAAGGAACCATACTAAATTAAAACACACATGAATCTTTCCTATTTTTTGCTCCTGAAATATTTCTACAGGCAGCTTAAATTTTCAATCTTCTGCTCTTTTTGCCATGTTCTTAAGCTGTGGACTGTTAAACAACTCCTGCATTTCCCCAGAGATGCAAATCCCTAGCTCCAGTACAAATGAGGTTTGTACATTCTTGAGGGTGGAATGTTCTACACAAATGGGAAATAGTGTCATTACTTAGCATTGTGGGAAGCATTTCAAAAGCTGAAACACCCTTGCCTTCAAAAGCAGGAAAGTTTTTAAAGTGTCCTCATCATCCTCCTTTGCAAATACTGACAAACCTTTGATACACTGAAATTCAGTGTTATTCAAAGCCATGCATGACTCAGCTGAGCCCTACTTCCAGATATTGGGGAATATCTGCTCAACCTATAAATCTTCATGTCAAAACCATCCATATAATTTCCTTCCAAGCTAATCAATAAACACAATTTTGACATTTTGAACTCAGTATGTATTTTATTTGTTAGCTAAAACCACAAAGATTATTCTAAATTCTCTCTAGCCTCTCTGTTTAACCAGTCTATGTTGCAATGGTTGGCCTGCAGCACTTCTATTTTTAGCTCTAATGGAACAGTCTTAAATTGCTTATTTTCTGTTTACTAAAGACATTGAGCTTGTAACCATGGAAACTGTGGCAAGTGCCACAGCTTAACTGTTTTATTAAATGGATGGAAGTTACAGCTGCAAAACTTGAAAGGCTAGCATGTCAATTTTATACATAACTGGGATTGCCATATATACCACATCATAATAAGTACTACATTAAATATAAGAAGCCAGAATCTGGTCTTGGTTGTAACGTTATAAATTGTACTCTCTGTCCTCAATGGAAACAAATAAAAAAATATTCTTGTGTAATCTAGATCAAGATCTGTTTCTGTCAAATTGCACAGGCTGTCAAGTTTCAATGATTACTGCATTTGAGTGCCTGAATTGCAGATGATGTGCATTAAAGCAGTCCCTAGTTATTATGGAAAGACCCAATCTCACAGTTGTGTCTGCATGAAGTTTTTAGCACATTATTGTATCGCTTACAGCAATCACATTATTTTTGGGAACACAAAGTTCTGTAAAATTAATAGAAAGAAATCAAAATTAATGACCTTGTCAACTGAAACTTCTAAAGCTATAGTGGAAGAATTAATACAAAGAACTCCTTAAATCTGTAATTAGGATTTTAAACAAGAACATCCTGAGCATCAGAGGTATTGGAAGTTAACACTCTATTAGTATAGGCTGAGTATACTCCATACAAGTGAAAGCTAGGGTATTTTTAAATTCATACTTCAAATTGTATGTAACACTTAAGTCAAACCCTTCTGAAAATTATTGAAAATTATTAGCACAGTTTAGAAGCTTTTTGTAATAGAGTATAAAACAAATAACAAATATAATTTTTAACACAAACCTAAACATTTCCTCTAAGTCCCCAAAAGACTGAGAGCTAAAATAAGAATGGTGGTATATTTACATCCATAAATACTTAATGCATGACTCATCCTGTGTAATAGAACCAAATGCTTGAAGAATGTTCGACATTTAGAAGAATCAGCTTCTGCTTTTTTCGCAAGGACAGTGTTCACATTTCTACTTCTGGTGTTAAATGTCAACATATTACAAGTCCATCTATACAGATACTTCCAGTGGACAAAAAAACTCAGAAAGTAAAATTGACATTTTAAATGTGACACTTTTTGGTAAAGGTAAGGCTCCAAGAGATTATGAACAGTGGTATTTCTTTCTACGAAAACATTACTGTTTAAATTAAAGAATAATGTGTTTGGTGCTCAGTTATTGAATTCAAAGAAATATTCTTCAATTTCTGTTAGTGTAGCTAGACTTATTGAAGTGAAAAACATAATATTTCCTTCCATTTATATTTTTGTTTCTTTTTTTTAATCCATCTGCAGGATCTACCTTCATTTGCAACACCCACATAATTCCAGTGAAAAATCAAGAAGGAGTAGCAATGATGTTTATTATTAATTTTGAGTATGTAACAGATGAAGAGAATGTGGCATCTCCTGAGAAGTGCAAGCCAATATTACCATCTAAACTTGTAAATCGTAAGTTACTCAAATTTCTTTGCTTACCTCTACTTTTATCTGGCATAGCAATCAACATGGGCAATAAGGTTAGCAAATCCCATTGATTGGCTCAATAATCCAAAATCATAAAAAGGTAACATAAGAAACCAACTGCAAGATGTTGGTAAAATATCAATTTTTTGGTAGTACTAACAGCATCAATCTTGTCAATAGTACTAGGACATATAATTTAATAAAAAAATAAAATTTTTCACAGAAGTACATTACCCTTGATAAAAATCCATTACAAATGGAAAACTGAAAGTAAGTATCATGATATAGCCAAAATATTTCATCTTAGACTATATAAAATTGAATATTTCTATTTTATAAAAAATTGATGGCATTTGATTAACAGTTGGTGAAATGTGATTAAATGAGACTGGAAAATATAAAAATCAGTTAAAACCTAGTTAAATATCCTGATTTTCCCAAATTGAAATAGTTAGATTAACCTGAAGGACTGAGGAGACAGGGGGTGGAGGGGTGGATGTACAGGAAATGCTTTTGCTTTCATTCTACTCTGGAACATAAGTATTGTCAAAATTAGAAAACTCAACACAAATGTCTGCTTCTTATACAATTCCACTGTGTAACTTTCTATCCCACCATCTGCAGAACATGTGCTCTTTTGGTGACCTTCACTGTGTGCAGCAACAGCACACAATGCTTCTGCTTTTCATTGCCACTCACATGATCTACTCTTACTACAAGATTTCCCAGAACACATCCCATTTGTAAAGCTCTTAGGAAAGCACAGCATGCTCTACCAGTGAACATTAACACTTGGAAAGTACCTTTTCACAGTGAGATAATCTTTAACATTACTACAGTAAAGGATCACAAGTATTCCAGTTGTTAAATCAACACTTCCATTTTCTCTAGTTGGCAAATAAAGACTGGTACAATTCTCACTGTGAGAAACAAGGAGAGAACTTTCTTGATGCAAACACTACACAGTACCTGAAGTGTCCACAGAACCCTACGACAACAGAGCACATGGGAATGTGGCAAAGAAAATTTCCATTACTGGAAACTTGCAGTCTGAATATGATTACTGTTGATCAAATATCATGTTTTTAAAAAAGTCTACTTAAATATTTACAGCAAATATTCAAAATTCTGTGCTTTTATGCTTCTTTTTCATATTCTGTTTTGCACTGGGTTTGGGATTTTTTAGTAAACAATACAGCAGTTTTCTGTTGGGATTTTCTTGAGATACTCAGAAAATACTTATTTTCTGCTGATGATACAGTAAAAATCCCATAAAGAGGTATCAGAAAAAAATGAAAAAATTGCATCAGAAAAAATTTATAATAAGTACATCAGGTAAGCCCTAGCCATATTCTGGTTTCATTTTAGTATACCATGGTTTTGTGGGTTTGAAACATCTTACTTCTTCCATTTAAAAAGCAATTTTATAACAT
The DNA here is from genome assembly GCA_013397245.1 of Thryothorus ludovicianus. NCBI lineage: Eukaryota > Metazoa > Chordata > Aves > Passeriformes > Certhiidae > Thryothorus > Thryothorus ludovicianus. Next base: position 529,084 of record VZTB01004138.1, read on the forward strand.
AGATCAAATTGTTCAGCTTGTCCATCCTTACTGTGGTTTTATGGACAAAATAGAAGGTAAAATACCAACTGGGGAGAAAAAACAGAGCTTCACATCTTGAAAAAGAACATTTTGTTCTGATATCTGTGACACATCACTTTCAAGTGCTATGACTTGCCACATTTCAAAGTGAAAAGCCACTAAAGAAGAAATCTGAAAAAATACCTCCACTTTGTCAAAACATCCTTCTTTTGTTTTATGGTATTTACACCTGACATACACAGGGGATTTCCTTGCTGAGAGTTCTTGAAAAATTAATGGGTGGGCCTCCAAGCTCAGTACATAACTGATCTCTTTCAGAGAGAGATCAAGGTGCAGAGGGAAGGTGACTTGAACCATTTTCCTGCTAGTGGGTGCAGCCAGATGCCAGAAACTGGCAGAAACTAGAGCAAGCACATGGCTGCTCCATCTTCTACCGAGCTGCTTATGGTTTCAGAGCAGACTGTTATGTGGGCCGGATGGGATGGATGCTGATACAAAATATGCTACATAGCCAAAAATTCCTCTTGGCAAGAAAGAGGCCAAGCTATGCAAAACATCCAGAAATAACTGCAAGATAGTGTATACTGTTCAATGGTGGTTTGAAACTAAAACAGACAAAAGCCTAGAAATATAGAAATGGCAGGGAGAGACCAATAAGCTAGAAAAGAAGTCAAAAAAAGGTGGATTGTTTCCCAGTAAAAACATATTTTCTAAAGTCATGTTCCCAGCATAAGAAAGGTACACGGCAGATTCTGCAGGAGATACTTTTTCATCATCATACTGTCTTTAGAACAGGTAAACCAGGTGATCTCTTTTCCCTGGATCACACACAAAAGGGACAGTAATAGGTACTGGTTCAGGAAAAAAAAAAAGAAAGCAACAAAATCCCTTCAAATGCAGCAACCAATTTAGAGAATAAAAATAGAGAGGGAACCAGACACATAACAAGTGCAATATATCTCTGNGGCAATATATCTCTAGCAAACAAACAGGAAAAGCAACAGCTAATGACAAAAGACAAAAGATTTCAGATTACATTAACATCTACTACCCAGAAGAACACAGAACATGAGAGATTTCTTTCCAGAGCTCCTTATATTGAGTTTTCTAGTATTAGAATGCCTTTTCAGCATGAGAGCAAAAAAATTACTCAGTCTGGTTGCAAGAGAGAAGTAAAAGTTATTAAGAAGGAAATAGGTTGCAGCTATTTTCCTGTCTCTAGCAAACAAGATAACTTTTCATCCATCCTCTAATGGATTTATC